>VXAA01006754.1:0-66587 GCA_013399115.1 Anseranas semipalmata | reverse complement strand
TTTTTTTTTTTTTTTTTTTTAGCTTAAAAGAGGTTATCATAAATAATTCTTTTTTAAAAAAACCTTCTTTTCCTCTACAAAATTCATTTACCACTCAACAAACTGTGCCTTAAAAAAACCTATAAGCTTTCTTTTTGTGTGTGTTAATTTGATTGACATTTTAAGATTCATTTCTATAATCATTGTAGAAGTAGAGATTGTAGTATTCATTTTGGGAAATGTCCACAAAATTACCAACGAATTAACAGTAAGAAGTGACGAACACATTGTTTTCTACCTATGACAAAGTACAGCCCTGCAAAATTATGAGGTAAATGATTGATCCCCCCTCAAATGTTTATTTCTGGATTTGTTTTCAGCTACAAATTGCTATCTGTAGGCCAAATCCTAGGCTCCTTTCACTGTCAGGGTTTACCGTGAAATCATCAGATGTTGGTCTGAATAACTACTGGGTCCGAATATAAATTGTGTGTGAAGTCAAGGAGAATTTGACCAAGAAATGACTAAGAAAATGGGACAGTTTTTGTCTTAAGATGTTTTAATCAAAATAGATACATTAATTTTTTTATTAATATCATCTTAATGTGGGTCTCATTTTACAAAATCACTTTTAAAATGCTTGTTTACCTTTGATAATATATACAGAATTAACCTGCAATCTGTGAAGGGAAGCAGCCCTTGAGAGAGGAGTCTGAGTTGATGAAATGACCATATCTTGCAGAAAGTTTGATCTGTTGGCTTATTTTGTGGCACAGATAAAGGTGTCCTTTACAAAATATTCTGTGACCAAAGCTCTTGATATTAAATCTTCACTCAAAGAAGGTATTGATATGGGGACAGTCTTGCTGGCCCTGCTAGCCCCTTTGCTCCTGTGTATTAAACTCTGCGTTGTAAGTACTGGCCAGAAACATAGTGGGCACAGAGGTAACTCCAAAATACCCTGAGAGTATTTTGCTGGAAAATGTGGATGAGCTCAACCTCTAGCCTGATCCGGCCTGGCCAGCCGTGAGCAAGGAGCCAGGTCACTGCTGCTAGCGTGACATGATGCCCGAGCCTTGCTGGTGCCAAGGGCTATTTGGCTGAGCAGTGCTGCAGCTTTCCCCTGCAGTGGGACAACAGCCTATGCAGCATCAGCAGGAAAGCAACCTCCCAAGGGTCTCTGTGGCATGGAAATTATCTGAAATTCTCCCAGAGCATGAGCTGCTGGTTAAGAGTTAATGACCTTACAAAAGTTTTGATGCTTCCAGACTGATTACACCGGGAAAGGGATGCTGTAGACCTGGATGAACTCTTTTTTCTCAGCTGACAGCTCCATTTCAGAGCTCAGACTTCTTTGGTATCTCAGCTGAGTGAGGACCACTGCTGCCTGCCTAAGTCTTGCAGCAGTGTTGTTGCTTTTTCCAATTATTACACAAATGCTTTTGTTCAGCTCCGCCAGTCCCAACCTTGTTGCGGCTGAGCATCACTGAAGCAAATCAGTCACGTTCTGTGTTGGCAAATAGCTAACACTGCTTCCCTTCAAAAGACAGAGCTGTGATGGAGAATAACTATATGTTTAGAGTAATGTTATAAATGAATTCTATTAATCAGTAAATGATCTGGCTATATGCGAAGCAAACAGCGCATCTGTCTTGCACCCTGATGGGACACTGTGCCCTCCCTCTCACCCGTTCTTGTGCTTCTTGCCTGCACGACCACCTCTCTAGACCAGGGTCCTGACTCTGCTCTTCACTTGCTGTCTGCTCTCCACATCTAGTCCACCACAACCCCATTCCGAAGTCCACAGCTGGACCATGGAGGTCAGACCAGATAATCACTGACCGTGTGTGGACTAGTGAGCTGAACACTGCCAGGAGACGTTCAGAGGCTCCGTGAAGCAATTGTTTGTAATCTTAAATTGTGAATGCTCCTTGGCATTATTTTGGCTAGTGCCAGTTAATAATCTCCCAAACATTTCCTGGGCAAGGGTCAAGAGTTAGCATGGGCAGGGGACATTTCCCAGGAGGACTCCACATGTGACCAGTCTGTTTGGAAAGGTGAAGGAGTTCAGTCATGTGGATCCAGGAGTTCCTGCAGAAACACCTGGAAAGACTGGGATCTGCAGCCCACACTGAGCTCCTGCAGATGCAAGAGGCAACCTGCTGTTCTGCAGACAGGTTTGTGCAGGCAGGGATGGCTTTTCCATATACCTGCCTCTCTGCAGGCGTGCTGCTCTGTGCCCCTGGCACTGTACCTGCTGGGGACAGCTGATGCAGTCAGTTACCGGCTGTTGTAGGCATCACTTTTAGCTGCTACACTGTGCCCCTGTTGTTCTTGCTGCATTTCAGGTTCTTTTTCTTCTCAACTCATCCCACCTCACTGCTTGTGCTGCAGCTGTGCAGTGCTGGGTCTCATCTAGAGTTAGAGAACTCCATTAGGCTCCTTAGCACCGTTTTCCCATCACAGTACTATTTTTCTCCCTAGCAAAAGAAGTTTTTACAGCACATAAGATGTGGTTGTTTGTGGGCTTATGTCCTGTTTTGGACCCAATATCTGACTACTTTTCTCCATTATGAAAGTCAGCAGTGATACACTGTTAAATTGTTTGTGGCATTCCCCAGGATTTCATTGATTAGTCTCAGACAATCTGTGTGCTGGCTACTATATCTAAGATAAGATTTTCAGTTTGAAATTTTGGTCTGAAGGTGAGCTCCTCAAAGTGCATGCAAGTGGACATGATGTTATCTGGGAGACGCCCAAACAGTCCTCCAGCTAAGCACCCCTACATATATTTTCTATTTGCCTTTATTATTTATGCTTAAGCATTACCCAAAAGGTGCTGTAGATCATGCCTGTAAGTAGACATGTAGGATAACATAGTCGCTGCATCAAATTGCTCAGATTCTAATCAGATAGGAACGTAGGATATGTAGGAAAAAAGTAGAACATCCTAATATGTAATGGTTGAGCATGGATATATGTTCAGTTTGAAGTTTAAGCTTGGTTTGCTATGATCCTGTATATGACATAGCCATTTATGATTCAATTTATGACATACAACTTGCTCTGCTATTATCTTGTTTTAATAAGTTCGATAGTCCTTACTTTTCTATTAATTTCTACCTGATTTTGTCCATAAGAGAAACCCCCAGAACTGATGCCTGAGCCACCTTGCTCCCTCCTGGTGCTTAATTAAAGAAGCACTATAGTGAAGAGGCCTGTAAGCTGTAGGTCCTCTGGGTTTGTAGTTTAATGCCTTTAGCAGCAATGTGGCAGAAATGCAAGGAACATAGGCACAAGAATTTCTCAGGACAAGGACTTTCTTTTTGATACCACTTATGACTACTGGATGGTTTCAAATAAAATATTCTTGGACATGTTCTTCTCTCTTTTTTTTTGACCACCTTCTAGTCTCTTTGTTTATAACCGCTTTCAGCCTATCTGGGTTTCATCAGCAGTTTGGAGTGGGGGAGTCCTCCTTCCCTCTTGGTGGGCACAATGTGGTTCTCCTTGAACAAAACACAGCCCTGGTTCTTCAGAGTCTCCAGGTCATTGCCGGATGCTCTCACTCAGGAGCCTCAACTCTTCAGTCATGTCAGGGTGGTATCTGAAAATGACTGTTTTGTGGCAGTGAGTCATCCAAACGAATTAATGGACAAATTTTTACCTCCTTGTATAGTGGCAGATACTGAGGAGGCTTCTTTAAGCAGACACATGGGCACTTTCCTCCTTAGGGTCCTTCTCTGAAAGGTGACTTTAGTGTGACACTTTTCCTGGCTGGGCAATATTCAAACGCGTGTCAGAAATAGCTACCTGCCAGATTAGAGACAGCCTCCTGCTTCCCTCTGTTAATTGCTTTCTACAGTGTATTATTACAGCAAACGTTAGTGGTTGCTGTTGAAATAGAGCTTTTGCACATGACTGGGGAAGCAGAAGGATTACATGCAGAGGAAAAGCAGATTCCGTTTTTCAAGAAGCTGAAACGTTATTAACATTTTTAGGGTATCTTCATGTGTTTGTGAATTGCAGCTGCTGGACTGAAAATTGCACAGATGATCAGTATTTGATAATTTGTTGTAGAGTTAAAAAAATGATAGTTTCTGATCCCTGCATATATTAAAAAGCATATGAGGTTTACTTCTTTGAAAGAAGTGCTGTATGAATCATAACAAAAAATGCCTTGGGAGTTCTAAGCTTAACAGATCTTTCCCCATGTAATTCTACAGGCGCTTGTATTTGTAGGGAGTAATCCACCTAAAGGCTTCCTGGTGCTTTCCTATTTGAGTTAGAAAAAATGAACTGAAATAAGGCATTCTGCTGAGCAGTGGGTTATAAAGGACTTCCAGTAAACCTGTCTTCCCTTTTGCAGAAGTAAGAATGAGAAATGAATTTAATTTGTATGTTTATTCACTTTGAAGAAATGTATCAATAAAGGATATTTGTCAGTCTGCTACTACAGATCTGTGAGAAGAGCCTAATAAGATAATCCTCTGCTCTTGTTCATGAAAATGATCTAGACTTAAAATAACCTCTCCCGGAGGAATGGAGGGGGGAGGATTGTTTTAAACTGGGATCAGAAACAGCCTGAAAAGTTTATCCGAGTGCCCTAGTTACTGGGACCCATTTACTGTGAATATGTTGTAGAAGTATTTTTGTAAAACAATGGGATTTGGGTAGAGCTAAAATGCTGTAGGAAACAAATGAGTTCTTACATAGACAAACAAGAGGCTGAGATAGCCAAACAGGATCTTGTACTTGACATGGCATTTGCACAAAAATTTGATGCACAAAGGGTTAACTGCTGCGGATCTTCATAGGTAACAAAGTCCTGACTCCACTAAATTCAACAGGATTTGTGCAAATGACTTCAAAGGAGGCAGCATTGTTACTAAGGCATTCAGTAAGATGATTACAGACAAAAATGCATTCCTTCAAGTAGCCTACTGCCGGAACGAAAGCAGCACTGTATTATAAAGCAGAAAGTCAAATTGTAATTCAGAAAGTCTGATTTTCTGTTACCTTGCATTTTGTTTAAGAGATAAAGGACAGTTATTTGGTAGCCTCCCTTATCTGCTTTGCACAGGAGTCTGAAAAGAAGAGGTGAAGAATATCTTTTTGCTCACACAATGTAATGCTGTTGATGCTCAATCAATGTACTTACCTTTAAGAGTACCAGATTGCTTGATTTTCTTTATAATTGAAGTGTTTGCATGTTCTACTTTAAGAATTTCTGCTACGTAAATAGGAACACATCACCAAAGTCATACAGTACAGATTGTGATTATACCACTGTCGACATTTGGAAATTCAGGATTTTCTTACTTTTTTATTTTTCTGATAGAATAATTTATTAATCATATTAATATCATATTTTAAAAAAAGTATTTTGGTTGATGTAAAATATGGCATATGGCCATGGAAAAAACATAATATCTGGAATCATTGTTTATACTATGCCCTTTAGGTAATCATAACATGTGTACACCACAACACAGCGCACCTTCTGCAGATACTCTGATAATACATGAACAAACTGTACACTGGACTCTGAGACAACATATATAATTATTAAACATGCTTGTATTAGGAAAAGCACTGATAGATTAAAAATAAATGCAGATGTTATGGGTTCACATTGCAGGGATATGTAATGTAGCTTTGTCCTGTTTAGACGTTTGCAAAATTTTATTTTTGAAGTGTTTGCCTGTCAGTGTCAAATGAAAAAAATCCTTTGCTATCTTGCTAAATAAAACCTTATTTATTTCCTATATACTTAGAACATGAAAAGCCATTTGAGATGCACTGCACTGTAAGTGTTCTTTAGATGAAATAGAATATTACGTACCAGTAATTCAGATTTTTGTTCAGGATAGTAGGCCTTGGAGGAAGCACTCTTGAAGTCTAGAATTGCACTTGAAGTTTCATCATTAGCTGGCATATGAGGCCGGTTTGTATAGATATTAGTATTCACTGGCAAATTTCCCTAAAGCTCTTACAAGGTAGGTTTAATTAGAAATTTAAAATGTTTTCTTCTCTGTTATTTTTTTTTAAATACAAGTCTCTTGACTCATATATATGCCTTTTAGCATACGATTTCCTTGTAGAGTGGAGTTCTCAAAATCTTAATAGAATTGTGTTTATCACTAAGGCTGTATATATTAGACACTGCACCATACTAAGTAGAGTGGAGCTATTAGAACTTTATTTTAAAATCTAAACCGCGATATAAACACTTATTATTTATGTGAAAAAAATATCCCGAGCTTTTTTATAGCAATCCTGCCATCTTTTGAGCAAGGACTGGTGAGAGAAGAGTTCTAACCCTCTGGGGCAGCTGGTGGTGCTCAGCACCTGGGCTGCCCCAGGGCATCCCCATTCCGTAAGGCACCAGGTGTGAGGATTTGTTGAGACTTCAACAACACTTCAGTCCACATGGCTACAGCCACCTGTTAGTGCACCACAAATTAGAAAGCTGAAGCTTCTGAATGAGAAATGCTTGTCTTTTTACTTCCTTACGTCTACATTAGAGGTCTGACATAAGTTGTCTTGTTGTGCCAGATATCTTAGAAGTTTCACTGATCCCTTAAGTAAAAATTCATTGATACGGTAAGGAGGAAGGAAATAAAATAGAAAATTATTTTAAAAGAACAAAGTTTTTTCATATAACTTGATGACTGGAGTGAAGTTATAACATTTAACCTTTTATGTGTTTGTTCAGTTTTGATGTGGCTGTTCAAGTATTATTTATGTATTAATGGACTCTTTCACAGAGAAGCTATAGTAATAAATATGTTACTGGGGTGATGTGTTTGGCCATATCAGAAATCCAATAAGAGCAAAATGTTTGCTTTGTTTTGGTATGAAATTGTTGGCTAAATACAACATCACATGATAATCCATGCTATGTGTTGACATAAGGCCAAGCCAGCAGTCCTGATATCATTTTCACAGTCCAAACCATTTATAGTTTGTTCTCAGACCCAGTCAACAAAGACCTTGAACTGAATCTGTTTGCTGGGACAATAGAAAACCCTCCCAGTAAAAACTCTTAAGAATATCTGAGAAAATATTAACATATTAAACACAGAAAGATTTATAGGTTTCTTTTTTTTTTTTTTTTTTTGAATAACATTTAGGACTCAATGGACAAAGAAGTGTCAGAAAAAAGAAAAGATGCTGTAAGACACTGCTAGACCTAGGAAGCGCAAGTGTAAAGCAATACCACATAAAGATGAACTTCAGCCAAAGACAACCATAGCAGCGGCTGAACACATTTTGTAAAAGTGGCTGCTGTTCAGAGTCATTCTTTAGAATTGAATCTGTCAAAAGAAAAGACAATAGAAAACTAAAGAAATATGTATAATAAAATTGTATCTAATGTTTTCAAAATCCAAAGCAGAAACTGTCTCTGTGTTTTGCATTTGCAGGTTTGTCTGCAAGGGCAAGCCCTTAAAAGCAGAAATACCATCTGAAATCATGATCCGCATACCAATATACTGTGCTGTGTTCTTGCCTGAATATTTGGTCTAGTGTGAGGAACTAATGATGTGGAGTGGCGGACATGTATGCGTGTCCTTTTTTGTCCCCTTGACAACTTAGTTCTTAATCCACTGTCTAGATTTACCCAGTCTAGATTTATCATTTATGCAGCATAAAGCTACTATCTTACCTCATCTTGCAATTTCCTTACAGTATCATGGATTTTGAAGGTGATGAAGAAAGTGAGGAAACAACTTTTTTGCTCAGGGATTAAGGTAGCTCAGCTTTCAGTTTGCACCAAGAATGCAAAGGGCGTGGGCTAATTCCAGCTATTTGCAGGCTTTATGGGCAGGGACCTGCTGAGGCAGCGCCTACCAGCTGCTCCTCAGGTGGGTCTGTATTGTTCTCACAGTGAGGTTGAGTCTTAGAGGCATAAAACCAAATTCTGCTTATAGATATTAATTATAAGGGGAAGTCTGGAGTGCTGGAACTGAAGTCTGTCCTTTAATTCTTTGTTCAAGTTGAATTAATTTAATGAAATACAGAATATTTTTGAATCATAATTAATGACTGCATGGAGCATGATCCATTTCAGAGTGCAAAGGAACAAATAAAATTTAGCATAAAATTATAAGCTTCATATTCAACAGAGAAAAAAACATAATATGGAATTTGTATTGTTTGAGGCAGCATCATCTTTTTTTCTGTGTTTATATAGCACACCAAAGCACCAATCTAATTAGTTTGTTTCCTAGGCACACTAAAGCATTAAAAATAGTAAACTTAATGGATGAAACCACATATCTACCAGAATCAAGGAAGGTATCAACGATAGACTTTGTTCAGAATTTCCATCCTCATACCAAAATTTGCCAACACTATCAGTGCAAGCTGGTTCCTGACTGCTGGTACCAGGAAGTGGCATTCTGGGGTGCTAAGTGAAACCGTTCTCACTGGGGATGCCCATCAAAATGGTGCTACTCTGCTGGAGGCACCCATTCGGATTTCATTTTAGCACATTTGCACCTGCATTTGAATCTGTTTTCCAAAGAGTATTTATGATTCTGTCATACCCCCATCTCAGGAGCTCTACAACCTAGCCACATTTAAAAAACACGTCTCATTTTTTCTGCTTTTGAATTTTCAGAGCCTTGTTCTTAGTAATCTCAGCTGATGTAGTAAGCTGATGTTCCCTCTCTTCTTTCCAGGTGATAAAACACTCAGCACCCTTTCCATGGAAATCTTTGTGATTTAAATTGCACTTAATGTTTTAGTAAGGTCACTGTGTTTCTCTTTTTAAGGGGAAAAAAAGNATTTTTTTTTTTTTTTTTTTTTTAAATCAGAACTAATAGCACTTCCTTTTTACAATCTGGAATTTTGGTTTAAGTTCTCCCTGTAGCAGATCAGAGACTGATGGGACACATTGGAGACACTAGCTGCTTTTCAGATCAGCTCTGTCTAGCAAAATCAGCATTAGTCCCATTTGTAGTTAACAAAGCTGTAATTTGGAAAGAGTAAATTAGTTGCTTACAGCTATGAGGTGAGCAAGTAACATATCTAAAAGATTGTGGTACTGTGTTCATCTCATTTCTTCATCCTTTTGGCTATATTCAGCTATTTTAGTACCTTTATGTAGTCTTCCTATTAAACCAATCTCTAATTTACTCCTTCTCCAATGTTCTAGGTGTTTTAGTTTTCCATTTGATCCTCTATAAAAATTCTGTTTCTTCAATACTTCTGACTTTGATAAAATGATTTTTTCATTTTATGTTGACTGTTTTTCATTATAATTCTAGTAACAGCACAAATTTTTAGTACCCCAAAGGGTCCAATTTCCTGTGGCTGCAGATAAGTTTTTCATAAAATGATCAAGTGGCATTTTAAATCAATTAGATTTTATTTTACCACCTGTTTTCCTATTTGCAAGACTTTTCCAATACTTTACTCCCCTGATGGTCAGAGATGTTTTCTGATTTCCTGTTTACATGTATTTGTTGTTAGCTTGCATGCATTTTATTGTTGTACAGAGAGTTTTGAAGGTACTCTAACCCACAGTAATCTAGATCCTGATGGTTAGGGAACTCTCTTATGAGATATGAAATATGAATGGCCATGCCCTAGGCAGAAGAAGATTTCATTAATGTAAAATATTGTCAGATGAGAAATGAGACCAATGGGGATGTTTTTTTTTTTCTCTTCTTCTGTTTAATCATAGCTTAGTCTTTACTGTTTTTATATCACAACTCATCAAGCCTGTGGAAAGCACAAAGCTTTGAGATGACATATACAGAAGCTGAGGTTCACTGCATGGGTTTGCCATTCTAGATGGTTGGCTTTAAGTGTATGACTGATTGTGTTGTTTCTTTGGCTGTTACTTCAATGTTCTTTAAAAGCCATATACCATACATCGATTTTTTTATTAATAGGAATTAGCTTGAAAATTTTAACCCCAACATTTAAGTCTGTGATATTCAGGGTAGCTCAGAACCAAAGAAATTTGATTTGACCTGCTGTATATACAGGCTAAAAATCTCAGTTTGGATTTGAAGTGTAGTCATCTACAAAATTTAAGGCTTGGAATAGACCCATTTTAAAAAGCAAATAATAATAAAAATAAGTCTTTGTGAATAAAACTAATTCCATATTTACAGTCTGAAGAACACATCTTTGATTTTGTATTGATTTTATAACAGTATGACTCTGCTCATTTCAGAGTAATTACTCTGTTTTGCATAAAATGTACATAATGCTAAGATCAAGCCTTTAATGTAGGTCTTACTACTGTGTCAGAAAATATTGCTGACTGAAAGTCGCATAACTTTTGTTTTGATGTTTCCAAGGAAACACAGCTTGCTTCCACTGCCAGTTGGTTTCACCATGTGTGGAAGATATGTATTTTTTCTCATTGTGTACTCCTCTGGATTGCTTTAAAATTTCCTTCTGTGATGACTGCATATTTCACTCTGCATCTGCAATGTCTTTGCATTGAATTGAACCACGCTTTCATTCTAATCTTGATTTGCCTGTGTATCAGGCGCCGTGAGGTGCTGTCTTCCAGTCATAGTACACTGTAGTTGATTTTACATTTCTTTTTTTTTTCTTTTTTTGTCACTAAATGCTTCCATCACTCAGTCTCTTTTGTTCCTACATGCTTCTGCAAAATGGTTCCTATGGTGACACTGCTAAATATCTTTGCATGCCTTGCATTGCCCTCTGTCATCTTTGCCTTCAGAAGAAGAGGTGGTATCAGAACACCCCATCCACACTTCTTTCATGATAAGGCTAAAACAACTTTTTTGGTGTATATATATTTTTTTTTTACAGAGCATTTTTGGTGCATTTTTTACTTAAAAAAGGATCTCAATTAAACTACAGTATGCATGAATTTTCAGTGCCTGCTCAGTTTCTATTTCTCTGCCCATATTTCTTCACCTCTGTAGAACTTGGTTTGGTAACCGCCTGCAGCGCCTGACACTTCTGGCACAAGAGGCACACTTTAGAAGATGGCTGTGCTCTTAGCTTCTAAAATACTTCCAAGGCTTTATTACAATTTGAGTAAATGCTTCATGCTTGTGAGTATTGCACTCATACATATTTATGTTACTTTAGGGACCGTAGTAAAAAGGTACAAGGATCAGCTACATGATGCCGTGAATCAGCTTCATGAAAATATTTCCACAAGGCAGCCAGAATTGATTTGTAGGGCATACACTGTGCCAACCTGCATACAGTTCACCTGCATACTCTTACTCTTTGGGAAATGTCAAGTAAGTTGGACAATTTGCACTGAGGGTGTTACCTTAGAGTCATCACAAGGTAAAGCATGACCTGCAGTGTAGGTTATGGTATGTCAGCTTGCTTCCTTCATGGTAATTTTGTATGATAGTCATTCCTATACCTGACTTGCCTCCAAATGTAACGTTTCTATGAGGTTGTTATGCATTTTAAAAGAGAGAATGGATATTCCTCCAGCAGTATAATAATATGGCAGTTTTCTGTTCATTCATTCTCTACAAAGAATTAATTAATTCATTCTTTTTTTCAACTTTATTTTGCCATCTTTCTTACATGATTTCTATTTAAGATGCATTGTGGTGCTAATAGGGTTGCACATATAAATCATTATTCCTACTGATGCCTGCATAAGAGCTTTGGAATAGTTTCAGTGCAGCAGTTAACTTTTCAGTGAAAATTCTGTCTTGTTTCACAACTGAGAGGGATTTTTTGAGTTTTTTTTTTTTTTTTTGTGTGTGTGTGTATGTTTGTTGAAACTCTTAATACAATAGATGAAATATGGAAAATAATCTTAAAAGTAATGCACAGATTATGTATTATAGACCTGAGTGATTAAATTGTTGTCTAATTGGCAGAACAGGCTCTGGATGAATACTGATAAGACTGCTTTTGGAGTTTTGAACTGGTAGTGGCTTTCATCAATCAGTTGGAAAAAGTGAATTTCTATCTCACAAAATAGTTGGTACTTTTGCAATTCATGTAAGGCTGATACTTTTTATTATTTCTGTATTTCAGGACTGAGAATTTACTACAAAGGGGCACAGTGTCTAAATAACATAGGGAAAATCTCCTAAAAACACAGTGTTTTTGTCAAAATTGTCAAATATTGTTATGATTTAGTGTTTTCAGGTGGATCTTTGCTGTAAATAAACTCTTTTAACCCAAATTCCTTGAAAATTGGAGTTGAAAGCTTAGAATTATTGTAGGTCCTTACTGTGCCTTTGGAAATATTATTGAGTTCTCCATTTTTGCTATTCTTGCTAATAAGTCTTGCATATTTTTGCCTATAAAGATTTTCAATAAATGACTCCAGTCTGGAGTGCTTTTGTCTGTGACGTGATAGAAATTTGAAAGCTAGAGCACTGCCTGGTTAACTACAAAATATATAAATAATATTTGCATATTTTAAGAACAGTAGCTTGCTGCTGAGCATACCCAAGATAGCTAGGGTCCCTAAATGAGTTCGAAATATGCCTTACAAATACCTGCTTGGAGAGAGGTAGATTTTATCTTCTCTGGATACTAATAAAACAGATTCTGTCTTTATTTTGCCTCTCTTTGTCCAGGTAGTGACAGCACAAAGTAAACAAACTCCCAGTGATGCCTGTAGTACCCCAGACCTGGAATTGCAGGAAAATATCTGCTCAGCCCCTCACTGTAGGAGACACAGGGCATATATTTCCTGAAATTTGCTACCAGCTGTTTGATAAACACATTCTTAAAGGGTCTCTGCATTTGTTAATTTGGATGAGTTGACACAGAATGGCAAGACCACATGCCCAATATAGATGCTAAATTTCAAATTCATGCTCTTATGCACAAAAGTACTAGAAATCATCAGTGAAGGGGTTGTATTTTCCTACTTAATTAGGATTGGTTTGCTTTAACCTTGGGGACTTTTTTTTTTTTTTTTTTTTTTTTTTTTTTTTAAGGGGCCCCAAACCACTTCAGTGCAAATTCTGTAATGCCATGGTGGCCTAAGGGAGATACTGGAAATGGAGAATTTCAACCTGAATTGTTCAAATATGACAAAGTTATAAGCAATGGAAAATGAGATCTGTTAATGGGAAATGTTTGTCACCTTTAAAAGAGGCTTGTAATACTGCTTATGATGCAGACAGAACAGCTTTTAGACACTGACTTTTAACTTTCTCAAAATGTGAAGGGTAATGCAACTCAAATGCTTAGATGGTATTGGCTCATGATAGTGAACAGTTCTTTACAGGTATAATTAAGTAGATTATGTCCTTTGCCATCTGCTTAGGTTACATTTGTGAGAAAAACACTTTCCCCATGGTGCAGGGAAACAGATAATTAGGTGTTGATAGCTCACTTACATGTTAACATTCATACTTAGAATTCCTCACTTAAAAAAGAGTCACCAGCAAAACAGCATGTGCATCTGTATGTAATATATTCACTGCAGTGCCTTAATTCTCTGAAGATACTCAGTGAGCTCCATACCTGAGCCTGTGATGGCTTCGTCAGTGCTTCTGACATTACCTTAAAATGTCTGTCTAGGATGGAAAGATGGCTTTAAAGGTAATACCAAGGAGAAAAACAGATGAAAATCTCCTTGAGGCCAAAGGTGCTGACTCCATCCATCTTGCTCTCTTTCTGTGGCATTGTTTGTAGGAAAGACCCAAGAACCAGAGGCTATAAAGTCTAATGCTAAGCAGTATTATCTGGTGCCTAGTGTCAGGTGGGATGCACATTTTCTGGGCCTCTCTGAATTGTGCACCTATCACATAGGTCTCTGCAGTTGCGAGATCTAGATTCCTGACAGTCCTTTCCAGTCCAAGGATCCTGGGATTTCTCCCCTCCCAATGAGTCTAATGCCAAAATTACTGTAAATCTGTCTTCAAAATACCAAGAAGAGGCACGAAGACATCTGAGTAGTTGGAGCATCCTTAGCAAAGATTACCAGGCATTTGTGTTTTTGTTTCGCGTCACTCTTTTTTTTCAGGGGAAAATACCATTGTGAAGAACAGCAACAAGTGTACTTCTGAATCATTTGACTGTACCATGTAAACGGTCAATTTAGTCCAGGATCTTGTCTTTCTCAATGACAGACAGCATATAACTGGAGACAGTTAAAAGGTGGAATGCACACTAATATATTTGCTGGGGAATTTTTTTCTGACTTTCTATCTAGTGCAAAGTGTAAAGGCTATCTAGTGTGGATTAACTGTGAATATTTTCATTATCCATATAAAGGACTAAATGTTCTCTCACTCTTACTGAAACCTTTGTCTGGGTGATTCTTTATGATAGTTGAACAGGGTTATTGTTCAGTGTTAAATAAAAAGAATATCCCTCTTCTGATTTTAATTCTCTTTCTTCTAGCACTGAAAGTTGCCTTCCTCCTTTATTATAAGTGCATTAAACTTACAAGCTCAATACCTTTAATGTCTATATTACAGATCCCCTCCAGCCTTTCTGGCTGCTCTACTTTAGAGCGGTTAACTGTAAGTTTTGCCACCTCAGTATAGCTGTGTTTTTGTTGTTGGTGGTGTTTTTTTAGATCATTAAGGAAGAACCAAATGCAAGTCCTTTGAAAAACTGATCACTCTCTTTTCCTTCCCTTATGCTACTTCTGAACTATGACAGAATACTACCCCATCCAGCAGTTATACTCCCTTATTATGTTCTTATGAAAAACTCTGCCAAGGGCTTTCTAAATATTACATATGCTCTCTCCTTTTGCTGCGTGCTCCTTTCAAAAAGATTATGTTTTCTTTGGGAAATGTCCAATTTACTTAGCTATGCCTTTCAAGTTGTACAATAGTTCTGTTTCACTCACTTCATTATGAATGAACTGGCCTAGGACTGAGAGAAGGTTTTACTCGCCTACAATTCTTATAGTCAAACACGCAGCTTTTTAGCTGATTGAGGTGCCAACAAAAAAAGGGAATAAAAATAAATGTCTTCTTGAAATCAGCTGAAAGTTGGTATCTTAACAGCGTACAGACCCCCTGACTGGGAACCTTACCAGCCTGCTCACTGTTGCTATTTAATCACCCATTTTTTTTCCAGTACCAACTCTTCTGACATATCTTTCTCAGGCTGTGCCTCTTTCATCAAGATCTTTTTAGCACCCTTTGTGTGAAGGAAATTACTACAGACATCATCTCACTTCTCTGAAAATGTCCTTACTGTCTTTGGTGGAGAGTTTTATATGCTTTACACCACATGCTGGTGTGGTAGACCTATGAATTCATCGCTCCTTCCACAAATAGAAGTGTGAGAGGATGAACAAACTCACCTGGGTGATTTGGAAAGCTGCCCACCATCTGGTGTGGGCATACCTGGCTGTTGGTACTATGGTGGCAAGAACCCGTATCATGTCTGAGCTTGCCTGGGTCTCCTGTAGGGCTGTAGCAGGTGGAGCTGACGTGCAGCATGTGTTCAAAAATCTAACTGCTTCAAAAATGGCACTTCATACATTTAGGAAAATGAACTATATGATGCGATTGTCTCCAGCAGCAGGGAACTGGGCAAAATTAAATGGCAGATCCTTAATGTGTGAAGCAAACTAATGGAAAGGACTACAAAGTGCACACAAAATGCCACAAGCATTTTATATCCACTCTGCCTTAGTGAAATGCACAGTGAGAAGTAGACTGTCTGCTTTTAAGTCTGAGTCTTCATAAGGAAGCATAAAGGATATGAGACATGATGAATTATAATTTCTGTTCTATAAATCTTTCTTTTTTTTTTGAAACTGATATAGATTACTATTAGTGAAAAATAAACCTGTATGTAATGTGAAAAAAATACTCTGCCATGTCTCAACTTAATGCCTTGCCAACGGGCTGAAATATTAAATACTGAATACCACAGTTTTATAATGGACTTCATTATAGTTCAGGAATTGCAGAGCTCACTGGCTTTCAGGAGATTATACCAGCTACTTTTATAATTTGCAACCATAGAACATGGTATGACAAATTGATACTTGAAGGTAAGGACCAAAATCTACATGCTGTATGGCAATACAACAGCATTTTCTGAAGCTGTTAAGTTAGAAAGACCAAACTGATATATAACAGGAGACCAAACTGATATATAATAGGAGTTGTATCCATAAATAAAGATGTTTTTGAAAATTCTACCTGTAGTTTGTGTTGTAAAACTAATAGAAAGCAGTGATCTCAGAAATAGGTGGTTTTCTGATGCAGTTACATATTTGTGATAGATAAGTAGCACTAGCTAATGGCACCTGACAACATGAATATTTGACAACCAGATGCAGGGCCTGATTCTCAGTGCTGCAGATCACTCATGGCCATTCAAACCTGAGTAAAGTGACATTCAATCTGTCAGGAGCGTGCTGCATTCATTTAGCATTTGAATGAGATGACTGAGTTTCTAGGCAGGGAACAATTGGGGTCATGACAATTTCATAGCTGGTTTCCAAGTTTAGCTTTAGGTATATGTGCTAGCAAGTTGGCCTAAATTTAACTCAGGAGGTCGAAATGGCATGCCAGAAAGGGCATGTCGGACACAGTTTGGTGTACATGAAATCAGCTTCCAAGACTATTTGTGAATTTTACTCTAAGTAAGCATTGGATTAGAAACAGAACCAGTCATGAGAGATGACTGTATCTACACCAGCAACCATTGTGGAGCACTAGAAACAGACCAAGAGAGCAAAACAATTAGCATTGTGGACTCAACACCTACATTATTTGTATTTCTTTGGGTTTTACTGTAGACAGGCTTTAGTCTGGTCCTGTGGGCTGGTTGCCCATTGGAGGCTGGAGTTCAGCAGGGAAACTCCTGGAGAGCAGTCTGCTCTCCAAGGCTGTTCTGCTAGGCTTTGCTTCTGAAGTGCAGTCCTGACTGAAACTGAAACACAATTATAGACACATCTCATCTGAATAATATTTTTACTTAAACAATTAAATGATACATTCATCTTGCTTTTTATTATTAAACTATGAGCTGTATGAACCTTTCATTCTTTTCTGTGCAGGCTCCAATTTCAATGTGAAAGTTGCAAAAAGTTAGTTCAAATAAACCCTGATCTTTCAAGAAATTCTGTGAGTGCTTATTCTTGTATCCTGAAACACCTGGTTGGAGTGTCTGCAAACAGGAGAAATCTTAAATTTCAGATGTATCACTGTTCCTAGCAGTCTGGCTACGTGTTGAATATACAGGCTTTTCAGTTGTCTTCTTGAGGCATATGCATCTTGCCAGATACTATAATGATAAATGGGCACCCAGGACTTGATTCAGTTGTGCACACTGTGTCATCTGGTAGGATTGTGATGCCCTAAAGCACACAAGAAGTCCTCACAGGGCTGGCAGGAAGTGTGGGAGACCTGTGCTCTTTTGGAGCAGCAGTAGGAAGCCAAGAGTGATACCACAGGGCACCTCAAATGTTGTTAATGCCAATGTGTCATCCAGTGGATTAAACCTTCTCATCAGGTTTTGAATACCTACATTTTATGCTTTGTGGCACCATGATTATTAGATATATAAGTGCTTACTTGTATGTCACCCCAAAACTCATACAATTAGCAATGCTGAAAGCAGTAGCGTACAACTGTGAAATAAGACTGCATGCTACTGTAACATAAAATAACACCTTATGGTGATGAAGGTTCAGCGTGCAATGGAATGAGTGGTTAGCAGGGATTTATCATGTTTGTGTCTGTCAAAGTGTCTTTTTTACTTATGCCTGTTTCATATGTATCCTCTGTTGGTAGCCATTAGCTGTTATTTTTTTAAAAAAAAGGAAATCTCTTCTCCCTCATTTTGATGTCCCTTCACTAATCTATTAGTTTGCAGAGTCTTATTTGCAGTAGCACAGTAGTGTAGTTCTAGTGCTGGATTCTGAGTTGTCTACCTCTCTCTCTTTTTTTTTTTTTTTCTGATTGGCAGCAGTTTACTGTTTTAAGAAAAGGATTTGTTCCATTAAAAAAAATCTGTTTTTCAATATAATGTCATTAGTATTCTGTTAAAATTAGAGTACATTTGTTCCCTCGCTAGGACATTTGCTTCTTAAATCAACCACTGAGATACTGAGTAATGGCTTTTTAGTGTTTGTAATAGTCTAAAATACAAGTATGTTCATCACAAAGATTGAAGACTTCCGTAATGCTCTTTGGACATACTTTAGTGATGGCAGAAGGCTGTACAAAGATTTTTTAAACATGCTTGATCTTTAAAATGTGTTTTCTAAAAGTAGAACATCCACTCATTTGCTTCAGTTTGGCTTTTCCTCAGTCTAATATTGATTTCAGTCAAGTACTGCTACCCATCAGTAGATCTGTTAGATTTAAGTACCTCCTTGAAGCTTGGCATATGCTTACATGGTTCTCTGAGAAGGGATTAATTGTCCTGAATACACCAAAACTCAAGGATTTGACCACTGATGATATTATTTCCTCTCCAAAGATATATTCATTACAGAAAGGAGGTGTGTTGACTCTTCCATCAACTGGACAGATCAGAACATGTTTAAATTATTTCCTACAGAAAAGATAATAGAATTTTTGTTATGACTAGCAAGTGATAGGCTCAAATCACTAGTCAATCTTTGTTATTAATGACAGAATCAAACAGTACAGCATGTTTGGAAAGTGTCAGGCTGGCATATTTCATTTTCTGTGAAAAGTAAATGGAGTGAGACACTTATTTGCGGCATACTTCACTTCTACAGCAAATCCAAATAATGGTGACATTTAAAAAATATATTTTTGCAATAATACCATTACAAAATCATCTTGGCTTGATATGAGTTTCAGAGGCCATAATGAATCCTTACTGTTATCTGTGGGAATATCGGATTTGTTTTAGAGGAGATAAACTGCAATACATTTGTTAAATGTACCATAAAAGCACCGTTACCCAAGGTTTTTATTTTTCCTTTGTAGCAGCCTGGTTTGATGAATTTTCCTGATTAGCTCAGGAGAACTTCAAATTAAAATTAGGTGAGACTTGCAGGCAAAAACTAGTGATGTGCTCAAGAGTCATTACAGATTGATTAATATGGGGAATTAGCAGATCTATCAGCTAGGAAGGGGTATCATTTGTTTATTTAATTTTATTTACTTCACACCCAAGATCATGGTAACTGGCTCATTAGCGAGATTAAAAAGAATTTATCATTGCCAAAAATATGTACTGACTCTGTTTTGTTGCCAGTCCCATGCTTGCGGTACGTTTCCTCTGCTGGACATGCACGTGAGAGCAGAGGCAGCACGCAGAGCATGCCCCCTCGCATCCTGAAGTGCCCACATGGGAGTGGGCTGCCTGCTGGAAGCAGGGAATAGCAAAGTGGGTTCGACCAGCCCTGACACGCTGAAGAGGACTAAAAACCCAGGCCCGATGTGAAAAGGAGCAGTGAAACATTTAGCTTTTAGGTAAATACATCGTTCTCTTCCCTAAAGGGGCTGACCTGGGAGAAGTGCCTGGGCTCCTGGGAGGAGGAGGCAGAGAGGAGTCCAAAATGGGGCCTTCACTGCAAGGCTGAGAGGCAATAGGAAATGCAGACTGCAAGGGCATTGTTGGAAATGTCTCACCTCTCTGGAAGTGAGGGCATAAATCAGGGTAAGAACAGAAGAGACAGAGCCCATTTAGGATCTAGAAACCACAATGCCCTTGCAAAGACAGATGAAAATTTAATCCCTATGGACCGATGAGAGCTAGAGCCCACATTTATTCTGGCAAGTGTACAGGAAGACAACTATGTAAAACACTGCATAACAACCACCCCTGCCACCTTGTCAAATATGGGTGTCTGTGAGTGAGAAATCAGCGCTGTCCACGACAGCAGGTGCACTTGAAGAGTGCCTGTCCTGTGAGGCTCTGTAGGGGTGGAGGCTGGGCCTTACTGCTTTTCTGCTTTCCAGTGTATCTTAGACAGGAGGTCGGCCACTACAGGCCCCAGCTAGAGCACCTCTGGGATGTGGACACAGGCACCTGCAGTGTGTTTAGGACCAGCAGCGAGATGTGCAGGGAGCTTATGTGCCCCTGACCACTGTGTGACCACTGACCTCTTAGCTTGCAGTTTAGGACTTGTGCTGAAGGGATGCTGAAGTCCTGCTTCAGGTATCTAAATCCTTTCTTTGGAGCTGGCTTTTGGTTCTTTCTGGCTAGTCAGAATAATAATCAAAGAATCACAGAGGTTATGATGTTGTGTAGATTGCTTCTTAAGCTGCATTCTTTGTAGAATAGAAAATGTATGCTGACAACAAACAACTTGGTTCAGTTCTGTAAATCAGTGACAGCAGGACAACTAAGGGATGCCATATTAAAATAAGTATGTACTTTTTAATGTAGTTCCTGTCATGCAGTCCGTAGTATAAACGGCAGTCTACTAAAAGGCATTCTCCACGTTGTCATGCATTTTAATTCCCTAATTAGGCTATTCAATTTGAACTACAGATCCAACAGTCTCTGGATTTTTAAACCCCTTGGCTAATGGAATAGATGGCCTCAGCATTGTCCTAGGAGACAAAAGACTTGCTACAGGCTGTGCCAAATTAACTCCATTTCTTTAATTCAAGGGGCACACACTTGCTGCTGTATGAAAACTGGTATGAAATTGGACATGGTTGGCTAACAGTAATGATATAATTTCTCATTTTTGCTTCATCATGTCTGCTAAGTACAAATTTACCTTCAGAGTTCAGTCAAGAGAAAAAATATCGGCAATATTAGCATCTGAGGGAAATTATATTTATTCTTTTAGCAGTTCTTTTTCTTCATTAGTTGTGTTTTGAAGAGACTTAGTTTAAAGAAAATTAATTGTTCCTTTTCTGTGGCTGCAGAGATTATATTTTATAATTTTCCTTTGAACATTTATAATCTTTTAATAGCTGTTTTTTTCTAGACAATGTGACAATAATTGCTAGATTAAAAAAAGAACAGTTTGATCAAGCTTGAATGCTGGTTTGATCCTATTTCCATTGAAGTCAGAGAGACTTCTTCAATAAGAAAAGAACTGGAGTTGGAATTTGCTCCATGATTGTTTCTTTTCTCCTGCCAAATCCTCTTTCACTCATCCAAAACAGAAAAGAATTCCGCTTTCAATCACAGTGCTGTAAATCTGGTGTAACTGCATTGACTGAGTGGGCTTATTTTTGTGTAGATCTGTATAAATGAGAGAAGGATTTGTCTCAGTTGGACCGATGCTTCTTGTTAGTGAGGCAATGTACTATATAATTGGCTCCATCAGTAAGACTTTCCCAGTATTAACTTCTTTTTCAGTCTGTGTATGGAAACAGATGGAATATATCATATTCTCTAACAGATACCAAAGGTAAAGTATCCCAGAAAAAAAATTGTTTTTCTTTGGCTGGGGCTTTTCATCTTTCATCCTGAAATTAAAAAATAGTAACAGTGACATATATTGCTATCCATTGCTCATTTTCTGTTGCTTAACTGTCCCAGGTGTTGTGACTGCTGACAGAATCATAACTGTTTGAAGGGCTGGATCCTAAAATAAGAAGCATACACAAGGTGTTGCCTATTTTTTATAGCACCCACAAGGTGCTATAGATAGAAGGTCTAGAAACACAGCATTTGAATCTTAGACAACTCACAGTTAATGAAAGTGAAAAATATGAAGATGACAACAGATCAAAGAAAGGCAAAATCAGACAAATTCCCCATGCTCATAGTTACATTGAAGGTGGGATTTTACCTTGAAAAAAGGTATAGTTTAGATAACAAATGTTCTGTACTATAGTTAAAAGAAAACAGGAAAGGAGACAGTCTTTTCTAGACACAGGAGGAAGTCAATATAAAATCTTGGAAAGAACCTTTATATAGTTTAACTTTGTGGAAAATCAGTTTTGAGTGGGTGCTGTGATAATCTGGGAGCTCACAGGCAATCTGATTTGCTACATTTTAGAGCCAAGAACTTACTTGGCATGGATTTTTCATACGACCTTTGACGTTTATTTTTGCTGCAATTTCTCCAAACAAGAAGTGGCCATGCTTAGACCGTGCTTAGAAATCTAGAATATATTCTAACAATAAAAAAGGGACAAAGATTATTTTGTTCTGGTAAATTCTGATATGCAAAATAACTAAGGGTGACACTGATTTGTCTTCTTCACTCCTCTTTCATGTTTTGGCAGCTTTCTCTATATTTTAGCTGTTTGTTTTTTCACCTATGTGCATGTGTTCCAAGAATTTGTGCAACATAAGTTAAACTTGTATGTCCTTTCTGATGTTACTTGTGAGTGAAGAGCCATTACCGCTTATCTAAAGATATTATAACACTTTCAGGAAGTTTAAATTATTCATCTTCACTAAACGAATACAAAATTTAATTCTGATTTGAGCATACCATTTCAAACCACCTTGGTTCTCATTAGGGTTTTGATAATCTAATGTTAGATTCATTACCATCTAAAATTATTGCAATCTGCTGCCTTTTGTTTTGATTCAAAGTCCATAATTGTGCCACATGATGTCAGTAATTACCGAGGCTGCTTTGGGAAGATATGCAAAGATATGGGAAGAAAAGATGATCAAACCAAGTTTAGATTTGTTATGTGGCTGTACAAGTGCCTCTCAAACTACATTTTATTAGTATATCTGTTTACACTTGATATTGCGTAAGTTCCAGAAAAGGAGGAATTATCCTGGAAGATTAGGAAAACAAATTAAATATAGTCTTGAACCATCCAAGATAGAAAGGAAAGGACTCCTAGGCACATGAAGACGAAGCTTCTATTGTGTTTAATCCTTCTTTACTCCACTCTCTTTTAAAGACAATATGTGCTCTTCCCTGTATAGAACCCACTCTTCTGTGAAAAACAGAATAAAACAAACACTCATACCTGCTGAAAATGGAAATAAAAATAGAATGTTACCGACTCCAAAGCATGTTACAGATTATATAATTTAAAACACACAAAAATATTTACTCTTCCTAAATAGAAATCCATTTTATTAATTTTATCTTTTCTTCTTAAATGAATAAGGCAGTCTTTCTGCCCAAAGAGGCAGATGAAGTAAATTTAATTTCTAGTCTTTGATTTCATATTCCTTATCATGAACATTTCACTCTTGAAATGAGATTCTGCAAAGAATATAACTGTGAAATACAAATCCAGAATAATTTACTAGAATAAAGTAATATTACATCACAATGTGATCCATCATTAAAAAAAATATATAGCTTTGAGGCAGCCTGAATCCTCTAATGGGACACAACATTGTGGGTAGTGTTGTGTATTTGGTACTTTTTGTAAAGTTAAAAAAACAGTGGATATGACAACCAAGCTATGCAGGTGTGATGGTGGGTGCTGAACACAAAGTATTTGAAAGGCCCTAATTTTCATCCCATGAAATTTTATTTCTCTTAAAAAGTTCCCGTGTTGGTGGCCAGAAGCAGTTGCTTTTGAGAATTGTGGCCATTTGCTGATTTTAGATTTTTCTTTTTTTTGCATTCCAGTACTCATGGCGACCTTCCTTTTAGAGGCATGTGTTTCCTTGGAGTCAGATGAGACTTGCTTTAGAGTAATTGGAAACAGTCTCTCTGGCTAGTGAAGCAATAGATCTTGTGCCTTTTAGTTGCAGATCCACCATATAAAGGACTTTCTATGCTCTACAATTGGAAGTAGAAAGTAGTAGGAGAATCCTGTAAAATGTCAGAATTCCGAAGAACATTCGTATTTCTCAGAGCACTTAAAATGAAGAAGGATTAAGGAAAATCAAACTGAAACTTGGTAAGAAATGCTTTTCCTTTCGTCTCTTGCATGAAGAAAGGAAAAAGAAAGTCTGATGGCAGTTCACAGTCAATTTGTGGAAGCAGCTATATATCAAGTGCTGCTTTATTACACCACTATACATTTGGAATAAGTTGGATTGCTGCAGTGGGCATTATTTTAAATTCATACTACTGAAAATGAGATCATGATTTTTCCTGAAATCACTAGCTTAAGAGGAAAGACAGAGTTTAACAATAAGAAGAAAAAAGGAAGAGAAAAAATCATGTTTAAATCAAATATCAAGAGATTACAATAAATAAACTAGGATTACTAGTCTTCTTTAGTCCTGGTTTAAGAGCTGCCAGTTATTGTGAATGATATGAAAAAAGGAAAAAAAAAATCAAGGCGGGCTGGAGACATGTATGAAAACTGAACAGTGTTAGAAAAGCAAGTTCCCTTTCCAGATTAAAGATGTTTTTGCCAAACTATACAGAGAGCAGACTGTTGTTGATTGCTGGTATGTGAGAGAAGAAATTTGGAAATTGGCCTTGGATTACATAGGGAAGTCAATAACCAAAGAGATGAAACTAGATTTTCAGAAGGCATTAGAAAGCCCTGAAATGCTAGGAGCCAGAGTAAAAACTCTTCACTTCCTGTTGAACAAAGACTAATAACAGTAATCCCATTGAAGAGTTTATAAGAAAGGGGAAGCAATTAGTGGCTAAATCAGAACCAGATTACAGAACACCAAAGAATTAGGTGCTTTGAAGCAAAGTTGAGAACTTCTCACAGCAAAGCTTAACATTGGGAAAATGGGTTTTGCTGTGCCAGAGCTCCCACTGTAACTTTGTTGTTAGCATCCCATAGCTGAGTGTTTGGCTTTCTAGCTAGGTCACTTTGAAGTCCTGATCTCTTCCTCCCCATCTCAAGCAGCAGCTTTTAAGACTTCTTCAAGATAGCTCTCAGAAGAAAACAAACAAACAAACAAAAATCAACAAACTCACAAAAACAAGCACTTCCCTTCACCCACAAAATACATCCGTAGGGACTTAGTCTGGGGTGTCTGGTATTGATTGGTCAATAGCAAATAGAGGGCACAGGAGTAGAAGGACCACAGACTAATCTAATACCGCAAATTTTGTACTGTAATTTTTGTGTTATCACAGTACCAACACAAAGGTACCTTATCAATCTCTTTTTAGAAAGAATACATTGTATTCCAAGGCCGATGTATAAATAAGCACAGGAAAATCATTACTTCTGTGTTAGGATATCAGCCTGGCTTGTCAGAAAGTGTGTAAAGCTAACACAGCTTGCCAGAGACAGGCTGTTGTTCCCAGAACTGCCTGTTTAACCAGAATAATAGCACGGCAGCATCAGCATGAGAAAGCATGGCACGTAATGTTTCTGGTTTGACGAAGAAAAGTACAGTCTGATACTACCTGTGTAGGTGAACAGTGGTCAAGATGGCGAGGGGGAGGGGGATGTCACTTCGGTGTTGCGTCGTTTAGCCGAAGCAATCGAGCCAGTTGCTGTTAGCAGTATGGCACTTAGGTTTGTTAAAGAATATCCAGTGGAAAGGAGTGTCCAGACTTCATCGGAGATGAATTTTTGTAAGTATGCTATGCTGCATCAGGAAAGAAAGACTTCTGTTCTTCTTGGCCCAAATATAACAAGGCAAGATTTAATTAAAACATTTATAACCCAAACCCAATTTCAATCTGATAATATTGAACTATCTGTTAAGACCATTTTCTTAGCCTGTATTTAGTAGGAAATATGTTTTCAAGTAATACAACATTTCCACCTTTTTTTACTATAACTACTGAACAGGAAACTGTTTCCATTAATCACAGCTCAGAGTATAGTGCCCCATGTGGACATTATGACCTTTTAATGACCTATCTTTATCAGAAATAATCAAAACTTCAAATTCCTTAACCAGAGAGAACTCTGCCATTTCATATTTTTTTTTCCTTCAAAAGCTAATATTACAACTTGTTTTTTCAAAATTTTGGAACAAACAGAAATTACTGAATACAGTGTTTTACTCTCAGTAAGGTTGAAACTGTTTCAATAAAGATAAAGCCATTCATTTTAAATTTTATCACTTTGTTTATACTCATGATGGAATTGAAGAGCTTTGAATTTGAGTCTATGTGGATACATATTTTGTTTTAGCCTTTGGTTTAATTAATGTATACCCATGAAATATTTTGCTTCCCTTGAATCATCATTTCCTGACATAAAAACATATAATGTCAGGATATTTTTGACCAGCTACTGTCACTGTGAGTATTGAGGATACACCTACCAGTCTTAGGGATGGACTGTATTCAAGGATGACTGAAGAGCTAGTTAAAGTCAGCATTGTTGGAACTGTGTAGCTGTAACAGCTTTGAATATGAAATTATCACCAAATGTGACAAAAAGTGAAGTTAAAAATATATTTCTCAGATACATTGCCGAATTACAATTCTCACTCCAGAAGGATTAGTTTGCAGGTTGTTTACTAATGAACTTCAATGTTAGGGTTATTTCTGGAAGATTTAGTCTATTGCAAACTTAAATATACGGAACAATCTTGTATCTCTAAAACTTATCCTTTCTTCTGTGGTCTGGTTTTAATACAAAATTAGGAATTTTACTTTGTGTAACAAGAACGTCCTGATATAACAGGTTAAATGTTTAATCACTGCAAGTCAGCTATGTTGTTGTCATTTCTTCTTGTGTGAAGCCAAGACAATTCTCCTGACTTTGGTGATTTACACATGTGAAACTCAGATTTAATGTTGCTCTGCAACAAATTTAGCTTTCTGGTGATCTGAAGTTAGCAATACAGCTCTGGGAATATGGAAGCTCTTCTCTGGCAAACTTTCACGGAATAAACTTTGGTTTAATTTCTCTGTTAGCTTCACTTGTTAGCTGCTTTTATGAAATACAAGCATTAGGATGTTGTGAACCTTCACGATAAGCAGAGATGGTGTGTTTTATGTATGGCCATCAATGTTCAAATAGTATATAATCTTGTAGCATAGAGAAGAACCTGTGGTAGAGTCCTCTCTATATTAAATTTGGCTATTTAGCAACTTACGTCACTAGGTCAGGATTTTTAGCCTGGGGACCTAGATATAATTGAAGTACCTTGGTGATTTGTCGTTATTTAACATATTTCAGTTGTGTTTTGTGTGAAATATAAAGGTATTTTAAATTGACTGAGGGGCCATCAACCAAAGCAGAAAGGAGAGAAAGAGATTTTATTCTTCCATCTTTTCACAAATCACTAATCCATCAGAATGAGTTTTAGGAAACAATGCCTTATTTTCTTGCCCATTGAGCAAAAGGGTGTTATTTCCTTTCATAAACATGTGTGGGAAGAATTTGGGGAAAATGGCTAATTACACTGTTTAGCTATCACAAATGTTATCAGAGAATTGTTTACACCAGACTATTTCAATTTATTATAATAAACTGACACAATGTATACTTGTTGTATATGTTGGTAGATGTAACACAGAATCTTTTGTTTCCTCCAATAAAAGATGAATATATTTTAAGCATTTGAGAAAGGAGAGATTTTCCACTCATTTACAGCTATCTGTCCTAGAGTGTGCTGCCGTCAGTAACAGCCTCCCCGTTAGCTTCATCCAACTCAGATTAGGCCTTTTCATTGCCACAGCTCAGTAGCATCCCTCCCAGAGAGCCATGCATTTTTAAAGCTGTTGGAAACCTTCTTTAAACAAAAGGTAACATCCTATCTTGTGGGAGCATTTGTGTCTTAACAAAAAATAGACAGTCATTGGTCTGCTTTTCTGTGCCATTTCCTTTTACCCGAAGCTGGGTAATTGTCTTCATTTCCTCTCTCTTAGTGAATGTAAACTGTCTAATTTACAAGAAACGTTAATACAGGAACAGTTTCTCCTTTAAAAAAAGCAGATGATCTGTGAATAATCCCATTGATTTAAATCAAAAGACTGCTGCAGTGTGATTAAGAACTACTAAATTTTGCTGTCCCTTATTTTGATGATTATTCTTTTGATGGAATACTGTGCAAGAATAGATTATTTGGGAGAATTGGCTTATTTTTACTTAAAATGACTTTATAAATAAATCATATCATCATGTATGAGAAGCTGAGGTCCTATCTATTCTCAGTGCATCAACAAGCGTTGTTTTGAGGGTCAGAATTTTACTTCATAGAATCATCGCCTGCATAATGGAATAACATTTAATATTCCTTAAAGTGCTGTACATACTCTTAATGCTTTAGTAAGAGATCATACAAAATAATAAAATTACTAAAATTAAACATTCTGAAGGACGTCATGTCTAGCCAAATATTGCAAGTTATATTTGAAAACTAGGGAAAAAATTCTTTTTTTGTGTGTTTGTGTTATTTTGAGTACCATAAAATATAAATGGTCAGTGCTCAGAAGGGAGGATGGGTTGGGATTTCCAGTGTAAATGTAGGAAAAATCTACATATTACAGTGTAGTACAGCACTACAGTGTCAGTGCAAATTAGTTGAAGACAAAGCTGTGTATTACTAGGCCCAACATCAGCCTTGTTGCTTGCTGAATCCAAGTAGATGATGACTTCTGCTCAAGAAGCTGAGTGTTTATGAGCGTGTCTGTGCGTCAGACACACTTACATGTCTGAGTGTGCCATGTAAGTTTATGTGAGTCAGTGTCAGGCTGTGTAAAGCAAAACCCAAATAAAGAATGAAAATGCAGTGCGACTAATGAAAACACATGTGCCAGAAGAAGTAGGTACAATAGATACTTAATAAAAGTTAGCCTTATGGTGAATTATCACCGCAGAATGCTGCAGATTTCCAGGTAAAAATTAAGGTAAATTAATTTCCATTAAGAGCGTCCATTTTCTTTTAGACACTTCTCATGGGGTCTTTTTCATGAGAGGTTCTGGGACAGGGTCCTTTTTCTTCCAGGAGCTATTAAAGGAGGAGCTGCAAGGAGCCCCTGCTCCTATTACCAGGGGTCAGTCAGGGTCCTTAATAACCCCAGGAGGGAAAGAGGAGAAAGGACAGGCCCTGGGGGAAGCTTGCTGGTGACACCACGAAGCACACACTGCTGGATTACAGCTAAGGACATTGTTAGGAATCTTTTCTGCAGCAACATCCCAGGATGTAGTGCTGGTTTCAAGCAGCATGATGAGCAGGAGGCTTATCAGCCCTTTCTCCATTTGCAGCAACACCATTACATCTAGCCTGGATATATCTGGAAAACTTTTGTCAGACATCCTTCCCTGAGTAGTCCATGCCATGTAAATATTTGTGATTTTGCAAACTGTTCGTTGAGTTTGATTGCCTTTGTTGAGATGAGGTATGTAATGAGGCTGCTGTATGTGGAGCAGTAACATAATCAGTGCCCTGCCCTCAGCAGTGACAGGATGACTTCAGCTCCTGGAGGAATTCCCTTCAGATTTTCATGCAATCGGACTTCAGAAGGATCTTCTCTGATACATATACATATTTATATATATATGAATTTATATTTACAACACAGTACAGTGGGACCTGTTTAAAAACTTTCTGACCAATAGTGTGGGGGACTCAGCAGTCATGAATGAGAAGGGAAATGCTCCTGACTTTTCTCCAGGGAACAGAAATACAAAGGATGAGATTTTGAAAGGCACCTCAATCCTATTCTTAAAACTGACTTTAGACATCAGGATTTTAGGCTTAAAAGCTTTAATATTCAAAGAAGTCAAAATGCTGATTGGAGTGCTCATCAAGTGCTCTGCCCTTTAGGGAATTCACAGCTCCAAATTAGCTGCAGGTCAGGTTTTGCATAAATTGCATGAAGTTGGGCCTGTCCGCGTGTGTATAAACAGCTTCGAATTAGCTCTGCTCAGTCTTTCAGCCTGTGGAGGGTAAGCTGGCCCTGATCCAGAAGCCAGGTAGCTGTGTTAGCACCATGCTGTGCTTGAGCAAATATTTTCTACTTCTCAGCAGGGCTCTTCAGCCGAGGTAGATCGCTGTGCTATGGCAGTCCTGTGGCTGCTGGGCTGGGCTGGCTCTGGTCTGCCCCCCCACAGCAAGTACTGACCAAATGTGCAAACCTCCCCTGAGGTGTCTGAGGACAGAAATCTTCAAGCTGACTGGGAGCTTCCTAAGGCAACAGTCACTCAACATTTATAGGCCGATCACTTCCCTCCTTTGCTGTAACAGCTGGACCTCCCATTTGTATCCACACATTTGCCCCATTCCTGTGCTCTTGAAGGACCAAGCTCCCACCAGGCTTTGGTGGCACCTAGGCAGCAATGCTGTGCAACTAAAACCTTGGAGACAACTTTGTGTTTCTCCCTCCTTGTCATCCTGGGTCATAGAAACATACTTTAATTGCTTTCTTTATTTTGTACTAGAATAATAAAGCAGCTGAGACTGTGTCTTGATTTTAAACTACCACCTTTCACCTAATTTTTTTAATTTCCTTTGTTATCATTTCAAGGAAAAATGAATTAATTGCAATGAACAAAATGGAAGCTAAGCAAATATTTTAACATATACAGAGATGTGCATATTAACTACATCCTGGCTGTTTCCTCTATGTTCTATTTATAATTAAGTTAAAGGCATTTTAATTTTTTTGTTATCTTTTTATTTCTTGATGGGTTGTAAAATAAATGCATTGTGGAATTGATTAAAAATGACACCCTCAACCTTGGACTATTCATGCATTCTTCACAAATTCAGGTCTTTTACATGGTTTGGAAGAGACTCCACATGAAGATTGTGTTTTCCTGGTACAGGTCAAATATAATAACTAATAAATAGTTATGGATGAAAGGTCTATTGATCATATAATGCATTGTGTTGAACATACTGAAAGAAATTTAACCTTTTTAAGAAAAATACAGAAAACTTAATTTTAAAAGCCTGGTACAGTTCCCACTAAAATCAGCTGGGTGTGTTTACAGTGACTTCAGTCAGTGCTGGAATGACTCTTCCTAATTATATCTAACATCAGAATGACTGGACTGGGAAAAGCAGAAATTTCTTGTCCTGGTGTTCTGAAAATTTATACTACACCAAAAGATCAGAATTGATTCAGGAATTTGGAGCAGATTTATATATTTAAGATGAAATAGAACAGGGAGAGAGTTGGAACTTATAAATCCTAAAGGCGAAAAATGTCTGGAAGCTAGTTAGTGAATGGTCTAAATGATCTTTTAATTGCAGGAGTTTTAAGATACCTAGGTTGATAATGAAATGTCACATCTCCTAATGGTTGCTATATATACCTGTTCTGCACAGATCAAAGGGGAAAGCTGCTTCTACTGCTCATTGCCTGCTGTTCTCATGAGTAAAGGGATATTCTCATTTAACTATCTCACTGCATTTTTATAAAAAACAATTTCCACAAAGGAATAAACTAACCTGGAAAGGAAAGATATTTAACAAAGGATACAACAGAATGAGTGGGAGTACTTTCTGATAGCTGGTCAGCTTAGATAGCTGGGATGGGTCATGTTCAAGTGAGAAGCTTTTACTAGGAGCTGAATACCACTAATGGAACAATTAGGTGCAGGACTGATTTGTACACCTGCACTAATCTTGTGATGAAAGCTGTAGGAACTAATCCAAAAAGTAACAATTATCTGGCAAACTGGAGCCTTTCCTCTGCCTTCAGAGTGTACTGGCACATTCCTTTGTAATCTTGTTTGGTTGACATTGATAGGTATCAATAAAAATTTGTCTTTAACAAACTAACAACTAACAGCTGTCAGTTATAGAGGCCTTTGCAGGCATAAGGTAATTAGAGCTTGGATCACATGAATACATGAAGCTTCTTTTGTTTTTAACCAGGTAGATAGTCTTGGTGATGTTACTGGTGTCATTATCCTGAGTGTAAAGTCAAGAATTTTGTACTGTAAGTTCAGTGGGAAAGGAATAGTGCGATTTGGTGTGTTTGCACAACATTTAGCAAGAAAAGGCCCAATTCAGAGTAGGGTCTCCAGTGTACTTTCAGCTCCTGGAATTTTTTTCCTCTGGCATGTGCCACTGCTGTATGGCAGCTGCACCAGCAAAAAACCTGAAGGCCTAGATGTATGGAACAGGATGAATTTTAAGCTATAGGAAGGATCAAGACCCTCCTTTAGGGTCTTTCAATCAGCTACAACTGTTGTTGCATAGCTCAAAAGTTCTTAATTTTTTTGTTAAATAATTCAAAAGGAATTGAAAGGTCTTTGATGCTGGGTTTGAGTGATGCAAACAAAAGGTAAAAAATAAAATGACATGTTTGTTTGAAAATGCCTTTGAAATGCAGTCAAATTATTCTTATTAATTTATATTTGACAAGTATCATAAAAATATTTCTCCGCAAGTGCTCTGATCTTTTGTAAAATTGTGTCTAATGGAATGTACTGAGTATTACCTTGCTTTGGGTGCTGGTCGCTACACTATTCTGTGTGATGATTTCCAAAAAAAGAACAGAGGCAGGGTTTCAAAGAGGTAGTTGAACAGACAAAGGTACTTAATGATGATACTTCATCATCTCTTCCAAAGTGGAATTTTTTGCTTGTAATTGAGCACATTCAGAGCTGTCTGTGTAAAGGCAGATGTGGTAAGGAGCTGGTGAACACCATCAAAGCCAGAGGTGAGCCACAGCCTTGCCATTACGTGTGTTGAGTTTACCCCCATGGACACCCACCCAGGTGCTGGACAGGCTGTGGTACAGACCCTTGGATATGCTCTTGGGGCAGAAGCTGTGGAGTTTTCACATTCTCTCTAGGAGTCAAGAAGTGAAACCACGGTTTCATTTTGTCATGAATTCTTTTTCTCTCCTGCTCCCCCTCCCCCCAAACAAAACATGTTGCTATGAGGCTCATAACTTTACTACAAGATTTACCAGATTTTCTTTTGACTAAGTACATTTTAAGAGTCACGCACAGAAGAAACCTTTGGAAGTTAGGGAATGGCTGTTATACATGATAATGCATAAAGTTCTGATAAAGTTTTTAAAATATAAGCAGGTGAAGAAAAAAGACAAGAAAAGCACTGTATTAGAGACCATACCTATTAATTTGGCATAATTATTTCAGGTAACCTAATTGCAACAAGTACAATTTTTACCTCTGTGAATTTGGCAAACTGAGCACGCATTTGTGTCATCCTGCTCCTCACTGCCTTATCAGGCTAACGGAGATGTGTTTGAACTGAAGAACCAACTTTGCAGAAAGCTTTAATGACTTTCTCAAATGCTATGTTCTTGTTTTCTCATTCTCCATCCCTTTTTAAAAATGGAAAGAAAAATGCAACAAAAATAACCCATTTTTCCCCTCTGGAAAGACCTATTATAAGGAGTAGTTTAACATACATTCATTGGAAACATAGTTTAAGTCTATTCCATTTATCTTACATAAACACAGAGAGAATATTAAATATGAAAATTTTCCCTTACAGTTTGATTGGTTTGGCCATGTTGTAACCAAACTGTGATAGGGTCATTAGTACAAAAACCTGCATTTTGCTTTGGTTGAAATGCAAAATTAATACAAATGTGTGGTTTGAGGACCTCCTGTTTGGAACATGTTTAAACTAACACAGTTTTCACAGTTACTGTCGAGAAGTAGGGCTTCTGGTTTTATGGAGTCTTCTTAAAAGGCTTTTGGCTGACTCAGTTACATGAAAAAATTGTGAAATATCCCATAAGCTGGAGTCTCCTCAGAATCTGCAGCTGCTCACAGCAGTTAATCCTCCCGTCTACTTTAAACTTTATGTCAAGAATATAAATCTCACTAAGAAGTTGCAGGGGGCTCCTAAAGTCCATAACTTCAGGAGCTGTGTGCTGGTCTAAGAGCAGAATTCTTACGGTTTTGTAAAACCATGATCCATGAAAAAGCCAGGCCAGCTCCAGTGGGTTGCTAAGTGCTAAAAAACAGTCTGATCAGAGTATTTAGAGAGAAGGATCTTAAGCTAAACAAATGGGCATTTCCCAAAAAATTGTTTTCACTGCTCTGCTCCTGACCAATACAGAGAGATTTTTTTTAACCCTGATGCTGTAAGTTTGTAACTCTACCTTGTTGGAATAAGGTGGATAGCACTACATCTGCATTGCATATCCTGGCTTTTAATGAAATAGCTGAGAGATGTGTTAATGATAACTAAAAACCTGCTATGCTAATCCAAGTGTGTGTGACCTAATAGCAGTCTTAAGGGATTAAGTAGATTTTGCAGTGAAAGAAAAAACATTCATTTTAGGAAAAATCTTTTCTGGGATGCTGCTGGGGTGCAGCGGGAGCTGGGGCCTCACCATGGCAGCAAGGCAGGGCCTGGCAGCCAGGGCCTGTCCAACCGCCCCAGCCCAGAGCAGGCCTCAGGGGACACCAGGGCAGCCCCAGCCCCGGGCATCGGCACCTCCCAGGGGACGGGGATGGGGTGTGGGCCCAGGCATGGGCCTGGTTTAGCAGAGCCCATGGCTGGGCAGGGCAAGGCTGTGTGGAGCTGGAGCCTTGCCCTGCTGTGGGCCCCCTCACTGGGGCAGGGACTGACTGTCCCGGGACTGGAGTGTGGTCCTGGCCATCAGCAGGGTGAGGGGAGCGCTGCGGGGTGGGCAGGGGCTGTCAGGCCATAGGTGCTGTCAGGGCCCTGATAGATCGTTTGTAACTGTACTAAAAAAATCCAGTCTGAGTCTATTGACTTTAAAAAGGTGTTCTGAAATGATCTTGGAAGCACAGGGGAGTTTCTTCCTCTGGTTTTGGTGACTGACTTTTGCTCTTCTGGGTGATGCAGCCGGGCCTTGGCAGCTTGTCAGGCTGCTCTGTCCTTCTGCCATGCAGATTTCACCCGCTCCTTTGCTTTGGAGTGCCTGTGAGGAGACCAGACTCAGGCACACAGAGTTGAATTATGGCACCTTGCTACCTTGTGAAGAGAGATTCCCTTGAAGGAATCATTTTTCTATGATTTTCATGCCTCAGGACTAGATTTGTTATAGACTCATCCAAGAAGCGGTCTAAAGTAACACCATCTTAAAAGCACTTTCTGTCTTGAAGCAAGAAAGGAGATATTGTAAATCATCCTGATCATTTCAGGTATAATCCACCTTTTCCTCTTGTTTATCTAGTTGCTTTGACAAACTAATGCACAAAAGATAGAGTCATCTTTTACTTAACCTTGCATATTTACTTGCAGATGACTCCATGCTTTGATTTGCCATACATGTCTATGCTTCATGTGGAGTAGGTCCTATCTAACTCTAATTTATTTGTTTTTAATCTGCCACACTCTTATTCTTTTCATATCAAGACATCACTTTGGAGGTCCAAGTTTACAACCAAAGGAATTTAATGGTTCTCTCATCAGTCTCTCTCTTTTATGTTATGGAAAATGAATGTATTTCCACCAATGTTTTGGATTTTCTGAAGATGGGTTCCCTACAATATTCGTGCTGCCATTCTATATTCATGAAGTATCTAACACGCATAGAATGTTAAATTTGCTCCCTTTGGTTTGGAGACTGTTGCACATTACATAGCACCCCAGGGACTTCTATAAATAACCAAAACTTTGTAACAGTCACTTTGCTGCTGTGTGGAATCATGTTCTTTTGACAATGCACTGAGCTAGAAATCCAAGCTTATAAGCAAATGCTCGGGGTTCTGCTTCAACAAGAACTTGAGAACCTCCTGTTCTGGGTTGTGCTGAGCAAACTCTGCCTCAACTATTCAGTTGCATTAAGCCTCAACTAAAAAAAAAATTTTTTTCATTTCTGTGGAGATGATATGTATTTCTCTTTGCCTTTTGAACAAATGATATGTGTAATGGAAGCTGGTGTTTTGTTATGATTCTTTTATTGAATTTAGGTGCTTTCTTTGTGTCTACAGTTAAGATCAGATTTTCATTTGAATCTGATTTTTCCATATTCCCATGAATCTTTCTCCACAGTTAGTTCTGCTGCCTGTGACTTTTACTTGCCTCACTCTACAGGCAGAGCTGGAGTATTGGAGAGGTTGTATTGACTTTTCCTAATTCAGATGACTTTTGAATATTTCCAAGAAGGGAGACTCTACAACCTCTCTGGGTGACCTCTGCCAGTGTTTCATCACCCGCACAGTAAAGAAATTCTTCCTGATGTTCAGAGGGAGCCTCTCATGTACCAGTTTGTGCCCATTGTTTCTTATTTTGTCACTGGGCACCATTGAAAAGAGCCTGGGCTCCATCTTCTTTGCACTCTCCCTTCAGGTATTTATAGACACTGATAAGATCACCCCCCACACCTGAGCTTTCTCTTCTCCAGGCTGAAGAGTCCCAGCTCTCTCAGACAGTCATAGAATCATAGAATATTCTGAGTTGGAAGGGACCCACAAAGAAGGGTCACAGGAGAAGTGCTCCAGGCCCATCATCATCTTCCTGCCCTTCACAGGACTCTCTCCAGTATGTCCATGTGTCTCTTGTACTGGGGAGCCCAGAACTGGACACACTACTCCAAGTGTGGCCTCACCAGTGCTGAGTAGAGTGGAGGGATCACCTCTCTTGACCTGCTGGCAGCACTCCTGTTAATGAAGGCCAGGATACCATTGGCCTTCTTTGCCACAAGGGAACATTGCTGGATCACATTAAGCTTCGTGTCCACCAGGAACACCAAGTCCTTCCCTGTAAAGTTTTTCCCACCGGATGTGTAGAACAACCTGTCTTCTTTGCGTCAGCTCTTAATACATTTGAAGAATTTCATATCCTAATCCTAAGACTTTTCTTCTTTGGGGTAAACCATCCTATTTTTTTTCTCTCTCTCTCTCTTTTTTTTTTTCCTGTATGTCATATTTTCTAGACATTTTATCAAATTCACCAGACTCTCTCCAATTGATCCATCTCTTTCTTTAAGCGTTATACCAAACATGGACAGACTCATCCATCTGGGATCTGAACACTGGCGGTCAGAGCAGGATTACTTCCTATGTTTTGCAAGCTATATTCTTGTTTATATAATCCTGTATAATGTTTTCATTCTTAATGACAGCTTGACTTGTTGGCTTACTTCTTTTCTTCTACTCTGTAGACTCTGAGCCATCTTCTTAGGAACTGTTAGTCTGCGTTTATTTTTGCATTTGATTATTTCTATCTTAGTGTATTCATTGCCCTTGTTTGGAATCCTGTTCTTAGCCTATTTCTCCAATTTAAGAGATTTTTTGAATTCAATTGTCTTCATCGTACTTGCAGCCTTTCTTCTAGATGCATCACCTGGAAACATGCCAGAGTCGTTATTTTGCTCTCTGGAAGTCTGACAAGCTGCCTTGTCCAGTGCTCACAAAATCCCCTAAGCTCCTAACTGCTCAAATACTTTGGAATATCTTGCTGTACATGTCCACAAGACATTGCCATGTATCCTAGAGGACATTCAAAGAAGTGAATACAGCTGGTTAGGTTAGCAGCTAATTCAACTTTCTAGAAGTTACCCTGTACTTTCATCCTCAATATGCAGTAATGCTTTCTTTTTTTCTGGCATTATGTTATTTTCTTTGTACCTTGAAATGTATGATGGTGTGCAGACTTCTTTGTCATAAGCTGTTTTTTCAGTTCCCCCAATCCTCTAATTAATAATATGCTTTTTAAACAAGAAGGTTTGTTTATTGTCATAGATTTTGTTCATTTTATGAAGTCAAGCATGTGAGTGCAACTGTTTACAAAAGTGTGGCATAGCACTCTGAGTTTCCTAACCCACTCCTAATAAAAAAAGAACCGCAAAAAGAAGAGGTTTTTATCACAATTCAGGAAGGATTATGTACTGATCAAAGACAGAGCAGAAGCTCCATTAAAATTTGTGGGAAGATTGCAGAGGGTGCAGAATACATGAGCCAGGCCTAACGGCAAAGAAAATTAATTTTTAAACCCTCAAATCTTCCTCAAAAATACTGCCTCATGTTCCCATTAGTATTTTGCAGAAGATCCATACTTAATCCTAGTGCGGTGTGAACGCAGAGCTTGCAGAGAGCCTGGATGACATGTAGCTGTTGAAGTAGCTGTTGGTGTACAGCACAGTAGAAGACTGTCTCATGGTGTCAAACAGCAGCTTTAGAGTTGGCCAGTGTCCCCTGGGTGAGTCTTTTGGGAGAGGGAGGCTGGAAGAGTCCTGGACAATCAGGGACTTTTCTGTGTGCTCCTCTTTCTCTGCAATGGGTTTGCAGTGAGAGTAAAACACAGCAACATTTTTTTTATTATTATTTCCTGGAGCTATTTAGGATACACCATCATTTCACAGCAACATAATCCTGTAAAACATAAGATGCAATTGCTCATTTCAAAATGTTCCCTATTCCATTATGGACTGTAGATCAGAAAATGTCCTCTGAAAACAGTGGAATTATTCTCATTTTATTCTGTGAGAAGATAATTAAAGAGACAGGAAAGCAATAAAATGTAGCAGTAATGAAATGTAACAGATGACAGAAAGGTTTCAATCTTTCCCTGCTTACAAGAAAGATAGATGATGTAATCCTGATTGCCTGTAGGGTTACGGTCTGGGTGTAGAGCTGTCCAGCTCTGGGGAGCTGCCCAGGAGTGCAACTTGCTATGGCTAGCAAGGTTCCATTTTCTTCAGCTATACTTCGAGATACAGAGAAGGATCTAAAAGGCAAGACACTCCGAAGGAAAGAGAAGGAGATTATGCAGGATCATAGCTGCAGTTCAAAGCCTCCTAGAATAGGTCTGAATCATCTCTGAAACTTCTTTGGAAGGGAGAGGACTTTGCAAAGACTGAGAAGAAGGATGTAGTCTTTGCTCTTCTCTGTTGCTGTGCCTTGTAAGAAGTGTTTCTCCCCAGGTAAGCTGGGACAGCTTTTTTTCTGCTGTTCTGATTTGTCCTCTTGAAGAGACTAGCAGGACAGTTTTGGAAAAAAAAAAAAAAAAAAAGACATCAAGAATCACTAATATGACATGCAAGGAATGATAGAAAATATCAGCAATTCCTGTTAAGCAGACCAGTGATAAAAATGTTCAGAGGGTAAAGTCTAAATAGCACTGAGCCTTTGACACTGTCCTGGTTTTGGCTGATATGGAGTTAATTTCCTTCATAGTGGCTGGTATGGTGCTGTGTTTTGGATTTAGGAGAAAAATAATGCTGATAACACACCAATGTTTTAGTTGCTGCAGAGCAGTGCTTACATTGAGTCAAGGACTTTTCTGCTTCTCGTGCTGCCCTGCCAGCGAGGGGCTGGGGATGCACCAGGAGCTGGGAGGGGNAGCTGGGAGGGGACACAGCCAGCACAGCTGCCCCAGGCTGACCAAAGTGATGTCCCATACCATGTGGCAGCATGATGGGCAATACAACTGGGGGAGTTGGCCAGGGGTCTGCCGCTGCTCTGGGACTGGCTGGGCATTGCTCAGCGGGTGGTGAGAAATTCTGTTGTGCATCACTTACTTTGGATATTCTCTTATTATTATACTTATTATTATTATTTTCCATTCCTTTTCTCTCCTATTAAACTGTCTTTGTCTCAACCCACGAGTTTTACCTCTTTCTGATTCTCTCCCCCATCCCCCTGCGGGGGTAGCAAGCGTGCGGCTGTGTGGTGCTGAGCTGCCTGCTGGGTTAAACCACAACAGACACTTTTAGGAAACTGAGCAGTTTCACAGGGAGAGTATCTTTGCAAAAGATACTTTCCTGTAGAAAACCTCAACCGTGTTGAAACAGGGGCTCATCTCACTTGGGCAGAGGAACAGGCTATTATTAGTTAGGCATTTTACAGAATGCCCATGTCTTCTACGGCTTCTCACACATAAGTCTCAAAATGTGTTATAGGGAGGTCAATATCATTGTTCCTGCTGTGTTGAAAGCACAAATAAGCACTCAGAGTTGATAATTTGCCTGGGGTTACCCAGAGGCAGAGCAGAGGACTCCAGTATGTTAGTCACTCGATCAGTGTTCCCTGAGAGGAATCCACCTGGGGATGGCTGGCACAATATATTCACACGGACAGAGTTCACATCAAAGAGTTTAACACCTAAAATTGACAAAAGGGAAGCAGCAGCACAGGGGGTTGCATTCATTTTCTTCTAGTCTCGCAGCAGGTTGACAGGAGAAGCACGGCTCCAAGCCAGGTGGCTTGCCTTGCTGACGGGCAGCCCACCCGGGCCAGGCGGGCTCAGCCAGGGGCCGTGGTCACACTGTCTCCTCCCGAGCTGACAACCTATTTTCACCTCGAGGTGGAAGAGAGAAGCAATAATATGAGATACATTTATTTGGTACACCAGTGGTGTTCTGGGCGTGGAAAACAGAAAAGCTCTGTGGAAAAGGCAATAAAGTAAGAAGAGAATTTAGAAATGCCATACCACATATTTCACATTTGACAATTTGCACTTTAGAGTTAAAACAATTTCATGTGCGTCCTTTGAAAGTATGAGGCTGCATACATGAAGAAAGCACCTATTTCCCTTATGTGTTAAGCAGGGAGCCATATGTTTTAAAAATTAAAAAGAAAATTAAAATTTAAAAGAAAATTAGTCTTGGAGTAGTAAATCTGCCCAGCTAGGTAGCTGATTAGCTTTCTCACAGAGATGGCTCTCCCAAATCAAAGCTGAGGAAACAAGGCTTGTTTCTGTGGATATTAGTAGGTACGTGGGAATATAAATTTGGAGAATTGACAGTTTTAATTACTTTTATTTACTTTCATTTGTTGCATTCCCAGGCTGACATCAGAATTTGTGTGTGTTGGGTTGCTGGCAGGGTGGGATATGCTGCACTGGAGGCAGAGGGACATGGGGACAGGATATGCTCAGTCCCCATATTGGCAATAGGATCTGCAATGACAGCATGTTACCTGATGTAAGAAATTCCTAATAGAAACAGGAGCTTCCCAACATCTCCCCCAAGCATGGAAGGTCCCACACAGGAGTAGGTGTCAGCACCGCAGGAGCTTCCAGGCCTCTGGACACTTAAATCACATCATTATTACTGACACCTCTGGATTCCCTGCCTGAGGTTTTCCTGTTTCGCTTGGGAGGATTATGGATGGAAGGAGGATTAAATGATATGGTGAATCACGTAAGGATGAGAAAATGCCTGCATGAAGTAAGAAAGTGTGACTGGTGGAGACATTTTTGTTTCGGGGGGGATTGTTTGTGGGATAGAAAAATACAGAACTAAGACATTATGGTGCCTAACACTTACGGGAATTCTGTGCTTAAATGCACAAGGTTTGTGTGTTGCATCTGTTTTGACTATGAGATCCTTGTGGTAAGGACTGTGGGTTTTTTAGATCACCTAGTGCAGCATTGCCCTGCTTTTTGTGTACTCCTGGAATAAAAACATTATCAATGATTGTGGTTCGTGGCAGAGGCCACAGCAGTCTGTGTTTACAAAGAGAGCTACTTTATCCTATTTAATTCTTTCCCACTTAAGCAAAACATGTTCATCTTATTTATTTATTTTTTTTAAGCTATAATCGTGTGAAAAATAGTGCTTTAATTGACAGTTTCTCTTGTGTGACCCAAATAAATTAATGAAAATCAGAATGTATGTAGCCCCAAACTTGAAATATATCATTACAGTTGAGTTTCAATGTGCATTTCAATCTGGTATTTTTGTGCTGAACTGCCGTCATGGTGCAAGAGGTAACAAGCCAGGGCCTCGTTCATATCAACCACTGGACATCATTCAAAAGTTGGGACATCTAGCCATTTAGCAGGCAAATGCAAAATCAGTGCAATGAACCCCTTGATCTTTTCTGATACTCCTTTCCTACAGTTCCTTCTTCTATTCTGCAAATGCAAATTATACAGATCTGTATCAGGAAGAAATCTGCAAACCCTAAGAGAATGTCACCCCTCACGTACTCTGCATGTATGAGACGGCAAATAGGAAATAGGAGCACTGATACACTTTTTCCATGCCATTTATTATTTTATGGAGTTCTTTCTCATGTCTGTTTGTATTTGACTCCTCAATACCATGGCCAAATTTGAATTAGTAGCTGTTTGCTGAAAAAGAACTACGTCACCATTTAACTAATCTGCTTTCAGATAGTTGCAGTTTCCCTTTAATTTTATGATTTCAGAATTTGTATCTAATTAACAGAGAAGAAGCTACTCTGGAATTTGCTTTTAAGACCAGGTACATCTCAGGAGCAAAACTTAGAAGCATTATTTATACACATTATGAGAAATACATGTTATTGTGGTTGCTTTCTTATTTAATTGGGCTGGAATGGAACCTGACATCTGATTTGGGAATATTTTTGTGTGAGTATAGGCTATTTTCTGACTCACCTTGGTAAGCAGACTATTTGAGTCTCATTACTTGAATAGGTAACTACTGTATAAGAGGCTGCAGTTTATGTTTATCATTTTATCTGAAGAATAGATATGGGGGAGGTAGAATGAAGACCCACCTATAAGCTGATTTTAACTTTTCTAAACTCTATTTTTATTTTGCAGGTGATGGAAATTAAAGGACAAATGATTCATGTGCCAGAATCAAATTCAATTTTGTTTCTGGGGTCCCCCTGTGTGGACAAGCTGGATGAACTGATGGGCCGAGGCCTCCATCTTTCGGACATTCCTATCCACGATGCTACTCGCGATGTCATATTGGTTGGGGAGCAAGCGAAGGCCCAGGATGGCTTGAAAAAACGAATGGATAAGCTGAAGGCAACACTAGAATGCACACACCAAGCCCTGGAAGAGGAGAAAAAGAAAACAGTAGATCTCCTTATTTCTATTTTCCCTGAAGAAGTGGCTCAGCAGTTGTGGCAGGGGCAGCAGGTTCAGGCCAGGAAATTTGATGATGTCACCATGCTCTTCTCAGACATTGTTGGCTTCACTGCCATCTGCGCGCAGTGCACGCCCATGCAGGTCATCAGCATGCTGAATGAACTCTACACGCGGTTTGACCATCAGTGTGGATTCCTGGACATCTACAAGGTAATAACTCAAGCCCTAAGTTAGCAAAATCTAATTGAAACTCAGACAGAAAAACTTATCAGTAGCCATCTTCCTAAATGACACACCTTCCATATAAAAATGGGAAAGGCAGTTATTTGTTTGAAGATCAAATACTTTGATGCTGAGCTGTCATCATGGTTCCCCCATGGCAATATATGTCATATTCCTTTTTTCTTATAGGGACATACACCTCCTGTGTTATAGTCTGCTTTCCTTTAAGTGACACATCAGTCATAGTGTACTGAGGGTGATGAAGTCCATAGTGATGATCCTAACCCAAGATGCAGCTTCTGGAAGGCACTCAAATATTTTCTGTTTCAGCAGAAACCTGAATGTTTTCGGGTTTAGGCACTTATATTTTCCATGACAGAATTAAACATTTCCATAAAGAACACAGCACTCACTAAAAAAGAGGGTAATAAAAAATTTAACCTTCCACTGAAAACCAGGAAGAAGACAGCTGTTGTCCATTGTGGTGGTTTCACACTGCTGGGCAGCTAAACTGCACCACAACCGCTTTCTCACTCCCCTTCCTCAAAGGAACAGGGGGAGAAAATATGACGGAAAGGGCTCAAGGGTTGAGATAAGGACAGGGAAATTGCTCAGCAATTATCATCACAGGCAAAACAGACTCATCATAGGGAGATTAATGTAATTTATTGCCTATCACTAGCGGACTAGAGCAGTGAGAACTAAAAGCAAGCTAAAACACCTTCCCCCACCCCCCCTCTTCTATCGCCTCCCCCCAAGCAGCACAGGGGAACGGGGAATGGGGGCTGCGGTCAGTCCATGACGCTGCGTCTCTGCCGCTCCTTCACGGTCACTCTCTGCCCCTGCTCCACGTGGGGTCCCTCCCATGGGATGCCGTCCTTCCCGAACTGATCCTGCGTGGGCTTCCCACAGGCTGCAGCTCTTCAGGAACTGCTCCCCTATGGGTCCGTACCACGGGGCCCATCCCTCAGGACCAAACTGCTCCAGCACGGCTCCCCCACGGGCGGCAGCTCCCGCCAGGCCTCCTGCTCCTGCCTGGGCTCCTCTCCACGGGCTGCAGCTCCGGCCCGGGGCCTGCTCCTGCGGGGGCTCTCCATGGGCTGCGGCCTCCTCCAGGCCACATCCACCTGCTCCACCGGGGGCTCCTCCATGGCTGCAGCGTGGAGATCTGCTCCGTGGGGTACCCATGGGCTGCAGGGGGACGGCCTGCTCCACCATGGGCCTCTCCACGGGCTGCAGGGGAACTTGTGCTGCGGCGCCTGGAGCCCCTCCTGCCCGCCTTCTGCACTGACCTGGGTGCCTGCAGGGCTGTTTCTCTCTCATGTCTCACCCCTCTCTCCCAGCTGCTGTTGCCCAGCAGATTTTCCCTTCCTTCAATCTGCTCTCCCAGAGGCCCAACCAGCGTCGCTCCCTGGCTGGGCTCTGGCCAGCGGCGGGTCGCTTTTGGAGCCTGTTGGAGCTGGCTCTTGTCTGACCTGGGGCAGCTCCTGGGCTCTGCTCACAGAGGCCACCCCTGCAGCCCCCCCACTACCAAACCTTTGCCATGTTAACCCAATGCATCATTCACAGTAAATGGACATGGCACTGGAGTGCCATGCTCCTTTACTGCTCTGCAAAAAAGGAGTTGTCGCATGTGTTGGTCCTGTTACAGACCATCACCTTCACTTCTCTTTGGTAGACTTAGTTTCCAGGTATTTGAGAGAAAAAAAGGGGAGGTAAAATTTAATAAATGCAGTTAAGTTACTACCTTTGCAATTATCCTGTGAAATCTACAGAGAATATGTTTTGTATATAGAATACATTTTAATTTAGTGATAGAAAAAGCAGAGCAAACTTCTTTGTATAACTATGAATGCACCAAAGAAAATATTGTAGTTGTAAAATTATATATTAACTTTGTTTTCCATCTGAGGCTTGCAAACTAAATCACCAGTTTTCAAACTGTTTCAAATAGTATTTGTTGATAGGCTGTAGAGAAGAGGTCTTCACCAGAGTGATATCCCTTTAGTTTTTAGCCTCTAATACACCTTAACAGGCATACAAAAATATTAATTCTCTACCTAAATAATAATAGCTGTTGTTGCTGCCAAGTTCTAATACATACCACAGGTAGAACTGTACTTGGTGTAGATATAGGTTGGCAGGACACTCTACCAAGTTAAAAGATCACACTGTAAATAAGTCTTGTGCTCCTGGGCTAGGGCTTTGTATTACTTATGCTCAAAAGCTAAATGCTGTGCTGGAAGAGGGCTACAATGGAAGGTAGCAGCCGTCATTTGAAATTTTTTGTGGTGTTACAGCTAGAAAAGATTGGAAGTTTGATCTTGGTTTGTATTAATCTGATGTTAAAACACTGGTTCTCAAGACAGCTCTGAGAATGGGACTTGAGGGACTTCTGACCCACAGTTAAGAGCCATATCTAGTGACCCTGTTTCACATGCCGTATCTGGTACATGGGTGTAGTTAGTGTTTTCCCAGATGATTTATTTTAGTTAACTGTTTTGAGGCATTCAGGACATTTTTTGTTAAAAACTACAGTTGTGTGGCAATAGGAAATAAAATATCTCATACTCTCTGACCTGTTTGGAAGGAAGGTTGGCTGAGTGCTGTGAGAACACTATGAAGGAATATTTTTAGATAAGTCACGAATATTATGTCATTTAGACCATGTGCTACTGCCCTTCACCCAGCTTTGTGCCACTTTAGATGAAAGACGTTACCTCACAGCAATATTGTCCTGACCAGTGAAATAGTATGGTGGCTGCTGAGATAGACAAGGTAAGACTTATGCATCCAGAAAATGTATAAGTACTCCAAAAAATTAAGACCCGCATGTAATTCTGTGAGCGGAGGAATAAACAAAGCCTACTTTTCTATGGAAGGATGTCTAATACCCTTTCTCCACTGATACTGCCTTAATATAGCTAGTTCTTCCTCAGATCACTTCATCCCAGGTTTTCCTTCATCTCCCTTCTCCCCCGTGTCCCCTGAGCATCCCTACAGCCTCCCACCGCCGGCTTCCCCCCACAGCCCCCCTTCCAATGAGCAAGGTGGCATGTGCTGTGGTTGGTTTGGAGCTGTGTGTGCGTGCCCTGCCTGCTGATCGCTGAGCCTGGGGTGCCAACGAGATCGTGTGGCTGCCGGGCTCACACGACAGCCAGTTCCACGGCTGGGGACACTGTACTGAATCTCCCGCATACATCCAGTCATGGATCTTTCTTATGTCAACCATTTTTTTTTTTTTTAACTGGAGTCTAAAAAAGTTTCTGTGGGGTTAAGTCAAAGTGACTCAGTTAAGCATTACAGAAAGACAGAAGACTCAGACATTTAACCCTCTTTCATTTCCTTAGAGAAACAGGCTTAAAATAAAATGACAATTCCTTTTGAAAAAACATTTGCATTTTAAAATAAAAATAACTCGTGTTTATATTTTTCATTTGTTTCAGATGATATTCTGGAAGCTAATTTTATTGATAGGAATGATCACCACCACAACTGTAATTTTAGAAGCTATTGTCAAGCAGTGAATTTTAGATACGTAATCACCAATGTTTGTACCCACAGCCTGCCTCTAAGATATAGTCCTGTAACTAGGCTACAGAAATTTATCATGTGACCTATTTATACATCAAAACACAACATTTTTCAAATTTGCTTGTGTTTAAGCAACATGGCAAGAATAATTTGAAAAGATTATTTGGAGAGTACTTCTGAATAACAAATTCATCATTTTGTAAACAGAAAATTAAGCAAAATTCATTAAATAAATTCCATGCTGTAAATTATTCACCCAGCTTTACTGTTAACAGCATTTTGAATTCAGAACCTCAGTGCTTCTAATTTTGGAGTCAGACAATGAATGTAATGAGCATAATACTTCTCAATTGTCTTCTACTATTCATTCAGGAATATTTACAGGGAAGTATGGCATGGACAGAAGAACAAAGATGCTTATATTTAACAAGTAGAACATGGAGGGCAAGCATAATGAGCTGCTGGGTGCAGAATAAGAAATGCTTGGCAAGGGCTGAAGGGGTATGAATCAGACTTTGAAATTCCTTGGAAATGAAAGTAAGTAGCTATAACTGATGAGACAGGGAAAGAGTATCCAGTGGATGGGTGCACAGGTATGAATGACACAAGCAAATGATGGGCTCTGAAAATAAACTTCACAGCAGCATTTTAAATGGATACCAAAGATAACAGGTTACGTTTCTACAGGCTGAAGGAGAACATCGCAGTAATTGAGATGCACCGTGATATGAGCCTGCGTGACAGTTATAGCAGTTTGTGTTTTAGAGAGTGAAACTTTAGAAAAAATCTGCTTACATATAGCTTTGATGAAAAGATGAATAGGGATGCTCTTGGGGTAATCACAAAGGAGAGGGGATGTGAGAGAACTGAGACCTAGCAATGCCTTTGGAAAGTGGTGCTGCTGACTATCTGAGTGAATTGTATTTGGCTTGGTACTGAGGAGTGGGAGACAGGGATGCTGTCAAGCAGGGAGTGCAAATTATAGCAAAGTAGATGCAAATAGGAAGACCAGAGCTGCTTGGTAAGTCAGTGTCTGTTGACATGCAGATAGAAACATGGGCTCCAGGAGAAGAAGTACTGAGAAAGATAAGATATCAATGAATTTTGAAAGCAATTGCTTTGGGTAAAATATATGCTGGTTGGCCTGACTGTTTGTGTCTCTGTTTTGACCCATTTTTCTCTGTATCTGAGTTCCTGTGTTTACGAGCCAAGAACTGGGAAATGATGCTTCAGCTAAGCCACCTATTTATTAAATAAACTATTTAGATATGCTGCAGCCATGGCTAGCATTTAAAACTTATCCCTGCAGTCTGAAATCTTCCATGTTCAAGCTTCCTGCAGCCTCTGTTTCTCTCTCCAAGTAATGTCTTTGACATAGGATCATTTTAAATATTTTTGTTGTTGAGTCTTTTTGCGTGGGTAGGCCTGCTTTCTGAGCTCTTTTCCCCTCTGTTAACTTTCTGAAACAAACCCATTTCCCTTGCTTGTTCTTTAACTGCTGCATAGAGTAAATGCAGCACATGCTGTGGCTGTTTTTTTGTCCGTGCATTCATTGGCTGGGTGGCTGTGGATGCTGGCTGTGTCATGCCAAGCCAAACAGAGCAGAACCAGGTCTGGTAGATGTTTGTTTCTTGGTCCTTCCTCTGGACAGTGCAACATTTGTTGTTGAAGACATTTCTTCAAGGTAGATTTTCCACTAACACTGAACTTCACTTTCTGTGAAGTGATGAATCCCACTTTTCATAACTGAGCAGAGAGTCCTAAATGTTTTGGACAACAAACTATTGTCAGCTGGCAAAATTTCTTTGCTGTATGTTTTCTGCTATATATTTCAACCAGCAGAAATCAGTATTCATTTTAGTTAAAACAAACCAACCAACCTATGAGCCAAAAACAAAAACAGAAATAAAATATGAGTACTTTCACAGTTCCTTAACTATCCCTCCTTGGGATCGGATATTTGTACACGTTCGTATGTAAGTTATTAAGCTTAATGTTGTTGCTATAATGACTAAAATGTACTGCAAAGACAGGGAGTAATGAGCTTCAGACTGTTCTGAAGTTTTTCAAGCTTAGTGTTCCATAAGTTAAAAAACATAATTTGCAAGTTTTTTTTTGTAAAATCTATGGCCACTACTTTTGTCTTCTTCCCATCACGTCCACAGTTTTAACCTTGCGTGTTCAATGCAACTACCTGACCACTTTGAAAAGGATTCAAATCCTTTCTTGTTAATTTAATGTCACTAGGGTGTTGAGTGGATAACAGAAGAAAATCTCCAACACACAGAAGCTCTCTGTCTATGGTGCCACCCAGCCTGGTAGAGTTGCCCTTCAGCAGGCTGCTCAGTTCAGTTTCCACCACAGAGGGCTTCTGAACCTTCTTGCTTTCCTTGCTCTGAGCAGGCTATAATACTGACTTTCTCCAGCTATCTGGCTGTGCATGGACTTCTTTGATGTCACACGGAGTGTCTCACTCCATTTTGAAGTCAGGGCAAAGCTGAGACACCTATATTTTGGGGGGAACTCAAAGTGTTTTGGGGTTAAGTTTAAAAAAAAAAAAACAAAACCACAAAAGGTTCCTTTCTGTCTGAAATCGCCCTGCACATCTGCAGTGTTATCACCAGAGAGCTCCAGGATATTTCAAAACTTTAAGCCTGTATTTTTTTGCTGCCTTGTGGTGGATTTACACTTTTTGTCTTTAGGGAGATGTGCAAATGAAGTAAACAGATATGCAGGCTCCATAAGAGTCATTCTTTACTTTATAAACATACAGCCCTGCACAAAACACTGAAACATCTGTGCATGTTCCCCTGCTCTAGGCAATTAATCACCCAAGAATCCTCTTAAGAGTCCGGGACTTCTGCTTCTGTATATGATTTCTTCTACAGGAATACTGTGCTTGTATATATTTCCTTCCCTCTTTCTCTTTTCACTCCCTCCTTCCATTTTTCTCTTACCTGAGAAGCCCACATTTGTTTATAAGTGTCCCATTCCATTTCTCTCAGACTGCCAGGGAGCCTTAAAGCCTAAGTCCAACTTGCAGGTTGTGGGAGTGCTTCCCATGTCCTCAGTTTGTGTGTGAACCCCAGCTACATCCTGACTTTTTGTTTGGGCAGCACCCAGAAGTTTATCCTCCTCTGGGGCTCCCTGCTCCCTGCTGAGAAGAAAGCCCAGTTATAGTGGCGGGAAAAGAACGATGGCCAGGAGTGTGCCGTGTTGCAGTATGCAAGTCTCCCTGATGATATGTTTTTTAAAACCCACCATTAATATTTAACTCCTTTGTTTTCTTGTGTCATGTTTTTCCACTGTCTAAATTTTAGTCCCTCTGAAGGACTGGAGAGTATTGATTTCACTTTCCTTCAGTCTAAGCTATTTCCATTTCAACAGTCCACCATTGTCTCAGATCTAGAAGATACACAGCACAACCCTGACAACTTAAGGCTGGCCCTTCATGTACCTCAGCCCTCCATGATGCAGTGTTTTCATTCATTCATATAGTATTCATAAGTTGTACCCTAATTTCTTAAATGAATATGGAGGATACTTAGGGAAGTTAGGAGAAGCTAGCTGATGTAGGAACTTCAAAAGAGGTAAATGAAAGCTTGTGTAATCTTGAGGAGGAGGATGCTGTTCAGTAGAAGTTTTAATACCGGTGTAGCTACAGCAAACTAAGACCCATCTTACCTCTGGAGAAGGCCTATCACATTAAACTGAAATGTGTGTCTTAAGTTATACATGATTATTTTAATGTTTGCTTATTTCGTTAGACAGCTCCTTACTTTGACATTGCAACTACCTCACATAAGGCAGAATGCCAACTGGGGCGTTTTTCGTTCATCATAAACATTCGATGTGATTTTTGCAGTTTCATGCTTGCCTACAAAAGAGAGAAATCATTTATGCACTATGACTTATGCGTTCCATGACTGATGTGTGCAAACCTGATGTTGGCATAATGTAAACTGTAAGTCTTCTAGCATGTCTGTATTTTAACTAGTGAAAACAAAACAAAACAAAACAAAACAACTTTTAAAATACTAGATGGTAAGTCTACACAGCAAGTACTATTTGTCTAAGAAAACAGCACTCTGTGAATCAATGTGTAGATGAAAGAATTCCTCCATATGCTGGATACTGATACTGAAAGATTTATGCTTAAGACAGCTAAGTAGGTGCTATAGAAAGAAGTTTGAATAAAACTCTTCCTGTAAAATGCTCATGAACTTGCCAGCATGTAGCATCATTAAACTCACTAAAAATATAATGCCCTCGGGCCTGGTAAGAGCAATTGCTTCATAATTAGACTCTTGGGAAAGGAGCTGGAATTTGTAGTAAGATACTTCTTTTAAAAATGAGCTTTACCAGATGAACAGATTTCTGAACTTCACAGACAGACACTTGGAATCCACTTCTGCTGACATGGGCGGGGTTTTCCATACACTGAACTATTTCCAAAATAGTGCAGAATTCAGCATCACAAAAACATTGCAGAGTGACCTTGAAACTGAGGCACAAGTATTCATTGCTAAGTTACTTTTGAAAAGTTGAGAGGCAGAAGCTAAGAGAGCCAAACACTAAGATAGAAACTAAAGGAGATTATTCCTAAATCCTATTTTCAAAACTTCTGAAGCCTTTAAAAAACAGGACTTTTTTTAAAGTATCCCAAAGATTTAGGGGAATCTATAAATGATACATATCCAACATGTAGAATTCATTTCTGCAAAAAACAAACAAACCCCCCAAAACCCAGCCCTAAGTATTTTAAGCTAACAGATGTTTTTAAGCTTCACAGTGTTGTAAAATTCAACTGTATTTCAAAGCTTTTATAAGCAATAGAAAATCATATAGAATACTTGAAAATGCAAACAGAACTTAGCTTTGATTTCTGCTCACACAACATCAAGAAAACACATGGGTTTTGGTAAATTTGAAAAAGGTCAGTATTCTGTGTTTGTTATGTAGACAGATAGAAATGTAGGTCTAGAAGCTACCTCAGGATCACAGAATCACAGAACGGTTGAGATTGGAAGGGACCTCTGGAGGCCATGTGGTCCAACCCCTGCTCAAGCAGGGACACCCAGAGCAGCTGCTCAGCACTGTGTCCAGGTGGCTTTTGAAGATCTCCACAGAGGAGACTCCACAACCTCTGAGCAACCAGTGCCAGGGCTCCCTCACCCACACAGCACAGAAGTGCTGCCTGGTGTTCAGAGGGAGCCTCCTGTGTTCCAGTTTGTGCCCATTGCCTTTCATCCTGACTCTGGGCACCACTGACGAGAGCCTGGCTCCATCCTCTTTGCACACTCCCTTCGGGTATTTATAGATATTGCTGAGATCCCCCTGAGCATCCTCTTCTCCAGGCTGAGCAGTCCCAGTTCTCCCAGCCTCTCCTCACAGGAGAGGTGCTCCAGTCCCTTCATCATCTTGGTGGCCCTTCATTGGGCTCTCTCCAGTATGTCCATGTCCCTCTTGTACTGGGGAGCCCAGAACTGGACACAATACTTCAAGTATGGGATCCTATGGGATCCTTCAGGATCAAGCATACTTAGACCATGCTCAGTAGAGGCTTTTCTGAACTGCACTTCAAAGAAAGAGCATACACGCATCACCTCTCAGTGAAACAACCTATCTAGTTTCTCTCCAGCATGTCGCTTTAACATTTCTTTTCTTGGAATTTGTATTTTAGATTGACTTGTTCGTATCTTTCTACCATAGGCAGCCCGAAATGCTTCTCCTCTTTCCTCCCCCTGACTTTGTGATTTAATAACATCCCTGACCTGCATGTCAAAATATGCATGCCAAAATACAAGATTTTTTTTTTAGCTAAACAGGATCTTGCTGTTGCTGCTGACAAACAGTATCTTAGCACTAACAGCCAACACACTTGTGCAATCTATTTTCTGTTACGGAGTACTTTCTGGGAGCAGGAACATACTTTCTGGGAGCAGGAACACTTTGAAAGGCACATGGTGCATGAGAAGATAACAGCTCACCCACAGTCTTCTGAGAGTTTCACAAACTAAGCCTTCCAAGTCTTTGTCCATCCTGACACACATAAATCTGTTTTTCGGATGTTTTTCAGGAAAAAAAAAAAAAAGCATGTTGATGACAACATGGGAGCAGTTTTGTATATCAAACTGCAGACAATTAAGTGAAGATGTGGAGATTTGGGTCCTGCTGTAGTACATGGGTAAAAAAATGGTGTTTCCAGACTTCAGGATGGAATGAATCATACCATGGAAGTTCATTTTTCTCATCATTGACTGTAGAGAGATTATAATTGAATAGCTTGAATTAGAATCTTGATTTTAGTGTGACCAAAGCTGAGTAGTATGAGTCCCACCCTGAATGACAATATTGTAACATTGTTACTGATTTGCAGAGATGTGTCTGGGAGAAGGATATGGGTAGAAGGAAATATGGAAGATGTCAATGACATCTTGAGGTAGAATATGGATATTAAATAAATTGCTGTCTGTGGTGAGTGCAGAGACTGCTGCCTTAATATGAATCTGGAATGGAGAGGATCTCCTTTTCTTCAGTCTTTGTCCCATACCAGCTAAAAAGGTATTCTGTTTGTAGCTGAACTAGAAGTCATGGACAGGAATAATAAAGTCCAAATGATAAGTATGGAGCACCACATTGCTGTATACCATAGCCTTTTCCTAAGTTTCCAGATCTACAACTTGGGTCAGAAAACAGATGAAAGAAAAGCCTGCTGGGAGATACGAATGACTTCAAAGGTTTCTTACAGAGTCAAATGCAAGAATTTCATCTTCAGGCTGAATTTTGCTGTATTCCTTTAGATGGAATACATTTCAGCTTTCATAAAAGAAATACATAACTTCAAGGTACTGTGTAGTTCATTCTTACAGTGGGAATGAGATATGGGTAAAGAGGATAATGAAAATTTTGGGAAGGCCTAGGGCTGTACTGTAGTACCTGAGAACACTTCCCAGCTTCCAGTTCCAGGTGCATTCTCATTCTGAATCCTGGTACCATTCTGGGATGAGACTTGAGAATCAACTTCCTTATATACGTTCCCATGGGAATGCAACCTAGCTGTGCAGGAAGCAAAGATATGCTCCAGTAAGTCCAGGCTGAGGAGAATGCATGGAACTTAACTCTGACTAAGAGACAGCCAGGGACATACCTTGACTATGCTCATTGAGAAACTATTTCCAGATCTTCAAAACAAATTAATAAGCTTAAAGTCATTGATTTGTTGTTGTTGTTGTTGTTAATGTAATCGTAGGAATCAGTTAAACTTAAACTTCATATTCTCCAATAAATGCTGTTCTGAGCCTAGATTTATCTTTGAATGGAAAGGAGCCTGATGTGGAGCATATGAAGGTTTTCTACTTGTTCATCTATCTTCCTAGGGATTAGCTTTTTTTCACTTGTTTATCTGTATTTCTAGGGATCAGCTTTACTGAAGGACTGTTTGGTTTCCCAGCACTTGCCCTGTCCTGCTTCTAAAATTCACCTGCCTCTGTGACCTTCCATGTTCAGCCTGCCCTTCTGCCTCTTCCCATGGTCCCTTGTTAGAACCTTCTCTTACATGGTTCTGAGACAGAGAAGGTGAAACTATGCTATTTACAATAAAGAACTAGTCATCTAGACTATCCTCACAGTCAGTGGAGGAAAGTATGATTTTATAGGGTGAGCATGAATCTTTTTTAGTGTGAGATTCATCTTTTCCCAAAGGAGATGCTTAGCACAGGTCAGATGACTGCTAGAATCCCCACTTCTGTTCATGGATTACAAACAGAACAGAGAGTGAATAGCTCACATGAAGTACATTATAGATATCTCTGGTTAGGTGAACTGAATCTCACCCACATAGTCTTCACCTTACCAACTTATCAACAGCCTATGTGCTTGAAATGTTGCTTCTTTCCTGTTTGTGCCATCTACTTTTCATGTGATTTGTTGTTATGGTTATTTAATCATGTTACTTTCTTTAATGCTGTGCCATATTCTTTAATGCCTGAGTGTATTTTGATTGCATTTTTTCACTGCATTTTAATTTCTCTCATGCAATCATCATCAACCCAAAGTTACGTCTTTCCTAATTTCATTGCTTTATGTTAAATTGTTTATGTTATACGCTGGAGTAACTCCCTTCACCACCAAGCATCGTGCTGTCTCTCTATAGGGTCCCTTAGAATACTTGAGTGATTAGTTCAAAGCTTGACTTTCCATGACTTTTACAAACGGACATAATGATTGTTGTGCAAAGAGGTATGTACTGCACACTCCCATTGAAACAATCAGTAATGTCTGGGATTGACTGTAAGAGGCAATGGAGTATTTAAGGGTCCTTAATGTTAGTGCTGATTCTGTTCACTTTTAGCTAAGAAGAGAAATATAAACGACATTTCATCAACCAAGGAAACTGAGGTGGCAATTTCACTGACAGCCATTAGAGAAAGATAAAGAAAGGCTGACACTCTGGCAGACACTAATCTGCAGGTTGATCACCAGGGAAACCAGTGTGTTGCAGCTCTAAGCAATGCAACTCTGTGGCTCAGCTGAGCAGTAATCTGTAATAAAATGTACAGAAAAAAAGGTGTTTTTTTGCAAAAATTCTTTTCCTCTCCTCTCCTCTCCTCTCCTCTCCTCTCCTCCATAGGAGGTTACAACTTAGAATGAAAAAAAAAAAAAAACAAAGACCAACAAACAGATTTCATTATCGCCAATGGGGGAAAGATAACAATAAAAAAATATTTTGCCATTACTTAATGTTTCCTCAGGCAATTTAAATTTTACATCATGAGAAATAATTTGTATAGCAGATTTTTCTTACTGAAATTAAAAGATAGAGTAACAAAGGGAAAAATCAGTGGCTACACTATAACCTCAATTATCTAATTGTCAGGGGAACACTGTAATGGTCCATCTTTGACAGTAGTGACTGTGGAAACTTGAATAAGTACAAGAAGCCATAATAGCTACTTATGAAATGTAAGGTACATGTGGCAGACTTCTTTTTAGCCTTTCATTTTGAGATTTATGCAATGAAATACCAGGATTATGTTCTTTATGGATGCACTTAGGACAGCATGCCTGTATATGGGGACAGAGAGGAAACACGCATAGGCAACAGGTGAAACAAGAGCCAGGTATTTTAAGATGGAGAATAACACTCTTTTGTGCAGGGAAGAAAATCACACCCAAGCAGAGTTAGTTTTCTCAGTGAGAAGAGTCAAGTGAGGAAAGGGAAGAGCATTAAATTACAATTATCTAAGCCATTACCCCTTTCCCTGCTGCTTATTTCTGTATTTTCATTCTCAAGCTCCTTAAGAGGAAACTGATATCATTGCAACTGCTGTTTGTTATTATTTCAATATTATAAAATGAAACTTTATAGAATATCTCCCAGCAGTAGGAGACTTTCTAGCTATTGGCAGACTGCTCATAAGTGATAAGAAAGAGTCTAGTAATAAGCTTCCCTTCAGCTAAATATAGCATATACATTTTAAATGCTGTGGCAGTAAACAGGGTGTGGAGTGTAGAGAAACTGTTTAATATTACAAGTTTACTGCCAACTTAAAGTTACTATGATTTTGAACACATATTTAAGCAGAAATAAATATTTCCGGTGATTAAAATAACAGAAACACATAAGACTATAAGCAGGATTTGATGCATTTGAAAACTTAACTGAATTTGAAAAGGTATCTGTTACTCTATAGAAGGAGAATAAGAAATCAAGGACTTGGAAAGGGCTGAAGAATACCTGTGTTTAGTTACTTTATTAGAACTTGGCATATTCTGAAATACCTTGTTAAACGTGGCCTGGGGTCTAAGATCAGAGAAGACCATAAAGCTGCTGGAGGACTTCTTACAGTCTTTTTTCTTATCCCCAGTAACAAAGTAAGAGGAAGTAGGTGGAAGAAAATGGGCATGCCTTTGCCGTGGTCACTCTTGATGGCCATTTTTTGTGAGTTTTTTTTTTTTTTTTTTTTTTGAGTTACTGTGGTTTGACTTGAGTGGTCTGACTTGAGTGGATTAATCCTGCTCAAATCAGTACAAGGCTTAAATGAATGTAAAGATGAAACTTAGACTGCCTTTTCATACCATCTAGTGAGGTATACACTGTGTCACCCACCAGAACTGAACAATTCGCTATAAATAGGCCCCAAGTTTTAAAGTCTATAGGTGTGATACAGTTATACAGATTATCTATATAAATTAATAGAATAATCCAAATGAACTTTGAACAGCAATATATTTTTCCTCGTACATGTACCACATAAAGGTTTCCTTTGCTCAAGGAAGAGTATTCTTGAGCAAAAGATGCTTATGCAATACTTATGCTATGCAATACTTAAGTATGCACTGTCCAAAGTAATCCCGTACTCACTTGTTCACTGGTGTATGACATAAAGATATCCAGGAGTATCCTGTAGTTCTTCATCCCGAATTGCACAGTAAATTTTTTTCCAGTGTTCTGTGAGATATTTTTTTTTTTTCTGTATACATATATATAAAGAAGGTGCTGAAGTATGAATGTCCCTTGAACAAAAATGGCTTGAGAAGGGCTCCATTAGCAATTGATTTTGTCTCAGCAGGACAGCCAGCTCAAACTAAAATCATTTGTGCAACTTGCATTGAAGGCTTTTATTTCTGGATAACACTTCGAGATAAAGACAATACTTTAATTGTGTTTGCCTCTAAAGTGAAGGCAAGCCAACTTTTTATTTCCAATTTATTTATTTATTTTGATAAAGAGAGTGTAGCAGTCTATACAGACACTGGCATAGATTATTTTAGGGTGGATAGGTACTAGATATTATAAACCTTAGGAGAGAAATAATAAATACCTACACAACCTTGTGAGGATGTAGGAGATAGGAACAATAGTATACAAGTATCCTTCAGAGGAAGACAAAGGATCTACAAAGGACAAGATGTTAAACGTAGATGTTCTTCATGAAATAAAACAACAGTTTTTGAATTTTCATTTCCATTCCTTTGTGCATAGTTAGTTTTAATCTTCTTTTAATCTTCATCAAGAAGTCTTCTTGATGTGAGTATAAGTTAACGCATTAAAAAAAAAAAGGAACACCTGCCCCAAACACACCCATTACTTTCAGCTCTTACATAAAAAATAGTGATGAACACTCCACTGTAACAGTTATAATCCAAATTATCTATTAGACTTTTACAGGAAACCTGCTGCAAGAGACAGGACTACAACTAGAGCCAATTCTCCCTCTAGCTGCTTCTTTCAGTGGATTTAATTTTTCTGATTGCTGTAGGAAATCGAGATCAGAATTGGCACAAAACTGACCACTAAGATTACATTTTTGATGTTGATTTCCAAGCTGTGCTTTGAAAAAGGTGCTAGTAAGATTCCTTGGAGTGTTGGGATTCCTGAATATTTTAGATGAAAATCTTATACTTGCCATTACAGGTTTTGCTTACAAAATGATCTTTTGCCCCCCACTGTGTGTATAAGACTGTGAAATGAAGTGTGACACTTCAGATCCTTCATTACTTCTAGAAGTTCATATACGTAATTCCTGCTGCACATTCATTTATTCATGAGGAAAAGTACCACACTTTCCCTTTTGAACTGTCACTGAATCAACACCCTGATTTTATACCAGGGGGACATCATTTATCCACAACTTCCAGTTTTTCAGTTAAGTAACATAACAGAAGGTTTAGCTCCTGGTAGTTAGAAAAGACCCATTGGAGTTGCCCCAGGGACAGTCTATTAACCTCTGTTCTCTGATTACATTATTGGAGAAATTATATTCTGTCTGCTGGGCTCCTAGGTTCATCTGCAAATCATATTCCATCTAAAATCCATATGAATTAAGAATATGCAAGTGACTGTAAGACAATTACTGTAGAGCTCAATCTCTATAAAATGTACTTTCATATCTGTAACAGGCATACAGTATCTACAGCGAGTCTTACACCTTGTTACTCTACAGTGCTCAGCAGTCTGAGGATATCTATCAAGAAGAAGTTTCGGAATTATAGAGTGCACACAACTACTTCAATTAATTATGAATCTTAACCTTTGATTTGTTGTGGGGCTGACTGAAAATCTTTTGGACATTTTCAGTGATTTGGCAAGGAGTTACAGACAGCTTTAGAGAAGGCTTTTGTCTAGCAGTGTAAGTAGCTGCAGTGATTCCTGCCCTCTTTGGTTGTTAATTAAATGTAAAAATGATATCCCACATTTTTTATAGATTGGTCTAGTTTTGACATTTAAGTTCAACCTCCCTTCTCTTCTATGGTGCTATATGTTATTACCCAATTAATGAAAACCCCAGTGAAGCTGACAAAAGTGAGTGTAAATTAGTGTTAAGGGATGAAAAATGGTTAACAGCAGGTCAGCCTGTCAGTGACTATTAAGAAATATTAAGACTATTCAGAAAAAATCTTTAAATAGAGCAAAAAATATGCTAAATCTTAATAAAGGTAAAACTGTCCATCATATGCAAAAAATGGCTAAGATATTCAACAGAGAGTACATTTTGTTTTTTAAAAGAAATGATGTATTCCAGCATTACAGTAGCAAAATACCTTTCCCTTTGTATGTATCTAGAAGAATAAGAAAATCAAATATAGTAATAATAATGCATGATAATATTGATATTACAAAGTCAAAAACTCAGAAGTTAGTTTAGCACCACACAGAGATTTCCTATGAAGTTTGATTATTGCGCTATCGTAGCATGATATTGGACTGAGAGCAGCCCTGTGGTGAAGGATGTGGGGATGTTGGCTGACAAGAAGCTCAACATGAGCCGGCAATGTGCGCTTGCAGCCCGGAAAGCCAACCGTATCCTGGGCTGCATCAAAAGCAGCGTGGCCAGCAGGTGGAGGGAGGTGATTGTCCCCCTCTGCTCTGCTCTTGTGAGACCCCACCTGGAGTCCTGCGTTCAGCTCTGGGGCCCTCAGCACAAGGACATGGACCTATTAGAGCAAGTCCACAGGAGGGCCGTGAGAATGATCAGAGGGCTGGAGCGCCTCTCCTATGAAGACAGGCTGAGGGAGTTGGGGTTGTTCAGCCTGGAGAAGAGAAGATTCTGGGGAGACTTGTGAAGTGGCCTTTCAGTATTTGAAGGAGGCCTAAAGGAAAGATAGGGAGAGACTATCAGGGAGTGTAGCAACATGAGTAGGGGTAATGGTTTTAAACTAAAAGCGGATAGATTTAGATTAGAAATAAGGAAGAAATTCTTCACTGTGAGGGTGGTGAGGCACTGGAAGAGGCTGCCCAGAGAAGCTGTGGATGCCCCAGCCCTGGCAGTGTTCAAGGCCAGGTTGGATGGGGCTTTGGGCAACCTGGTCTAGCGGGAGGTGTCCCTGAACATAGAAGTAGATGATAGAATCACAGAATCATTTAGGTTGNGTCTTTTGAATACCTCCAGGGATGGTGACTCAACCACTTCACTGGGCAGCCTGTTCCAATACTTCACAACCCTTTCGGTGAAGAAATTTTTCCTAATATCCAACCTAAACCTCCCCTGGCACAACTTAAGCCCATTTCCTCTCGTGTTGTCACATGGTGCCTGGGAGAAGAGACTGATCCCCACCTTGCTATAGGCTCCTTTAAGGTAATTGTAATCTTCTTGCTATTAAGGTCACTTCCAACTCAAACCATTCTATGATTCTATGATTCTACAATCATCTTGAATAGCATCAAAAAGAGCTGAATGCTGCTATTTTTAGCTGCATTGAATAGTACCTTCATTTTCTTCTAATCATATTGACATTTACTTGAATCAGGGAATTATAAAAAGTCTTGGAGCTTTTTGAGAAGGGATTGGGAAAAAATAAACACACAAAATTGGAAAATTTGCCAAATCTGATTTTGAAGGAGGACTGAACCAAGGTTAAAGTTTGATGGAGATTGAGCATGGAAATTCCAGTTTAAGTACCTAGCTTTGTAGTGACTGAAACCAGTCACAGAATGGTAAAGCATTTGACAACCTTATCAGTAATCATCACATCCAGCCTCAACTAGCAGGTCAGTCTCAACTGTTCTAATTATTCCCCTGGTTCTCCAGTATTTCCATCAGAGGAACTTCATAGGGACATACACTTTAAAGGGTATCCTACAATGGTACTATTATCATTTTTATTTTCAGAGTAAGATTAACATGAGGCAGCTTGAGTCTCTTTTTCCTGATAGTACAAAGATATGTACAGTGCAACTCTGACGATGCTACTCATTCAGTGAGTGCAATTTAGCTGTTAAATTGGTTTACACGTTTATGGAAATTTCTGAAGGGGAAGATGCTAACAAAATAAGTAGGTTTGCCTGAACATTGCAGAAACAGTATATGGTCCCAAATCTATACTTATTTACAGTGTTGTAATGCAACAAACTTTAGTGGAAAAGTCATTCTGAAATGAAGTCATTCAACAAAGAGCAGAATTTGTATTTCATTTTTTTGTATCTGTCATCATAGATTCAGCTCTTTTTGCAGTAATTCATTCATTTCTGTTCAAAGTGGTTATGTTCATCCAAAATTTAAGGTTGGCAATGTCCACCTATTTAGATTTCTGTTAGTTCTTCCTTCTGTAGTTGAAATGTTTTGAACATCCAGTTCTTATCCATCCAGAGTGTCTTTTTTATCTTCTGATACTTTTTTCCCACTGTGATTATGTGTTTTGCTCCCCAGTTTGTACATACTTCATCCACTCATTGCAATATACTTGTCCATTCATTCATCTTTGAAAAGATTACATAAACTGCGGGGATTTTTCAGTCTCTGCTTCTCATGGACAGAGATCCTGATATATAGACTGGGTAAAATGGGCAGGCAGACAGTGGTGTTGATTGCTCCCACATGTTTTTCTACATGCAATTACTATTAGGAGCTTCTAAAAGTGAACACGGCTAGTAGATGCCTCAGTTCTCAGTTCATGAGAAACTCCGTGGTTGCTGTATATGCTCCTGTATGATCACCAGGAATGGCTAAGGAGTCAAACTTGGCAATGGGCTTGTAACAGCTTCTGTGTGTTTAATGGTGGGAAGCACTTGCTCATTTTGCTGTTCTAGATTCCTGCTCTGCATACATTTACATATAACGCTTACTTTTTGAGATACAACCTCTAATTCTATTTCTCAACACTGGGAATTAATCTGTGAAGGTCCAGGTCTACCACTATTAGTAGAGTCTCCGCAGAAAGAAGAGTCATCTATATTTATTTTTTGAGTAACTCCTTGCTCAGTGCATGCTTCTCTCTCACCCTAATTTTTGCTGAAGCCTTTTCTGCCATTCCTGTAGTGTTGTGGGCAGGGTGAAAGCCAAATTAGTTAGATAGCAAAAAACAAACTAAACCTTGAGGGCTGAGTCTGCTTGGGCATGTGTTAATGGACTTTGTGCAGTGTGCTGCAGACGTGTGGGCAGGCAGACTACAAAACACAATGCTGTCAATAAAGCTGCAGAACTCAAGGACTTCAGTGTTTCTCACACTGCCTTCATCCAAAGCCAGGGGGCTTCTCTAATTTCTTTTGCTCCTGCTTCCTCCTGAGGGACAGCTTCTTTAAAGAAAATCAAGGATGAGAGATAGGTAAGGCCTGTCTGAAGAGACCAGAGGGAACAATCTATTGAACTCAATGCCTGAAGGTAGGGAATTCACAGTCGGATAGCCTGCACAGTAGAGAGAGGCAACATTTCTTATTTGAAAATAACAGAGACAGATGCAGTCAAAAGTCTGTAGCCATAACATCTATTTTTAAATTCTCCCCTACACCAGGAAGAGCTACCTCCTAATGAGAAGTCATAGACTTTGACTGTTTTTATAGTGACGTTATGCTTCTTCTAATTCTCTTCCTAATGTACTTTTCTAGCAGAGCAAATAATAATTATGAATTATGATCATGTAGCACTATTCGTACCAAACAACAAACTCAACCAGAATAGTGCCAACTAAGGCTTCAAGCAATTTCTCATTTAGGAAAATAGAGTTTTCTGCATTACTGCTACGGGAAAATGTCATATTTCAGCTGATGGCATACATTGTTCTAGATGTAATGATCTTCTTTGTTTGTAATGTTGATGAACCACTATGCAACCGCATGTCAGGTTTTGACTGCACCTGTTTGCAAACCCAGGTAATTATGCTCCGTTGTCTAATTGCTTATTTTATGGATGTTTTGCTTACATGTTTTTAAGCAATGCTATTTGATTGCAGATAACTAATGGTAGCGATCTCTTCTCATTATCGTACTTTAACATTTGATTTGTCTGATTGCTGCAGGTGGAAACAATAGGTGATGCGTACTGCGTTGCGGCAGGGCTCCATAAGAAAAGCCTTAGTCATGCTAAAGCCATTGCCCTGATGGCACTGAAGATGATGGAGCTTTCAGAAGAGGTTCTCACTCCAGATGGGAGCCCTATTAAGGTAACCGCTTTGCTCTTTATTCTCAGCTAGTCAGTGGCACATCGGCCTGATTAATTCCACTGTTTTCTGTTGATAGAAATCTATTGCTAGGAGAATTTGAAATTGCATCAAGATATTACAGACTTTTTTATGGACATATATTTCACTGGTGCCCATCAACAAACATGCCTACTTTAGTGAGCGCAGCAGATGACGCAAATCTGCAGAGACCTAACATTATGCACATTTTGGAGCATGTGGGAATCTGCTTTGGACTAGCTGTCACTTTGTCATATGCATTGAATGCCTATTTGTGGCATTAGGTGCACTCCTGGAGCCTTTCTTCCAGTTCAGTTTAGTGTGAGAAGAAGACAGTTCACATGCTTCAGGACTTCCCATGTTACAAGCCAAAGCTTGTGATGGTGTTTGGGAAATTCATTTCAGAAGTAGGCTCCTGATCTGAACTTAAGCACTAGTATAGAGGCACTCAGTTCTGCATCTCTGAGGGGTGCGTGTCTCTTTTCTAAATAGTTGTTGACCTGAATAAAGGAGTGTGTGGACTGCCTGCTCTTTCTTGGTGATAATGTGCTTCCTTCCCACTCAACTCCAGTTCTTTCTCCTAGATTGGTACGGGAGGTAGCAGGAGGTGGAAAAACGTCCATTTTGTACCGTTTTAAAGTTCAACTCTGCTGTTCTGCTTCTTTTGATCTTACACTGACCTTGTAGCTGCTAGCATTTAGAATGGGTGATATTGAGTTAGAGGATGGAAATTCAGCAGGGAAGAAAATCCATGCATTTCTTTTACAAGGGTCAGATTGCATATTGTCTTCATCATGTGTGCTCCTGTTTCTGGTTAAATTGTTCTTCCCTTAATATAAACTTTCTGTTTTCAGAGGAAATGGAGGGATTATTTAGAACAATTATTCAACACTGTCTAAAGCCTATAACAAAAGCCATATGTAGCTGGATAAGAAGGCTGGACAGAGTTCCCATGGGCTGATTTATACCATTGTTGAATTGCACTTTACAAACTGCAATTCCTCTTATCTATTAAAAAATGAGGGTTGCAACTCAGGAAATGATTTTTTTTTTTTTTTTTTGGCAAGAATTCAAAGACCAGTTTTGAGGTTTTAAAACTTGACAGAAAATAGATAAAATTTTGAAAAAAAATATTCAGTGATGCTTCTGCAATGTTTCCTGAGCAATGAAATGATATACCCCTGAGTTCCAATGCTGCTCCATTAGTTAAATCAAATAATGAACTATGATTCTTGAACTCCTTGTATATGGTGAATCAAGAGAGCTTTAATCCAAATGAATTGTTATACCCAGAAAGGAGAGTGTGGACACAAGGCAACCAAGCTAGAAATTCCATAAAATATGGCAACACAATATTCAAATGTAAATATATCGGGTTCTGTATGAAATATTTCCATTTTTTAGTATTGATGTTTCTGATGATTTTTTTATAAAATGGCAAAATAAATTATTTATTTGGTTACTGCAAAACGTCCACATATTTACAGAAAGCGTAACTTTCTGTAAAAATACCTTGGACTATGGATGTTGAAGAAAAATTTTGGAAAAGCTTCATATGGGCGTTTATCAAACACAGAATAAGCATTAAAAGACAAATGTTTTCTAAAGATTGCAGAAGAGATAGCATTTTTAGTTTTGATATATGAGTGTTTCAAATTGGTATTCATTTACTCCAATCAAAAAAGATTTTCTAGATTGTTTGATGATTTCTCTATTTTTACAATGAGCATAGCTGATTAATACATTCTAGCTAAACTGTCACACACTGGCAGGGCTGCCTTCCAGACCCTCTCCATCTTTTTACTTTCTTATGAATGATCCCTGCAATCATAGGGAAATTTTGAAGGTGTATGTTTTAATCTTAGAGTCACAGCTTGTGACTGTTTTCATTACCACTGTCATTTTTCTTTCAGAGAATTCTTTGTGCTTTCAATGACTGCATAAGAAAACCTATAAGAGAAAGACCATAAAGACAATGTGTAGGAAAGATGCTTGCAAAGAAGAAAATGGTAGGAATAACCACATATATTCAAAAAATCCTAATGAACCTCCTTTTGAATTCAGAAGAAAAAACATCAGTTCATCATAACTTACGCTGAAAGTAGAGGTACTGAGAAGGTCCTCAGTGGGTGTTAGTTATCCTGTTTTCAGTTTTAAGTGTGATAGATTTCAAAGCATGAGGGCTGGTGATACCAACTAATCTCACCTCCTGGGTGACAAAAGCCTTAGAAACTTACTGTTGCCTTTGTATTGAGCCTGCTAATTCATGTTTAAAAAATCTTATCTTTTAGAAAGGCATCTTGATTTGATTTTAAATATATCAAGGTTAGGATTCCTCTTACCTGGATGTCTATCCTGTAAAACTATAGAAATAAGGACTTTTGGAGAAGTCTACTCTAATTTGCCCTAGTTTAGGTATCTACTCTAGTATGAGATGAATCACACCCTAAAAATGTGTATGTTGTCAGTTGTCTGTAAGGAAAGTCTGTAGACCTAACCTAAATGTGGATGTCTACACTGTGAGCTTCTACACTCTGTCAGATGAATCCTCCTACAAATGGCAAAGAATGCATAGTTTTCTTGCTGGTTATGTCAATGATCGTCATAGTTATAGGCGTATGAACTACTTCTAAACTGAATTGGCATGACTAGCTTCCAGCCAATGCTGAGTTGCACAGAGTGATCCCTGTTTTCCTTAGTTTCTCGCTTACAAAAGTGTGAAGGTGTCCATTGTGCCACAGATTCCTCTTAACAAATGCACCGTGTGCATAATCCACCTGAAGTTTAAGGAACCCCTAGGTGTGCGTAAAAGTTACTATGGACTCAGCTCAGAACCATTAATAGAGGACTTATTGCTTCACACACTTTGCAATTAGGCCTCACCGTTAAAATATTTAATATATTCATTAACAGTAGATACGAAGTACGCTCCGTGAACTATAAGACATGGAGTGGCCTGACTTCTAAACAGTGAACTACAATGTATTGTAATGTGGTTACTTTGAACTGGTCCTGCTGATACGGATGGCAAAACAAGTGCAGTATTTTGACTATATTTTGACCTTAATTCTTATCTGTGATTCATGTTACTGAGAACAATTCTCTGAATCCTTGCCAAGTGTTATGAATATAGAATGCTGATGCAACTTTTGTTTTCTTGTATTGAAAAACCTGTATCAGCATTTGGATATTTGAAAACTTGAAATCAGAGGTCAGTTCTCCCCATGCCCAACTCTCTTTTTGATATTTTTGACAGTTTTCATGAGCAACTGTGGCCTTCATTCTTCAGGATGGTCTAGTAGCTATTTTGAAAAAATAAGACAATTACTTCACCAACTTTGAGATAAATTTTCAAAACATAAATCCTAAAAATAAGGGACCCTCTGATCTCAGGAGTAAGCAACAGTGTTCTTTTTTCTCCCACAAATAACTGGCTGATAAACCTTGACTGAATAGGAGGAAATTATTCTCAGCCATTTTATATAATATGTGACACCACAATAACTTGAAGTTTGATTTCTGCTAATAGGCTGACTATTATAGCACAGTTTTTCTGTTCTGACTGCATCTTCTAATAAGAAGCAAACATGCTGAAGTCTTGTTGGTGTTTGCATTGCATTTCTTTTCCAGAGGTATATCTCTCGTTTAAGCTCTCTGAGATCAGTAAGGGAAACAGAGTTCAGAAGTTACCCCCCAGCCTTGTGGGGTGTGACTGATCATGATGCACATTTAAGATGGCTAATTACTTAGGTGGGCAATGATTTTTTTTAGACAGATTCAAGTTACGAATCTCTTTGGGTTGTCCTTCTTGCAGAGATTTCAGCTCTAGGGAAGCCTAACTGCAATTATGAAATGTAGTGCTTTTTATTTGGTGATTACTCAATTAGATACATCTGACTTTATGCTTATGGTTTACGGAACGTATATATTTTCTAAATTATTTTGATGAATATAGTTTGATGTTGTCTCAGGACTGAATTTGCCAGAATGCAAATGTTTACTTTTTGTACTGCTTGAAGTGATCATCCCTGTGATGACAGCTTATTGACATCTTACTGAATGACACTTACAGAGTCTCAGAGAGAGACTCAGTGCTGTGCTTTAACCCGGCAGGCAGC
>VXAA01006753.1:1259076-1274466 GCA_013399115.1 Anseranas semipalmata | reverse complement strand
AAAATCCACAACCAGACAAAAAACACTACCACCCACCCACCACCTTAGGCTAGGCAAGACCACTTACAGAGATTTGGATGTGTAGAGAGTAAAATGTGCATGATACAGTTTGTATAGATGTGGTTTAATTAGGAAACCCACGTGGTAAAACGGTGTGCTCAGGGATGCTAACACTTCAGCAAGAGTGTCAGGGTGAATTTTTTGGGCCTTACAGTGAACAAATTAATGATGGTATCTTTTTTTTTGTCTGTTTAAAAAAAAAAGGGTCAAAATTAAATGATGACTGCTTAAAAAAAGAATTCTAATGTTATGGTCTAATGTTATTAGATTTCCCATAGAATGAAGGGATTCTTAAAATTTATTTCCACAAATTTTTAATTGAGAAATGTGCATTTCAATCGATTTCTGCTATAGCCACATGCCACCTATTTTTAATGGTATATATTTCATGCATTGTTTCAGGAATATGGTATTCAGCTGGATGTTCCTGAATAGCATTTCTATGAGCCTGCTGTTCAATCTGTCAGTTGTTCAGAATGGCAAAGAACCCTAATTTTCAGGAAGTTGGTCACCTGCCAACAGGCTACGTCCACTGTCGATCTTCAGAGACCTTTACTGGTGAGCAAACCAATGTATTTTCTTGAGATTTTAACGTGAGGGTTTCATTATATGCTATTTTAACTATGTCACATCACGTGCATTAATATTGATTGCATATGTGTGTTAATAAATCATCTCATCCTAGTATATTGTTCTTTGTACGTAGCTAAACTTATTCCTCCTGTTCTATCAGGGGACTGCCTCTCTGAGCAGAATGTAGAACATTAGCACTACAGTGCTAAGAGCTGGAGCGTGTTTGCAGATGAGTAGCACATAACTTTCCATATGTTTGAAGTCGAAACACTTGGTACTAGATTTTTATTTATAAAGCTGTCACTGAACGGCATGGTAAATAGAGTTAGTATCTGGTTTTCTTTTAATTCTTTCACAACGGAAGGGTTGGAGATGACAGTTATGGGAATTCCAATTACTTGGTTTTCCATATTCTGTATCTATGAATTCATACTGCATCGATTACATTATTATTATTATTAGTGGATATTGGATAAATAGGACCAGTCAGTTCTGCAGACATTCAGAGGCAGTTATTAGTACAATGTCAAGAAGTTTTTTGTTGTTGTTGGTTTTGGATTAAAGCTAGGATTTATTTATTTATTTATTAACTATTGTGGAGGTCTCCTACAGACAGTGTAATTCCAATAATAGCATTAGTTTAATATATTGGTTTAGCATCTTTTTTCTTTCAATGTTTTGAAGCAGATATCACTGGGAGTTGTTCATCTGTAAGTCAATGTGATTTAAAGTGTTGCTGTAGTTCAAATTTTTAGATTTTGTGTGGTGTTGTGGGTAACTTTTTTTTCTTTCTTTCTGTAATATTGTGACTGTTACATATGAGAGAGAATTTCTGTGAAATAGCACGAAGCTATGTTAATGAAATGCCTCATGCTGTGTTTTTTCACTTTTTTTTTTTTTTTTTATTTAGGGAGGCATTAGTATAAATGCAGTACCTTTTCCCCTAAAGCATTTCAAGGCCCTTTTAACGCTTTCTCTTTGGTGCCTCATATTGTAGATGGTAGCTTGACTCTCTTGGGTGGGATTATGGACAACCTCAGAGCTGCATAGAACAAAGACTTTCATATTATTGGAAATACAATATGGAAGTAAAAGGATGAAAAGTGTAGAAAATTAATGTTAGAAAGCAAATACTTTTTTCTTCAGATGTATTATTTGGCTTGTGCTTCAGTGCTGAATTACATTTTTCCTGATGGAACAGAGTAAATTAATGATATTTGTAACTAAATTCTAAATATTAATGCTTCTGTTTTTTTAATTGTTGATGAAAATTGAAAACAATAAAAAAGCCCTCAAACAGTTGTAGTTAAACATTATTGCACATCATTCCTTTTACCTGTTGTGAAACTGAAGGAAACGGTGACCAGGCTTTTACGGTTTTATGGGCTTGTATCAAAACATAAAACTGCTTGTTTTACTCTTGGTGCTTGTGAACACATTACATGAGTACACTTAGAATTCTTCACAACCTTCACCTACTTCAAGTGGAACAGTTTTATTTTTAGAACGTGTATTTTTTTCCCTTTCTGTAACACTTTTCACTCTGTCAACATTATTACTGTTATTCAGAAGGACAAATGAGCTTCTGTAGCAAGGGTTCTGACAGTATCTAAGTATTTACTTGTGTTTTCCTCTATCTATATTGAAATATTTACAAAAAAATTTCCTGAGATGTTAGTTTATTGTACCTGAACTTATGAGAACAAAAATATTTTGTAGAAATTGTGATTAAAATAATATTTTTTCTGGGATTTTGTTAAAACATAGCAAAATACTTTATGAAGTAATGAATCAACTCAAAACTGTCATGATTCCTATTTCTAGAAAAAATAGCGGTGTAGAGTTATATTTAAGAAAAATCCCTTTGAGTAATTCCAGCAAGAACTGTATTATCTTGGTAGGTATAAACTAGATGATAAAGGAATTGTTTCAGGGGTATGAAATTGTTTGCTCTATGTTTATAATCCAGACTTATAAAGTTTTTAATTCTGTCATTTGTCTGTTTACTTGCTAATTTGCTTTCTGTATATTTCTTTTTAAACTTCCAGTAGGTATATCAGTTACATAAACATTTTTCACTTCTTTTTTTATATTAAAAAAAAAAAAAGAAATTCCAACATATTCACGGACAATTTCTTAAATTTCTTTTTTGTGTGTGTGGTTTAAAAGCATTTCTTCCTTTTTTTCAATTAAACAGCACTGTTTTTCAGAGGGCTGTCTTTAGTAATGGCCCAGATGGGGCAGAGGAAGTGACTTAGTGACTGATCTTTATTGCAGTTCTGGTTTGAGAGTCATTTAGTAAAGAAGTCACTGTGTTTTTTGTTGCTGCATTTTGTAGATCAAATCATTGTATGCTGTAAATATGTTACAGTTTATTTACTGAAAAGGAAATAGAGCAAGCTGAAAACTGTTTTTTCTTTTCCTAACCTTGACACACTGTGTAATGTTGCATACTAGATCATGCACTAGGCCACATTGTTTACAGGCTTACTATTGAAGATGGCAATCAAGAAGACGCTCTTCCGTTTGGGTTTCGGATAGCAGAGATCAGGCCTTTCTGACTTCACAGGTGCCATTTAAGATTGGTGCAGTTTTAATAGCTCCTCAAATCTACTGAGAAGAACGTTATACTTAACCTATTTCTGTGGCATGAACAAAGTTGCAGCAGCTGATTCCTGAAGCACCTGATTAGCTTTTAATAGCTACTGGAAATAGGTTATGCTGCTGGCAAGAGGTTTGTAAATGGCTTAGCCTTTTATTTGCAGTTTGTTAAATGTTCTTCTTTGACCATAAGGAAGAGCAAATACCTGTATCCTTTGAATGGGGCTTCAATGATTACAGAAGATGCCAGAGAGATCATCATAAAGGGTTTTACTAAGCTCCAGGCAGCTTCTGTCTTTTTTATCCTATTTAAAACTTTGAATTGCTGGTTGTAATATTTAGCTATACAGGTAAGCGGTGAGCTCATAGCAACATGCCGCAACTGAACCAGTATATTACTCCTTACTTCCTCAAATGAGAATTATGCAGATCGCTTCAAGGGTTGACTGAATTAATACCACTAAATAATCCAGTCTGGGAGGATCTGAAGTCATGTACTATTTAGTTCTACATTTTGAACACAAGACTGCTTTCACAGTGCTGCTTTGCATGGAAAATTCACAATACAGATAAAACTTGCGTTAGAAGTGTGTAGTTGGCCGAGTAAATGAATTTGAGTGCTTCTTCATTATACTTGTGTTACCCACAGAAAGCATATAAGGCATTTATGTAGTTTTCATAGACTTGCCAGTTTTTAACCTTTTGCGTCACTCAAGCATTTGAAAGGTTCCTCAGCCAAAGGCTTGTAGCCATTGTTTGAGTGGATATTCCCAGCGATCAGTTTGAAATTGGTAATTTAGAATAATACACTGCACTAGCAATTTGGAGAGTGTTGGACATCTATGAAATGAATTTGTCTTGCAGCTGACACCAAAGGACTTCTCAATTTCTGCTTTCATCACTTGCATTAGTCCAGGGTCTTGATGTTCATAAAGGCTGTCACCATGGGCTTCGTAGCAAATGCCCCAGTTCAGACTTTGCACTTATTCTTGCGTATTCTTGTTTAGAGGTAGGTTTAAATACTCTTGGGAGAGAAATGTTCTTTTGATTTTATTTCTTTATTTACCTGAAATGGGAAGAATTTTCCCTTGAACTTTTCGCCCTGTTCGCATATGACAACATCCACAGCTACAGCAAGCAAAGTTAGTGTGCAGCTAATGGCTTTGCCTTGTTTTTAACACTTTTATAGTCTCTCAGGTAGTATCTGTTCTTAATTTTACAGAAAAAAAAATGGATGAAGAAAGCAAGAAAGTAGAATATAGAGAAAACAGAAGTAAAATAGATTTTAAAACCAAAATGTACCTTAAGTATCTTAAAAAATATCTTAAATGAACTTCCCTAATTAATCAGAACTGGAACTAGCAGAAGAGAGTACATTTTGTTTGATAATGTGCATGTAATTTGCATGTAATTGGATTGCCTGGCTATTGTGCATAACAATGAAGATCAAGAACAGCAATTACAGACTTGTAAGGTACAGAAGTCATGAAGGAGTGTGGAGGCTTTAGATTTGCAGCTGAGTAGCAAATGTATCCTGTTTGCTCCTTTATTGTAGTAAAAGGTTTTACATTTTGAAGGCATTTCAATTTCACTGTAGTCTATAAACTCTCAAATGATTATGTTGTGATAAATGTCGTTGCTAGTTGCAGCTCAATTGATGTGAATTGAGTTAATCTTGCTTGATACAAAGCGAATGTTACTGAAAGTGGATCTGTTGCATAAATCTGTTCATTACAGTGTTGCCTTAGCTAACTATAAATTAACCAGTACAAATCAGTACAAACAATCTGTTGTTATGTCTGAACAAACAAACCAAACCAAAACAAAAAACTAATTTACTCTTATGTCAGGATAGAAGAATAACTTCGTAGTGTTCTGTGATATCATGGTTAGATCCCCTCTTGGCCAGTATTGCTGGTTCTGCACTGTAATGTCTCCATGGGTGTGCAGCTTCTGATTCAAATAGCAGAGAGATCCTGAGTAAAGCTTTCTTCTGCTCTCACTCATGCTTTGAGCTGTATCATCAATTTAGTATGCTGTATTTTTTTGCCAATCTTTCTATTTCTACTGCTTTTTCTAGTTTAGTTTAAAGTTCTTTGGGATGGTGTTTCCATGGTATCTTGATTTCAGGTTTAGCATTTTCAGGTGTTATGGAAATGCAAATAATATTTAACCCCATATACATGTTTTCCTTTGTTCTGTAGAAGTGACTGGGAACAGATGGGTATTTTGTAATTATACTTTTAAAATATAGCTAAAAATGCATTCCTGTCATGAGTATTTCACTTAGAAGATGAACGTGTTAGCTGTATGCAGCGTATGGTTTCATTTTCCTGCACACTGTCTTCCTTCAGCACTAAGTGTGTGCCCATTTTGAGAAGTGGTCAGTCATTGGAGCACAGAAAGTGTCACTGAAAATACAGGTGGTTATCATCTGAAACTGCTAACCTTTTTATGTAAAAGGAAACTGAAATATAACAATAGAAGCTGATTTAAGACCTAAATTCTCTTGTGGATACTCTTGCCTCTGAAACTATGGCAAGCCTATGGAAAGGTTGCAGAAATAAACTAAAAATAACAACGAAACTAAAACCTCTTGTGAATTAAGTAGTAAAATAATTCCATAGAATCGTATTGTTTTGTAAATTAGTAAACAGTCTCCTACTTTTATGACTGAGAGGTATCTGTGTTTTAATTGGTTTAATTTTCTTAAATATTTGAGGGAATGAGAAGGCATAGAAAACTGAGTAGAAAGAGTAAGAAAAATGTATGTTGTAAAGCTCTGCTCTTTGACAGACTTCATCTGTTAATTGTTACAAGTTATCCCCAATTCTTTGTTTTCTTCCAGTTCTAGAAAGCTGATTGGAATTCTGCAAGAATGGATTACAGCCACTGCTGTTTTTACTCATCACTGATTTTAGTAGAGAATTCAGAGTTAAGACTAAGCTTAATTGGTGAAATCATTTATTTCTCTGTAATTATGTGCATTTTAATTCAGACAAAAATTGGTTTCTAATGATAATTGTAATTAAAATTGTTTAATTTTTAATTAATTTTTTGGAAGTTTTTTAAGTAAACAGATTGACAGAAGAGCAGGGTGATGGAATTCTCTGAAATATTTTTCTGTTGACTAGAATTGTTGATTCAAGCTACACCGAGTCCTGTTGTAAATGAACTTTAATAGAAAACCTCTTTGTTTCATTTTCCTTGTAATATATGGGAACTTACACTAGCTGCTTTTTTTCGTAATTGCAGCTTGATTTTTGTCATTTTAAAATGTTTGTGCTCTTTATAATCCTAGTTGTTTTCTTTTTCTCTTCAGGCTACCAATATCCCCATCCCTCCAAGATGAGTAACAGCCATCCACTTCGTCCTTACACAGCTGTGGGTGAGATTGACCATGTTCACATTCTGTCAGAGCATATCGGTGCTCTAATGAATGGGGAAGAATATAGTGACGTTACCTTTATTGTGGAAAAGAAACGTTTTCCTGCACACAGAGTGATCCTGGCTGCTAGGTGCCATTATTTCAGGTGAAGTATAGCTTTTTGGCAGGCTCACAGAAAATTTTCATGCAGATAAGATAAACATTGTTTCTCTGTGAACTTTTCAGTGTGTAATCATCTGTCCATTGAGTGTGACCTTTTCTCTGTGAATGTTTCCCAGCACATCAAATCATTGTGTCCAGATATGAAAAGATAAATACCATGTCACGATGTTATTCTTTTGACCTTCATTAAATTGGACTTTGAAGTTAGTTTCACAAATTCAAGAGAAAGGTAACTTCAGAACAGAAGAGTTCTGCTGTAAAATTGTTTTGATTTCTCAGAGCGTGGATGGTGTGCTTCTGTGGAATACATTCATTAGAAAGTTTACTTTTGACACATTGAAATTAATTATTTTAAAAGGTCTGGTTGATTCAGGTTAGAATATTTATTTTAAAACCAGGAATAGTACTAATCCAGCTTTTTTAAAGAGCTGAACATTTTTTCACTCTAAACAGAATTGGTAGGACTTCCTGATAATCTTTATCCAGTTATTTTTTTCAGAGGAATAAGTTAATAACTAAGCAAAGGTTTGAATCCAAATTGTGTTCAAACTGTATATCACACTTTAAAAAAATAAATAAACAAAATGTGGGTGTGTTAAATTTTTTTCTTTTTTCTCAAGATACAGGACATCATCAGGGTTGCTGTGAGTTGGATTTAGCAAATCTCAGGATTTTTAATCCTTTATTCTTTACTGTAATCTACTACTGCTATTATAGTGATGAAATAGTTTTCATTTGTTCTCTGCATTTTTTTCTTTCTCACTGATAGCACTATATTAAAAAAAAATCAACAACAACAAAAAAATGAAGCAGAATGATATCCAAATTTCTGCTTTGCAAACTATTGCTCAAAATGGAGATGGAGCTAGTGTTCTCTAGGATAAAAGCATGATACATTAGATTATTATTCTTTCCTGTGCAGTTGCTTTCAGAGCAGAACTGCACTTTAAATGCCAAGCATAAGGCTTTTTGTTTTATAGTTTCTTAAAGTGCATCCCTATTGTATCCCCTCTGCTGTAATTTGTCATCTTCTTTCTCTTTTTACTTTTTGTCTGCTTTTTTTTTTTGTTTGTTAGAAATGCAGATATTATCAGGATATAAGTTTCTCAAATTTTATCTTTCTTATAGAGCATTATTATATGGCGGAATGAGAGAATCTCAGCCTGAAGCAGAAATTCCTCTTCAGGACACCACTGCAGAAGCATTTACCATGCTGTTGAAATATATTTACACTGGTCGTGCTACACTACGGGACGAGAAAGAGGAGGTCCTCCTAGACTTCCTAAGCCTAGCACATAAATATGGGTTTCCAGAACTGGAGGATTCCACATCTGAGTATCTTTGCACCATACTTAATATTCAGAATGTTTGTATGACATTTGATGTTGCCAGTCTTTATTCCCTTCCCAAATTAACTTGTATGTGCTGTATGTTCATGGATAGAAATGCCCAGGAGGTGCTCTCCAGTGAAGGCTTCCTGTCGCTTTCTAAGGTATATCTTTTTGTTTGCGTTTTTTTCCCCAAGAATGTTAATTTTAATCTGTATATACTTCATAATAAAATACTAACGGGGCCATAAAATACAAGCTTGTACATTTGTTAACAGGTGTCACTTCATACTAGTGAAACTGAGGCAGTTGGAAATATTCAGGCCAAAGTGAAGTGAAAATCCTGGCTATCCATTTTGAATTTTTTTAGGTATTTAATTCTGACCAGTCGGTATAGCTAAATACAAGAATGTTCTAATAGGTGGGAGAAGGTAACTTAATCTTACCTTCTCTTTTTTGATCTGTCCTTGAAATAGCATTGTTTGGTTTCTGAATACTGCCTGGTACTGCCTAAATTAAAGATATAAAGATTGTAGAAGGTATTCCATTCTATTAATTTTTTGATACAGGCAGTCTCTGTGATGGGTGATTTTCTGCATTGGAAGTTAGAGTATCCTGGGGTTTGATGTGATTTATAGTGCTGATTATTGTCGTGTTCTGAAATCATGTAATATGGTGGTGGTGTAGGGTGTGAGTTTTGTTGTTGTTTTGTATATTGTATTTATTGTTAGGTGCATAAATATTTGTGTAGGAGTTGGGCAATTGTATGTTATTGAAATTTTCCACTTGCTCTGGAGTGGCCTTAGAGCTGGATATAACGCTAGTAAAGTGTTTTCAAGTGGTGTTCACATGAAGCAGCAGAGCATCTTGAATGAATGATGGCTTAATTTTATTTAAAAAAAGAAAAAAGTGTTATAAGTATTAGTGGAAAAGCCGTGGTGGGTCTGTTCCTTGAACAAGTACAAGACATTCTGCTCTGCTGACTAACTTACTAGCTGTGTAGGGAAAAGATGCTTTTTCCCTACTGTAGTATGTCATATGCAGTTTATTAAATCTGAGCTCTGAGAGCGTATTTCAATTAAGAAAAATTAGCAGATGTCATTTATCAGGAAGCACATACTTTCTGAAATCTTTGTTGTAGCCAATCCTGGCCTATAAGAGATTTGTCCTGTTCTGAGGCAGACTCCTAATTATTATGCTTGCTAAATGAAAATCAAAAAGCCATTCAACTCTTTTTGTTCTAATTTTGCTATCTGTGGGTTATTTGTATGAGTAGGAATCACTGAGGTTTTTACTTGCTGATACCAATGTGGTCCCAAAAGAGAGAGAAAGGAGGAAAAAATTTCAAAGTAGTTAGAAATGGTTTTAAACGGTGATTCCAAGCCAGAGCTGATTTTTCGTGTCAGTCATATCAGCCTAAGTTTAAAGGAATGGTTTGAACTATACTACTAAATCCCCACATCAGTTATATTCTTACTTACCTTAAATTTACTTACATAATTTAATATAACTTGGAATAAAATTGATTTGAATAACTTTTCACATTTCCATTATGTCTTATTTCTCAGTGGTTTTGTAGTATTGCTTAATATTTACATTATAGATTTATTAAACATTGTATAAGAAACTAAAACAAGCCATAAATGCAGTACTGAAACTGAAGGTTGTCTAGTTGAGCAGTTCTGTTAGTGCAGTTACTATAGACTAATAACATGGTTTTGTTTGTTTGTTTGTTTTTGTTTTGAATCTGAGCAGCTAGATTGGAATTCAGGAATCTTTAGGGGGCTTTTGCTTCTACTGTGGGCTGTTTCAACTACTCACTCCTTTGGAGATTTTTGATAAGTTAAATGACCTATTAAAATTAAATTAAAAAAAGAAAAGAAAGAAAACAATCTTAGAATACAGCTAAATTTTTGTTTGTTTTCTTTTCCAGGCTGCTCTTCTAAGTATTGTACTGAGGGACTCTTTTGCAGCTCCTGAGAAGGACATTTTCCAAGCCTTGATGAATTGGTGTAAACATAACCCCAAGGAAAACCATGCTGAAATCATGCAAGCAGTGCGTTTGCCACTAATGAGTCTAACAGAACTGCTAAATGTTGTAAGACCTTCTGGATTGTTGTCACCAGATGCCATCCTAGATGCCATTAAGATTCGTTCTGAGAGTCGGGACATGGACCTCAACTACAGGGGCATGTTAAGTAAGCATCTTTTTTTTTTTTTTTTTTNTTTTTTTTTTTCCTCCTCTCATTTAGTGACTGATGGACTATAGTTGTCTGGATGATGTGGTTAATTTTTTCTTTGAGTTTTTATCTATTACTATATGTTTTTAAAAGGCTTGCATAATGAAATGTCTTGTTATGTACCATTCTTGCCATTGGTATTCCTCAAATAGGAAATAACATTAGTCAGCAAATTTTCTTGTCTTTTGTCTCAGGTATTGCTCAAACATGTACATCATTATAAGAATGTATTTTCCTTGAGGAAATACTATTTTAATAGAAAATCTTTTGCAAAATCAAACAAAAATGCTTCGGCTGTGGGTTATTGGAATTTCAGTAGTTTTATGTTGATGCTGACTTGTTTTCTAGTTCATGAAAATTTTCATACATCTTTTCTCCAGTACTTCTGGTTTTTCTGTTATTCTTCACGTTTGCCCAAATAATATAAACGTGTGTTCCAAATTGTGTAATGGAAGTATAAAAAGTGTGAGAAGCCTTTTGTTTGACTTCTAAACTGTGCTCTCTGTTAATTCAACAGGAATATCGAATGCTGAGCTTTTTTAAGATACAATTACTTTGCATATAATACGTGATGTATAGAGAGTATTTGTCCTACAGCAAAGAATGAAGTTAAATATTCTTTGACAGACTGCACCGTAGTCTGTCGGTCATTCAGGATGAGCCCTGAAAAAGATAACTGATTTCTTAGAACTACATCTGTCATTTGTTTTCTTTTAGAAGTTAGATAATATTAACTCAGATTTTTAAATATTATTAGGATATTGTAAAAAAATCATATGATACGAGACATTCTGTTGACAGTCTAGTAGATAAATTTTAGAAAGACAAATGGTGTCTTCTGACTTCTTTTTCTGCCTACTTACATCTCAATAATGTGCTCCTGATCTCAGAATTTCTAGCTTTGTCAAAATCACAGCTTTTTAAATAATTGAATTTCTATGTTGTTTTAATACTAGTTGAGACTCCTGGGACTTTCTGTGTTTGTGTAAACATCAGTGCATTTGATGTTTTTATGTAGTAGAACTACAATACAGTTAAAATTTTGTCACTTCAAATTCTGTTCCTTAGATAACATCTCAAAAATGTTTTTGAATTTAAGAAAAAAAAATAACTGGGAGGAAAGGGCTCAAAAATGATGAGATATATGGTGAGAGGCTTATTACGAGGAGAGACTAAATAGACCAAAAATTTCAAACCAGGAGAGAAGTGACAATGGAATAAGGAAGGTACACGAGAATTCTATAAAATCATGACAAGCACTAAGAATATAGATACTATACACTAGTAAATGATCACTACTTACTTTTAACATGCAAGAACTATGTGGCATCGAATGAAATGGAAGAAGCAAAATTTCTAAAATCTATTTTTAAAATGCATAATTACCTTGTGGTCATAATCCTACATTGTGGGATTATAAAATAAAACAGCTTTTATTAAGACGGTGAAAATAATTTGTAAAATATATTATTCTTGGCTGGGCTCAGGAAACTGAGCTGTGGATTGCAATGGATTTATGGGGAAAGTGTCTGCATGGGCTCTCTTTTTGTACCTCTTTCCTTCAGCATGTGTTTGTAGCCACCATTGGAGAAATGATACTGGCAATAAATCTTCATTCTGACCTAATACAGTTGATATTCAGAACATCTAATTTGCATGATGAGAGTATAAATATTAACCAGTTATTTCCATTTCTTCTTAGTACCAGGGGAAAATATTGCAACCATGAAGTATGGAGCCCAGGTTGTAAAAGGGGAGCTGAAGTCTGCTTTATTAGATGGGGACACTCAGAACTATGACTTGGATCATGGCTTCTCTCGACACCCAATCGATGATGACTGCCGTTCTGGTATTGAAATTAAACTCGGCCAGCCATCAATAATCAACCACATACGAATACTCCTGTGGGACAGAGATAGTCGGTAGGTGCCAAGCTGACATAAAAAGGGAAGGTAATGCATTTTTTACTTGTGATACCATATAAATGACAAATATTCATGAATATTTTATAGGAACAGCATGATACAATGTTGGAGATGACAATGACAAGTTTTATTTGAAAAGGCTGTTTTTTAAATACAGTTGTGGGTACTTACACACCAGACCTTATTTTGTGATACTAAACTGTCTCATAATATTTCAGTGTATTCTCAGTGTTTTTATTAAATACTTTATATCACTATTGAAAGTTTACATCATTTCAATAGTTTTAGTAATTCAGTTTTCTATTTGCCACTTAATATCCACTTGCTCTAATTCTTGCCACATACTCTAATTCTTTTGCAGAAACCTTTTTTCAGACATTATGTCCCAGACACTGAAGGAATGTTTAAAGTTTTTCAGTATATCACAATTGTTAAGAAATTGTTATTTTTAATAATAATTCAGAGAATAAAAATTTATTTAGAATAGGAATCACCAGCTAACTGCAGTAGTTATTAGAAGCCACTTCATGGTGGGACTGGTGAAGTATGAATTATCATGGATGCCTTAACCAATTTATGCTCAGCTTCTTTAGATTATTATGGAATACATGAAAGATCAAATTATACATATTTGAACAAATGAGTGACTGTTTAAATAGGGAGATTGCAAGGCTCTTTTTATCTCACAAATGGAATATATTCATTTTATAACATGCCATCACAAAAATTTTGCAATTTAGAAGATGTCTCATGCAGGTATTCATAAACAATTTTCTATTTAAAAAAAAAAAAAAAAGCTATTTATACTTTACTACCTTTCTGATAAGAGGTTGATTTTTATATAATTCCAGACAGTTAGAATTGCAAAACAGTGTTTTGTTTTCTTAACTAAGCTGTATTATTTTAGAACAGGAAACACTAATGTTCTACAGATTTTATTTTATTTTATTGTAAATTTAAAATTACTTAAAACATGAATTACAGTTATTAATCATTCAAAACAAGCTGCATGAATTTTTAGCTATTTAGTTATTTGAAGTTCTGATTCAGTTCAACTGAAATTTATGCTTCTCTTTTCCTCTTGGAACAATTGAAGATTAAACTTTCAAAGGTTCAAGAAACAACTTCACACAATATTAAACTATTTGTCATAGAAGATCAACCAAGTAAACCCAGTATTTAATAAAATTTTAAAAAGTATTAGAGATATTAATAATGAGTAGCTCTCTTGCAATTTTTAGAGAGCTTGTAACTGGTAAAATGCCCCTCATCTACAAGGTGTAAATCAGCTAGCAGCTGCTGAAATTCAGGGTAGGAAAAAACGCTCTCCTTGGGACAACTTACTTAAAATTTTCTGCTGCTTAGTGTCATATGCCTTTACTCTGAACTTTTTAGAATAAACCATCATTGGTGACAGAATCAGACAAGATGGACCTCTTTTTGTCTTCATAAAATACTAAGGTTACAGTGGTTTAGTGGTTTCGTATCTAGTTTCTGTGTTATCCTGTTTTTTTTTTTTCTTCTGTGAGAAATTTGTTATTGGACTTTCTCTTGCTTCTTATTAGGTATAGTACCTGAATTGTCAGGTTTTTGTTTTTTTTTCCCAGTAGCTCAACTGTCTTAAGGTAAATGCAAAAGGAAGCATTTGGAGTAGTGTGTCCAACTGTGAGCTCCCCAGTACAAGATCTTGATATGCTGGAGTGAGTTCAGCAGAAGGACACCAAGATGATGAGGGTTTGAGCATGTGCTGTACAAGGAGATGCTGAGAGAACTTGCTTGATTTTGACAGTAGAAGGCTTAGAAGAGGGTTGTTATTTCTGTCTTCACCTATTTCATGGAAGAATATAGAGAATATAGGACCAGACTCTTTCGAGAACTGTGTGCTAAGAGGACAAAGGGCAGTGGACACAAGCAACGATGAGGGAAATTCCTATTAAATATTAAGAAAAAAAAAATCATAATGGGGCAGTTGAACTTGGGAAGAATTCGCGCAGAGAAGTTCTGGATGTTCATCCTTAGAGGTATTCAGAACTTTACCAGCCAAGACCACAAGCCACCCGCTTTGAGTTTGTCCTTGCTTTGACTGTAGCGTTGGGCAAATTTCTAGAGATCCCTTCCAACCTATATTATTCTTTTATTCTGAGAATTGGCAGCCACTCATCTACATCTTTCTTGTGGATGTGTGAATAATCTTTCAAAGGAGATGTTTTAGCAACTGTACTAGTGCACTGTGGCTTCTTGTTGAACAGCTTTTTAAACTACTTACTCACTTTAATGGTCTATGTGAAGCTTTAGCCTATTGGGTATCTTTATATGGATAGCATACATTCTTAATAGAACCAAATACATACAGACAGGTATGTTTTGCACCTCTCATTTAGAGGTGTTATTAACAGATGAATCTTAGATATAAAAGTGCAAAGGAGACTAGCTGTACAAATTATCTCTGCAAAAAAGATGCCATCCTTAAGAAAAGATAAGGCATTGTGTTGTGTGTTATAATATAGCTGTATTTTTTAGATAATTTTTGTTTGCTTGGTATCTTCACTGTGCTTGGTATCTTCACCCCTGCCGCCCCCCGCCGGCGCGCAACCACCTCGACNATAGTGTGTTGTCATCCCCCCCCAATATGACATACAATATTGTGTTGTATATTGGTTACAAATTTACATTATTCTAGTGATAGTGATGTGAGAACTCTAAATTCTTACCACACAGTGGACAGACAGTCTTTTGGATCTCACTGCTGAAACTAAAATGCTGGAGCCTAGTTTGGTCAAATATGCATAGGCTAGTAATAATAATAATAATTAATAATTAATAATAATAATAATAATTGGGAGTATTACACATCTGATTAGTATGAATGTGAAAGGCGATTATGAATTGACATCTTAAAGACTTTTCTAAGTGCATAAATTTATATTAAATGTTACCTAAGATTAGGAGAGTTTAAACAATAACACTTTAAAAATCTAACCCTCTAAAAACTCATAAAAAAAAAAAAAAAAAAAAAAAAAAAAAAAAAAAAAAAAAAAAAAAAAAAAAAAAAAAAAAAAAAAAAATTTTTTTTTTTTTTTTTTTTTTTTTTTTTTTTTTTTTTTTTTTGGATG
>VXAA01006753.1:1244137-1259013 GCA_013399115.1 Anseranas semipalmata | reverse complement strand
ACAATAGTGTGTTGTCATCCCCCCCCAATATGACATACAATATTGTGTTGTATATTGGTTACAAATTTACATTATTCTAGTGATAGTGATGTGAGAACTCTAAATTCTTACCACACAGTGGACAGACAGTCTTTTGGATCTCACTGCTGAAACTAAAATGCTGGAGCCTAGTTTGGTCAAATATGCATAGGCTAGTAATAATAATAATAATTAATAATTAATAATAATAATAATAATTGGGAGTATTACACATCTGATTAGTATGAATGTGAAAGGCGATTATGAATTGACATCTTAAAGACTTTTCTAAGTGCATAAATTTATATTAAATGTTACCTAAGATTAGGAGAGTTTAAACAATAACACTTTAAAAATCTAACCCTCTAAGTCCTCATCAAAAAAAAAAAAAAGAAATTGAAAGTAAACATAAGCAAAAGGAACGCAGATTGTGTTGAAGACTTTTTTTGGTTTTTATCTTTGATGAGGTAATTTTGGAGTGTATAAGTAATGAGTCACAGGCTTAACAATGTATCATAAACAACTGAGATGGTCAGAAGTGATGAAGAACTTCAGAGAGAAAAAGATCATGCCACAAAGTAAAATAGTCTTCTTCAAGGGAAGGATTTCAATTTGCTATATCTTCTTTGATTTTCTTTATTGATATGGCAATAGAAATACATGCATCACTGGCGTTTTAGATTTATTCCATGCAGAAGGAATACCAATTAGTATTCTATGGCTAAATATGACTGAATTTGGAAGTTTTGATTGCACTTTTAGAGAGGTGAAGGTCTGATCTGATTATAGCAGATTGTGAATGTTGAGATGTTTCAAGTCATTCTGAAAACATCTCTTAATACAGCTGCATGTGAATTTATTTTCAAAGCTAGTTTGGAATAGGGATCTCTTCTAGAGATTTTAGATACAGGACTATGGGTAGCCTTCTAAAACCCAGAAGAAACTGTAGAAGTTAAGACCTAAGATGTTAAGATGTGACTGCTTGTATTCTAACCACTCTTCTTTTTTTTTTTTTTTTTTTGATAATCCTAAGGTCTTATTCATACTACATTGAGGTGTCCATGGATGAGTTAGACTGGATTCGAGTTATCGATCACTCTAAATACCTCTGTCGGTCCTGGCAGAACCTGTATTTTCCTGCTCGTGTTTGCAGGTTAGTTCATCAATGTAACATTCCATTGCTATCATTAAATAATGTAGACACCAGAATAACATGCTGGGTTTTGCTACTGTATTATGTATTTCTGATGATGTATAGTATACACAACTTTTATAAGCCACCTTAAAAATAGATAAATACTTGTCTATCTTTTTGATATAAATAGTTGATAAATTACAGGCATCCTGTTTTGAAAACTCTGGTGTTTCTCCCTCTAGCCTTGTATCTCTCTTTTTTCTTTTTTCCTTTTTTTTTTTTTTTTTTTGAGTCATATTCTCTTTTCCTCTTGCAGCTGCATTCTGACAGCAATGAAGTTTTTTTCACTTGGTCATAAACATCATTCCTTAACTGCCAAAAAAAATTTTAAATTTTAAATGATTTTAAATACGTCCTATATGACTCAGAAGTGTATTTTCTATATTTACGTATTTTATGCTGTTGCGTTTAAAGAGTATTTTTCACAGGTGTGAAAGAGAGAAAGGGGAGAATTAAGATCAAGGAGGTTTGAGCAATGCTATGTGTAAAANTTGGAAATTGATTTTTGTAAAAAAAAAAAAAAAAAAAAAAAAAAGGCAGCTAGATGGGCTTAATCATTATTGAGGTGATGGTGTCTTTATTGGAGGTGCTGCTGGGAATTCTGGAAAAAACTTGGGATCACACTGAAGCTGTCCTGTCCAAAAACTGTATTGAACTTATTGATAGAGAAACTACAATCTGTAGATTCCAGAGATGTTATGATCATTAGCCTTTGTGTCATAGACCCAAAGAGGAAATGACCTATATTGTAGTAATTATTCTGTAGACACAGACTTCTTAATCACTTAGCAATTAATGGAATTCCAAAGAAAGGAAGAATGGCCTCTTCATTGCTCTACAACATGGAATTGCAGGCAAACAGTTGTAGCCCATGTGGAAAAAATCTGGTGGGTCACTTGTGTGCCCCTTCTCAGGTAACTTTTTCTCAGCCTCCCTGTCATTTTAGTAAGCTCATACTGAATGTAACTGGTTTCTCTTACTGAAATGGTCACAGCTGTCTTCTAGTTTGTGTGCATGTCTGATAAATCTTTGCTTAAAGGTATCTCTGTTAAATCCTCTAACAATGGTGAAATGCCTCATGGAGTTTATAGGTGTGTTTGGTTTGGTTTGGTTTTTCTTGTGACCTTAACTTGGTGCTAACTGGACAGATTGTTACTAAGGACAGCCTTTTTTGTTTCCACCATGTCAGCAAGAAGATTTGAAGAGATCTAGGGTGTTAGGGCAGAACTTTTCTTAATCTTTGTTCAACAGGACAGCCATTCCATGGCCTCATCCAAAGACTTGTCAGAAATTGATTTTCTATTTCAATATCAGTTTGCCTGCTTGTCATAAAGCAAAGTTCTTTATGGCATCACTGTATAGGTTGATTTTTTTGAGGAGTAATGGAGAATTGGAGAACTAAGGTTATTGGCTGTGGTTTTAATTTACACACTGTTTTTCAAAACAAGTAGAACATGCCAGATTATGTACGTGTTGTTGAAGGACAGTCTGTTTGTGTCTACTACACTAAAGCAATTGTACAAACATAGATTATAAAGAGAATATTAGACCTGAAATGTTAGGCAAAGTTAGTTGCCTTTTTGAGTTATCTTTCATATAAGTATTAGTTATGCAAGGTGAGAGCTGTCAAGGGCTGACTTAATATGTTCACCTGAGTTTTAAGGAGCTCTTCAAGCATTTCCATGGGCATAAAATGTAGATGTGTTTTCTATTTGCATGTATGCAGGGTTGGATTTTTGTTTTTCTTTTTTTTTTTTTTTGAAAACCTTTCACTTTTCTCTTAGACGAGTCATTATCCATTTTCAAATTGATAGCCAATCTTTCTTTCACACTGGCTGGATGAAAAAGATGCAACTTTCTGGCAGTTACCTGTTGAATAAAATGCATGCAATTTATACCACAATGAATTAAGACCAATTCAGTGTGCTTGATGAGTCATTTATTGCATTACATGTATTATAGCCTTTACCGCGACCTTGATTTTTGATCTGTGGAGCATTGTGAACTATCCACAATACTTTCAGAGTTAGGGGCATTATTGTGCTTCCCACAAAAAATAATTTGTGTGGCGTTGGGACCTCAAGTGAATGTTAATAGCTCCAATGATCTTTGAGTAGGCAATGCTCTTCTGTATTTTATCCTTTTCAATTTTTCATCCTTTCATTTTTGTTTTGCAGTTTCATCTTTGTACTTCGTCCTAGACCACAAATTTTGAAAACCTCTTTAAAGCAATTACAAGAAAATGAAAATTTTGAGAGGTTTCAAATCAAATGTAGCCACAAGGTGTCACTGTAACAAAAGTCTCAGACACTTTATTTCTGCGTTTAAACTCCCTTTAGTGAAACTGTTATTCCTAGTGTATGCTGTGCTCATATCCTAACCTTCCCAGACTTATGGTTTATTGTTCTTAGCTGTAGAGAGAACCTGTACAGAGATGGTACGTTAAGTCAGAAGGAAACTCCCCATTTGCTTTTCATGTTTAATCTGCCATTGGATGATGCTGAGTTTTAATTGTGGGAGTAATTGTCCAGCCAGACTAATTTATATTTTAAAAAGTAATTTTGCCAGTAATGCCAGAATTTGAAAAAGATTGTGAAAGTGTTAAAAGGTCAAATTTTATCTGTATTTGCTACTTCTTTATTGTTAGAGATAGTCATTGTAGAAAGTTCATTCTTTTTTTCTTATTCTTCTTGAGATATTATAATGTGACTACTCAAAAGGAAATATTAATTAATTATTACTTACATTTTTGGTCCTAAAGCATGTTAAAAAAAAATGAACCAACCAAAAAAATGGTAGATGACTGTAGAAGAACACTGTAAAAGTGGAAAATGATTTAAACATTTTTTTGCTGTCTTTTTATTTGTTTTAAACTGAAAAAATTGAGTTATTTTACCACTACTAATTCAACCTACTAGTATTAGACTATGTCAAAGTGCTCTGTGTTTCCCTTAAAGTACTTGGCTGCTATAGAAACTATAGCGTAGAAATATTTTTACCTTAGAAGGTAAACGTGTGTATTAAATGTATTTATCAGTGCAGAGGGAATTTCTTGCCTTCCCTTTTATTAAGCAATGATGATATTGGGTGTTTTTTGTTTAGTGCCTCAAGAGTTTTTGATAGGAGTGATTACACCATTTGTAATCCTCTGCCTGAGTGCAGACAAATTCAATTATAAACCTTGCCTCTCCTGAGCTTCTTTTTTGGGTGGGGGCAAAAATGTAAAAAAGTGAATGTTTCAGTAGGAACATAGTTCTAAACTAAGGAATGTTGGTCATTGTGACCAATTATTTTGCAGGTAGTGACATGCAAAGAGATGTTGTTTTCCAGTATAGGCTAGACAAGTTTTTTTTCCTTAATTCTCTTCTTGGCCAGACAGCCTCAGATACCTGTGCTTAATAATAGTGATGGCGCAGTTGCTTTATTTTTCTTTCCACTTGTGTGAGTCACTCACTGAAGTTAGCTGCTGATTAAGCAGCAATGTTTCACTTCCAGCCTTACTAGTAGATTCCTGAATTCCTTATCTGTAGTAGGTACCCATTTTGTGATGTTCCTATGCGTGGTGGAGATGTAATGGTAAAAACTTGCCAAATGGCATTCTGAATATGGTTCAATTCAAGAACATGTTGAAAGAAGAGAGGAGTTAACTCTAGAGGAAAAAGCAGTTGAAACACTTTCCCAGGTACATAAAATAAACCGAGAAGAAACGTATCTGCAACTCTATTTCAGCACTAGCTTTTTTTAAGCAAGTAATTCTTCTTCCTCACCATACACCCCCCAGTAGAGAAGGCTGGTGTTTAGAAAAAGCGCATAGACATCCAAAAGGGGCTTTTGAACATTGTTTTAACATAAAATCTATCTCTGCTACATCACTGGTCTAACTGAAAAACACAGACCGAGAGTTGTTGACAGGAACTCTGGTAAAGCCTTCAGAAGGTCCAAAAGGCATCTGAAAAAAAAGAGAGGAAAAAAAAAGACTGTCATTAATATCCTTATAAAATTACTTGCAAAAGCAATGATTAACCTTGGGCAACTGAAATATCTTTAGTTACCGCACTTGAGAAATACAAATGGTTACATAGGCAACATGTTAATTTGATTAGTTATTTTATTTGTTCTGTGCTTTGGGAGGCATTTACTGCTGTGAAAATATTTTATTTCTAACTGTGCAGATATGCTGACAGTTCAGAGTTTAGAAAAAAAAAATCTTGCTGGGCAAGACAAACAAGCTTTTCTTCATCTCTGGATAACTGAAATCTTTCCCAAATTCGAATACTGTATGCAATACAGTGATAATGTAATGTCCAGTGATAATTAAAAAAACATCTTGGTTTGTTTTACAGAAACGTAGTATTAACAGAAAACAATTTTGAAATGTCACTCCAGACCTTTGAGTTTTTTCACTGCTATTATTTTGACAAATCAGTTTCCACTGCAACCATTCAGTTTTCTTGCTGTTTTTGTGGGTTGTTTTTTCTTTTTGTTTGTTTGTTTTGAGGACGAAGAGAAAAGCTAAGCACCCTTTCTAGTAGAAGGTGGTCATATTGAGGAATCTTTCTTGGCGTGTTTCCAATACCTTGCTTTTTAAACTTGTAAAATGCAAGGAAATGATTTCCTAACATCTCCATTTTAGTGGCTAGGTGCTGCTTGTTTATCTTCCTATCTTTCAATGTTTTTTCATTTTTTTTTTTTTCAGCATTTTCTTTCCAGTTTGTCTTCAATCTGGTATTTTTTTCTTTTCTGAAGATAATGAGATAGTCTCAGGTTTTTCAAATGGCATAGATCTTCTATGTGAGATCAAGAAAGCTATTGCCTGTCTGTGACAGAATGCTTATTGATTTAAAAGATCCTTTTTTTCATCTTAGTTCATGTATTCTTTTGATCCTACTCTTGCACTTCTAATTTTGGCTCCAAATGTGTTCTTTTTATTCATAGTGATATAGAAGCTCACTTCTCTACAGGCATAATCAATAACATTTTTCAAGAACTTTTATCAAAACAGCTTTTTCTTAATTCTTTCTCTGTCTGTCATAACAATTTCAGTTATCCTAACCTAAAGAGCCAACTCAGCTTTGAGGAAAAGCAAAAAATCTAGTGTTCATTTAAGCTGTTGATGACAACCTGCCAGACAGCTCATCTTCTGAAAACTAATGTTTGTGTGAAAAAGTGTGTGTAGAGGGGTCAATATGGCTTGTACAGAAATTTCTAAGAGATGTGAGGAAAAAGCCTGCCAATCCAGTTTGTTGGGTATAAATTGCAAAATAAATAAATAAAAAGTATATATAGTCTTATTTTTTGGTTTATAGTTTAAAAGAAACAATTAACTTTAAGTGGTCTAGATTACATATTCTTTATGTATGACGTAAGTAGACTTTTTCATAATATGGTTAGAATTTCTATGTATTCACAATTTCTATCTATTCATTATGAGTTTAGAAACTGTAAATTGTTTTTAGGTCTGCTTTCAAGCTGTTTCACCTCATAAGAAATAGGTGAAAAATATTAGTAGCCATTCAGCTTAACAGTAATACACAGAGATACACCTAAACACTAAATTATAAAATTGTTCATAATAATTCTGCAGCAAGTTGTGTTTTAAAGTCATTGTTGCATAAACAAATCTATATTTAAAAGATATCTTCAACACTCTCTTTAAATCCTCTTTTGTGGTTTCTGTTGTATTCCAAGAGCTAGAAGTAACTGTGAAATCTTGCCATATATGCTTACCAAGACAGACTTTTACAGAAGGAAATCTTGTTTTGACAAATTTATAAGAATTCTTGTTTGTTTTAGTTTGTTTATCAGTGATGGCCATCTGTCGAATTTGTTTGATATCATTGTATAAAGCATTTCTTTTTTTCCCTATTTCTAAGCAGATAATGGGCATGGCTTGTTGATGTGTCTGAAACACTGTACCACACTTAAAATCACACATTATTAATATTCAAATTGTATACGTTAAAGCTAGTAATATGCTTACGTGGATTCTCTTTTCAGTTTCTAAGTTTATAAAGCCATCTGTCAAACAACAGATGTCAAACAAAGGCCAAGCTCAATTATGGAATAATTTGGATGATATTAAGAATGTTATAGTAAAGCAAACATGTCTGTAGTTAAACTTGCTTCTCTGTTCACAAACCTCAGGTTATCTTTTGTGTAGCACTTTTTTAAGGTATAAATCAGCGTATGAATAAGAAAGCTATAAAGTAAATTGCTTTATTCAGTGTCATCTTGCTCTTTTCAAAAAAGCTTGTAGAACCTATGTCAAACATGAGCTTGTTGAGCTTGGACTGCACTTGCTCTTTGTCATCTCAGTTTAAGATGGGAAGAATAAACCAAGAAGATAGGACACAAACAGTTGAAAACAGAATAAAAAAATCAAGCTGAAAAGACCAATAAATAAAACTGAACAAATCAGGTGCAATAGAGAATCAAATTATTAGGGAACATGACAATTTGTGAAAGGTTGCATAAGCATTTGCAAGAGACAGAAATGAGTAAAGGAAAGAAAGCAAAGGAAGAGAGAGACACCACAGAAAATACAGCATGGTTTTAAAAGAAAATCTCAAAGTGAAGTGAAAAATGTTTTTGAAAGATATTGTTTTTTACAGTGGGGATAATAGTTATAGGAAAAACACATGCAATTTATCATTTTTAGGCTCCTAATGGAATCAGTTGATTCATTATTTGTAATGTCTTCTAAAAGAGAGAGCATTCTTTGTAAAACATCAGTTTCTGCATTTGGGTTTTGATTTCACCCTAAAGCAATTTTTGCAGGTTCATATTTTTATGCTTGTTGTTAACTTGTAAGATTAGGACAAATATTTCCATATTTCATTGGAGGTGTAACAAAGATCTTGGAATTAGATACTATAAGTAACATCATTAACATAAGTAAGTGACTTCACTGCTTTTCTTCCTATAATTTTCTTTTTCTATTGGGGAATAACAGTAGATGGAAGGTGTATTGAATATTGATTTCTAAATGTGTATTCTGTTCAATTCAATTACCCTGTCTCTTTTAATTGAAAATTGTAAAGTTTGCTAATCAAGCTGCATTTTCATTAACAGCATAAGTGCCCTGTTGAATCAGAACAATGGACACCTAGGTCAGCATCCAGTTTCTGACCCTGAGACCAGGAGATACTGCTTAGTGAGAAGATACGAGCCTGTCTGTTTTCTGTGTTCCATTCTCCCTGTGCTCTTCCTGATCCTGTTAGTATATGTTTATAGATTTGTTGTCCGTTCATTTATCTAGGATCCTTCTTTGATTTGGCTGTTACCATCTGCTTTCACAGCTTCCAGTGGTAGCACATTCCAAAAGCTCATTAGCTACTGCATGAAGAAAGTAGTTTTATCTATTTAGACTTTTTTTTAATAGTGTCAGTGTCTTCTAGTTCCAGTATTGTGAAACTGCTCTGTGCCTTCTGTGACTCTACTGTGTTCTCCTTGAGGTGTGCAGACCAGAACTGCACACAAACATTCAAGATATGGGCATACCAAGCTGTTAGTGACAGAAAACCACTCTTATTTTGTTCTCAATACTGTTCCCAGTGATGCGCAGTATTGCGGTGATCTCCCTCCACGCCATGCCCTTTGGCTTTCACTACTGTTGATTTACAAGAATTGAAATGACTACTTCAAGATCTCATCCCTGAATTTGCAATTTCCAGACCTGAGTTTAGCGTTGTTCTGATTACTGTTATTTTCCTTGGATTTATCCATACTGATCTCAGGTTGGACGGGGCTTTAAGCAACCTGATCGATGGAAGGTGTCCCTGCCCATGGCAGGACGTTAAAGATCATCTAGTTCCAAACCATGGCACGGAGGTTGGAACTAGATGATCTTTAACATCCTTTCCAACCCAAACCATTCTATGATTCTGTGATTCTATGATTATAGCCTTATAAAATAAGTGATATATTCTGAAGTTAAAATCATTATTTTCTTTCAAGTCCTCCTATGTGGAGTTGAGGGAAGAAATTTGATTGTTTTGCTGATAAATTTTTAAGTGGCTAAGGATTGGAAAAATCCTGAAAAGCTCTTATGAATTTAAAGAACTTGAGGTTTCTTATTCAACTCTGAGAAGGTCGATTCTTCAAATGTGCAGGACTTGTGGGGGGAATTATATCGCTTTCTGTGTGATTAGACATTACAAGTTATTTTCCCATTAACTTATCAGACACCCTCTCTATTTTTATGCCATCAAAATTTGGGTAATAGGAAGAGTTGAAAAACAGTTTTTTATTTAAAAGAAAAATTAATTCAAAAGACAGTTAATATTAACTGTTTCTGTAACAAGCTTTTTAGAGTCTAGAAATTAAGAGTTTAAATGTCACATGTTTGGACATTTGAAAAAATAGAAGTAAATTATGAGCACCCAGTATTAAGGCGTGCAATCAATTTTAATTTTGCCTTATGATATTTCCATACAGCAGTTATATTCTTTAATGCATATTAATAAGCTTGTTACATATAAAATTCGCTTTTAAGAACTACTGAGTTTGGCTTTTTTTAATTATTATTATTTTTATTAAAGTATCAGTAGAAGGATAATTTACTGTATAAAAAGAGTATTAATGAGCACTTGAATTGACAGACAATTAAAAACAGTTTTCTTTTCAGTTTAAGTAATGATGTTAATATTTTGCTTGGAGTGCGTGGTTTGTTGTTTTTTTAACTATAAGAAAAGTAACAGAGTATTAATTCTGATTTAACATGTAGGAAAACTAGGTGGAAAAATAGGTGGAAGACTGTGCATAGACATGCACAGACATCCTTCCCATTCAGGTTGTATTTCTCCCCCCACACCTCTTTTTTTTTGGGGGGGGGGGGGGGATTGAAGGTATATTTAGATGAAAACTAATTTTAAAACTTCAGTAGATCAAAACAGAATGAAGGGCTAGAAGACATTATCACTGATGATTTCAGTTTGTACTAAATTATAAAACATACATAACAGCTGTAAAGAGAGATGTCTTCCTATGCCATATTTTATCTTACCTTCATAGATAAGTGTGTAAATGAAAGGGAAACAAATTGTTTCAGTATGGCAAATCTATATTATTTCTTTTGAGTGAAAATGAACGAAGTTGAAATAATTCACTCTTGGGTGAAACTAGAAACTATAAATGTATTTTATTCTCTTGCTACGAATTGACATACTGCAGATTAATAATAAGACAACATTTCTCAGATCATCAACGGTAGTCAGATACATTCATGTGTACTGAATTATGGTCGAGAAAAAGGGGTTCACCATAGTTTCATGTAATTTACACAGAAGAGCATGTAATTCATCATTTTAACAGAAGCTGCTCTTCATTGTTAGAAAAGTTATTTGTTCAGACTTCTTAAACCCTTTTTATCCTTTGCATTATGGAAGGTTAGTAGTTATCTCCTGAGTTGCTATGCATCATCTGATTTGTGGGAAGATACTGAAGGCTCTATGCATCTATACAGTCTTCCAACTTCTAATAGTGCCAGTGGGCCTGTGTTGGCATTGTCACATCCAGCTCCTAGCTGGTCTTGACCACAGGTGTCTTGAATTTAATAAGGTTTGGAGTCAGCATATGGAGGTACACATATGCAAGTTGAGCTTGTGGGGTTTGTAGTAGTTATACATAAGCAAGCTAGCTGGAAAAGTATCTGAACTCTTAATTTCCTGTCAGCTGTATGATGACAAAGAGAATCAAAGCCAGACTGTCCTGATCATTCAAAAGACAACATCTTTCTGTCTTGCTGATGGGTGTGGCAAAGTAGCTAGGAAATGACCATCTTCTAGAGATTTTAGTCATAAGTGTTTCTCAATCCAAACCTGCATGGTTTGGTTTACATGACAAAATACATGCCAATAGTTCACTCTTCTTTGACAAAAACTGGTTCCCTTATGTTACTCATAACTGGTTAATTATTAAGAATTCTTCTAAGACTTAAATGAAAAATTCAGGAGAGTATTTTTAAGCCAGCTTTCCTTGTGTATTGGCTTGTTATTTCCGCAGCAGTATGAATGCTGGAGAATTGCAGGTGCTTGCTTTAGTTTTCACATGACATGTAAGATGCTCTGCAGAAAGGTACGCTGCTAGATATTTACTTTACTGGAATTGACTGGAGTCCACTACTGCCAGTTTTATCATAGCACAGATTTGTATAGCTTTTTACAAAAGTAGCATGACAAGGATAAAGGTTGTCTGACTTTGTAGCAACATAATTCCAGAGGCCAACATAAGGTAATGCATTGTTGCAGAGGCTAATCTTACTACGTTGCACGTATATTTAATAGAGAGCAGAGGACCTTCTCCAGGACTTGACAAGGAGCATGAACATAAATGTGGTGTTTTGACAGCCTTTTAGAGGATCCTTTTTATATTTACTGACAGTGCTGGGTAACCTAAGGTGACCTCACAATATAGCTATCCCAGTTGAATGCTGCAGCTAAATGATGTGAATAATTTCTCTTTCCTTTGGGAAGTATTTCCTATCAGGAGAGTTCATGTTATGAGCTAGAGATGTGTGCATGATGGAAGACAGTAATGCTACTTCTTTGGAGGAATGTTATTACGAGGACAGGGTGCAGGTAATGCCTATGCTTAGGAAATGGCTATTGATGCTGATATATTGATATTGGGAGAAAAATAAGTATTGGAAGATGTTTTCAGAACAAGCTCTTTTGGTGGTCCAAAATAGAAGTAGGGAACTTTAAAGCTAAGTATAAGTTGAGAACAATGCTCTGAGTTTAATTAAATTAAACTTTTGATGGGGGAAGAATGGTACAAATGAAGTAGAGAGGATGTTGGTAGGAGAGAGGGGGTGGTGGGATGGCTTGTCTGCTTAGATAACCTCCTGGGATTTCTGTATGTCAAATGTCTGTACTAGATACAGCAAGTGTGAAAGAGGAAAAAAGTGTGAAAATGAAAAAGAGTTCTTTGAAAGAAGAGTGCTTAGGCTTGTGTATGAGCAAACAGGATAAGGTAGGACTCCGGAGTTTGTCTTTCAAATGCTGATGAGCCTAGATTTATTCAAGGGGCAGTGGACAGTATGTACTTCACTGGTGTTTGTTTCCGTATTTTGCTTTTTTTCTGTGTGTGTGTGTGTTTGTCACTATCTCAAATAGGGTGACTCAGCGAAATGAGTTATTTGATACGTTTTTTTTTAATCCAGGTTAACAATATTAATTTGTATTTAAAATAACGTAAAAAGGCGTTTAGCACCTTGGGAGTTGGCTGAACATTTTATTCTGTGTTACAAGCTTGCTTAGTGTGATTTTCTTCAAAAAAAAATTGTTAAAGAATCTTTCAAATCATCTGATAAGGAAAGTTGCTTGAAGTAATGCATGAAATGCAGACCAAGTGTCTGCCCATGTTTGCCCATTTCCTCTATTAGCTTTGGAACTATTGGTTCAACTCTATGACGACTCAGTTAAAAATGTCACTTAGTGATGCATTGTTGTGTGTATTTTGGGATGATGATTTTTAAATTTTTTTTGTGGGAGGTAGGGAGAGTGAGCGAAAGTGCTGATTTGACCAGCCTCTTGAGCATTTGGAGGACTTTACAGGTTTATCATTTACAAATATTTAAAAATTAGTGGTCTGCTTCTAAAAGGAAGACTAGAAAAAACGTGGGCCCGCTGCTGAATCGTGTGGGTGCCCTGGTGACGAAGGATACAGAGAAGGCAGAGTTACTGAATGCCTTTGCTTCAGTCTTCACTGCTAAGACTAGCCCTCAGGAATCTCAGACCCTAGAGATAAGAGAGGAAGTCTGGAGAAAGGAGGACTTGGTTGAGGAGGATTGGGTCAGAGATCATTTAGGCAAACTTGCCACCCACAAATTCATGGGCCTGGATGTGATGCACCCACGAGTGCTGAGGGAGCTGGCAGATGTTATTGCAGGGTCCTGCACCTAGGGTGGAATACCTCCATGCACCAGTAGAGGTTGGGAGCTGACCTGCTGGAAAGCAGCCCTGCAGGGAAGGAGCTGGGAGTCCTGGTGGACAACAAGTTAACCATGAGCCAGCAATGTGCCCTTGTGGCCAAGAAGGCCAATGGCATCCTGGGGTGCATTAGGAGGATCGTTGCCAGCAGATTGAGGGAGGATCCTTCCCCTTTGCTCAGCCCTGGTGAGGCCACACCTGGAGCATTGTGTCCAGTTCTGGGCTCCCCAGTATAAGAGGGACATGGAGCTCCTGGGGCGAGTCCAGCAGAGGGCTACGAAGATGATGAGGGGACTGGAGCATCTCTCATACGAGGAGAGGCTGAGAGAGCTGGGCCTGTTTAGTTTGGAGAAGAGAAGACTGAGAGGGGATCTTATCAATGTGTACAAATATCTGATCGGAGGGTGTCAAGAGGATGGGGCCAGACTCTTTTCAGTGGTGCCCAGCGACAGGACAAGAGGCAATGGGCACAAACTGAAACACAGGAAGTTCCAGCTGAATATGAGGGGGCACTTCTTTACTGTGAGGGTGACAGAGCACTGGAACAGGTTGCCCAGAGAAGTTGTGGAGTCTCCTTCTTTGGAGATATTCAAACCTTGCCTGGATGCGATCCTGTGTAACATGCTCTTGGTGGCCCTGCTTGGCAGGAGGTTGGACTAGATGATCTCCAGAGGTCCCTTCCAACCTCGTCCATTCTGTGATTCTGTGAAAATATATCATCTTTGAATATTTACTTCATTTGAACTTACATGACACTTTTTCTCATTTTGTAATGTGGATGACCAGTGTTTGAGCTGTTTAGAAATGAACCACCAAATTTTAGTGGTTACATTAAAAAGAAAATTGCAGGGAGAAAGGAGGCATGTAGGCACCGAAAAGCATCTGTTATCCCATTTTATTTTAAAGTCAGCCTAGTGGTATATTGTTTCATTTTGGTGTAATTCATAATCTAGTCTTTCTGTAGCTTCACAGCTTACATGGTGTGCAACTGCCATGATTCATTCTAGCTTTTAGTGAGTTGTATCTGAATAAGGAGCTAAATTATGTTATTTTATTTCAATCATTCAGACAAGATTTTTTTTGAGTGTTAAAATTAGGAATGTGTATGCAGTTACAACAGAAATGACTTGGAGCAGTTGCAGTATTTTACATAAAACAGAGGTCACTGCAGGAGTCACAAACAACGGAGAGTGCTTTTATACAGTGCACATCATATCAGGCTGATAGGACAGGATTGAGCTTTTTGGTTATCTCTGCAGTCTCTTTCCTATTTCTATTGACTTTTTTAAAGGAGAGAAAAGGTTTTTTTTCTGGGGTTCTCTGAATGTCTTTTGTTTTTCTTCTTCCTACACTTCACTCCTCCTTGTAGGTCCTGGTTTTCAGAATCGGTCAGCTACATTGGCTAGCAGAAATGACTTAACAGTAATATGGAGCGTTCCTATCCACCTAGTCTTATGAAGGACTTGTATGTTGGCATTATAGTTATCTTGATTTATGAGTCAAGCAGGCTATGTACAAACATGTCAGCTCTTCAGTTGTTAATAAGCTCTGGTCCAATTAATACTTTTTCATGGAAGTTTTGTAAAATACTCTTACACTGAACAAGCAGAAGTTCCGTGAAAATGGCATAGATTAATGTGTCTCATCTTAACAAGGCTTGTCATAAAGGAGTATGAACAAATTAGCATCACAGTAGGGTAAGAGTTTTTTTTTTTTTTTTTTTTTTTAAAGCA
>VXAA01006753.1:1218056-1244112 GCA_013399115.1 Anseranas semipalmata | reverse complement strand
AAGTGAGGGTAAGATTTTTTTTTTTTTTTTTTTTATTGCTTATATTGTCTTGTGTACGATGCTTCAGGTTTTCAGGCATGGTGCTTTGGAGTGGACTTCTTCCATAACAATTGCAGATAAATATTTTCTTAGTTCTATATAGGTGTTAATAGATACGTGAGTTACAGTGGATAGCTAAAAATTAAGCAGTAATCACCAATACCAAGAACCAAAACAGGGAATTGCTGTACAAATATCCTGAAATACAGTAGTGCTTTTTTCTTTGAATAACAGATTTTTTTTTTCTGTTAAGATCTAGGAGGGAAATATGCAAGCAATTCTGTGAGCTTAATTGCTGTAGTCTAATTAGAATATGTGGTGCCATGCTTGGAGTTTTAGGGAACAGTGGCCTTAAAAATAAAGTTGAAAATTTTACTCTCTCTAGAACTATGGTCACACTTTAGTGTTAGAATAATTTTCCAGTCATTTATAGTTACTGTAAGGTTAAAGCTTTAATGAATAATAATTTGCTTCAGGGTCACTAGTGTCATTTTTATGGCCTGTTTTTTAGAATACTATTTCTGACAACTTCCAGAAATAGAAAATGAAACAAGCGCCTGCTTTCTGGCATGCTGTATAAGCAAAAAGTTGTATTTTTTTTTTTCCTTTTTGCCTCTGCTTTCCTCTTTGGATTTTTCTGTTGAGTAAGTTAAATGTAGCAGTTCACTTATGCATTAATAATGTCTTGATGCTTATAATCCTCCTCTGTCTTTCTGGAGACCTTTGTATTTAGAAAAGCTATTAATTCCTTATTTAATATTTGCATCCCCTTTCCAGGCCAGGGCTGAATTGGAGGTGATTCATTCTCATTAAGAAAATCAAATGTTAAGGCACACCTGGTACATTGGACTAGTTACTAAAACACTTCATCCTATTCCTTCTGAAGGCCTTACTGGACTTGACAGATGGTTTCCACCGGTTCTTCTCTGCCCTGTGCTCAAGTATTTTTGAGGCTGAGCTGGTGACTCTCCTCCTCCCCTCCTAACGTCTTATGCTTGGACTGAGAGTTTCTGCTCCCATGCTGAGCTTGTGGGAAGTTCTGGCAGCCTCTTATTTAAAGACAATCTGCTGAGTTAAATAAAAGCACAAACTCCAGGGATCGAGCTTGAGACTTCCTTTTCTCCTTCACCCACTTTCTCTGCAGTGGTAGAGATGCATGGGGCAGTTGTCAAATGTTTGGACAGCTTCTTGATATCTTCTACTAGCTGTGGATTTTGAAAGCAGGGTCATACACGGTTTGTGAGTGAACAGTAGTTCTCGTTCATATACACAGTAATGAACCAAGAAATGCACACTATTAAACTAAACATGAATATGCACCTCACCCTCAGTGCAGTCCCCTGGTGACTGTCTGCAGGCCACTTATCACCCAAGTGCCAGTCTTGCCATTCCCTGCAGCAGGCTGAGCCTTCATTCTGCTGAGCTACTGTTTTCCTCTCTGCTGCTTCTTGTGGGGTTTCTATATCCTGTCACATCAGTCTTTGTTCTTCTGTGTTTCTGATGATCTTAATTCTCTGCTGAGCTAACAGTAGGTAGTAACGGTTTAAAGCAATCTCACGTTTGTGCTTTTCCTTTGTTTTTAGTTTACCCTGCATGGCTTAGTAGCTTAAACATCCTCTCACATGTAGATAGAGATGGTAAGGATAACCAGAGCTCAGCATTCATTTCTCTCAGTAAAACCAAGAGCTGATCATGCTGCAGGGAAAGGAAGAATGAAGAGGAAAAGTTTCGTACTTAGCCCAGGACAGACCTTAATCCCCGTCTGGAAATGACTGTAGTTATTGTGGCAGCATATTGCTATCCCAAGTTGGAAGATGCTTGTAAAAATCTGGACAGCTAGGTGAATTCTGTGGTCAACGTACATACAGCAGCTTGTAGGCACTGTGTGAGCTTTAGGTAAAATTGGTCAAATTATATTAATAGAATTAAGAAGGAATTTTTGTTGACATGAAAACTGATATTTTTGCTAGATAGGATTTGAAACTGTTTCAGCAAATGAAGTGGCAGATACATATATCAGGTAGTCAAGATTATTTGTAGCTCCTTTTTGTGCATCTTTGGATAATACAATTGTATTAACACATAAATGCGGGATAATATAGTTTGTTTCAATGTCACTGATGTATTCTCAGGTTTTCTATCAGAAAATCAGCCTGATAATTACTGTATTTAAAGGGAATCAAATACTACATGGTTTTCTTTCTTGATGCCAATTTTATGGTTCTTACTTGAAATAACAAAACAGTTAGTTCAACCTAGATAAAGGCAGCCAGCTTTCTCCAGACTTTCTTCAAAAATACAGTATTAGCCTGATCATGGGGATTAAATAAAATCTTAAGAATTGTGTAGCTTGTGAATCTCAGAAGAGATTGCAGAGGTTTAGAAAGCCTGGACTGAAGAGGAGAATAGGAGGATAAGCTTTTAAAGTTAAGAAAGCCTTTTAAACTGAGCACATTAGCCAAAGGGTGAAGCAAGCTGTATGTGCAAATGTCATGTGCTAAATGTCGAAATATTTATGTGCAAGTGCAAGGACAGTGCAAGACAAGCCTAGAGAACGCTTAGGAATGTTGAAAAAAAATAAAGAATTTATTGTTCTGCCTAGAAAATGTTTGCTTCTAGTACCTGTCGTAATAGACTGTTGAAACCTTTTCAAGTAGTCTACAACTGCATCTAAACTGATGAACTAAATAGTCCTAAGGCCCATTCTTTAGTCCTGAAATGAACTGTCACAAATGTTGCAGTTTGGCCACATCCATCCTATTGAGCTCTTTCAGCTTCCAGAATTGATTAACTGTCCACATTGCCCATGGCGAGGAATAGCTTAAGGACTCTCAAGCAGTGCTTGAGAAAGGAGGACCGGTTAGGCTGGGCTGAGATCATACCAGGGATAGTTCTAACCCTTCAACAGCGTAGACAGTATGTTAGCTTCCATTTTCAAATTACCTTAAAGATGAATAGTGAAGCTGGAATAATCTCAAGACTGAACTACGAAGGAGAGGTTTTCCTGTGCTCTTGTGCACTGCTGTGCAGAGTGGGGAACAGCTTTGAGGTAGTGGACCTAAGATGGGGGCCATGAAGTCTATGAAATGCATGGCTCCAGTTGGCTTGAATAAAGTGTTTTAAAGAGTGTGAAATTTCTCTGTGTGAGGCTCAATTTGCTAAATGATTGATTTGGAGAGCTTTGGTAGTCATTTTTCTGACACGCCAAAAGCATCTCAGTATAAGCTGTTCAGTGACACAGCAGAAAAATGCGTGAGCTGTGTAGATATTTTCACTTTCTGTTTGGATGATAGACTGATGCAATAAAGGATGTCGCTTATCAGTTCTGTAGGTTTCATAGAGTGCATGGATAATATTTTCTAATAAGTCTTTTTAAAAATTCCTGTAACTTGAAGTTATGGTCCTTTTGCAGATGAGGAAAATACAGCTAAAAGATACTCACTAATTTGCCTTTGTTTGCAGATCAAACTAAAACCAGAATGTCTTATTTTTAGAGCTGGAATTAAGGGTTTGGATGCTGTATATTAAATAGATGCAATGAGTGTTGCTGGATTTTTTTTTTTTTTAGTAGGATGTAAGATGCATAAGTGGGTGAAGCAAAACATCTATTTAGCAATTGCCAAATCCAGGATCATTTTGTTTCTGCAGCACGTAGGGAATAAGTAGTACAGTGCCAGTTACTTTTATATAGAAAGTTTATCATCTGGCCCAAATTGAGATTTAATATTTTAAAATCTTTTCTGTTTTGATCTTTGATTCCATTTTGTTAATCCTAAATAGTCTAGAATCTCTCCACTGCTTTTAGGATGATAGAATGACTGATGAACCTGCAGAGATCTAATACCTTCTCAGGGGGATAGTGAAGCATAAGAGTTACTACCTTTGTACAATGAGAAACCTGGTGGTAGCATATTGCAGTGATAGAGTTAATATTCAGTTAAATAAAAGTGAAAGAGTAGCAATAGTGCAAGGGAAAGAGTGAGAAATTAAGTGGTATCTTTTCAGAAGTCTACCTTATTGCTGCCTGCATTGCTCCTCTGGGATTTTTCTATTGAGTGCAAGAAAATCAGCAAGCTCTTCTTGAAAAACCCAAGATGAAATTACTGCCATAAATTTGTATTTTTTTTTTTTCATGGTGTAAAACCTTAATTTAGATGGGGAGGGTTTATTACCAGTGTTTTCTTGGCATGGCTAAGTTCAATTAATTTCAGATGACAAGCTCTAGGGTTTTCTTCCTCTCCCCCCTCACAGCCCCCACTTCCCAATATGTGGAAAGTACAATTTGTTATCGGTTTGCCTTGGGCTCTGGAGACCTCATTAAGGGCCCAAAAAGGGTTTTCTGTTTCTGCTGTTGGATGCCTTTCTGTTGAACTGGGGCCATTTGCATTCTTACATGGAAAGGAGTACAGGGTCTGGAGGACGAAAACTATTATGTTTATACTGCTTGCCTGTTGATTTAAAATAAAAAAATAAAAAGATGATACCAAATTAAAAAAAAAATATATATATATATATATATGCTGCTCTTTAGGCTGTAGCGTTATGATAAAATTTGCAGTACAGAGGCAGATCAGCTTAGAGATGGGAATGTAAGCAGGAAATCTCAGATAATTTTTGTTCTCAGTTTATATGTAGAATATCCGTTTGTCTGACAGTAAGGAAAGATACCAGCAAAATATTACATTTAGTCACAGAGAAATCATGCTACCATTTCAAATTCCTATTTCAATCAAAATACTGTTAGAGTACCTCCTGGAAGCAAGATACTGGGCTTTTTAGTCTGTACAGTACTTCAAGACATTATATTGCAGCAGTAAGTGTGTTAGAACTATCGTATATGTACAGCATATTTTCACAGCAAAAGCCAATATGCTTGAGAGAAACCACTTATTAATAAAATTACTCTAAGATAAGGTTTAACGTGAAATGTGCACAGTCACATCTTTGATTAGCAAGCATAACTGTGTATCTTATATATTTAACCCCATGTGGGTACAAAATTCTAATTTAAAGCCTTTTTACTGCAGCAAAATAAAGTAAGAGTTCAATAAAACTGATTTTCTTATGATATAAACAGTTGATTTCCTTACTCTTCTCTCTGTCATTGTCTTGTAATAAAACAGTGTGTAACAAATGTGGAAATGATTGTGTCTTTCAAGAGCATTTTCAGTGGCAGTATAAACTACCTACACCCATATATAAATGTGTGTGTGTGTGTATATGAACACACACAACCCTATTTTAGGGATTTTAAGATTACTGTCAGGAAAATTAAGCAAAAGTCCTTTGCAAATGTAATCAATAATTGTTTAATAACTGTATGCTAAGGTAATAGTCAGCTTATTCATAAATGTAATATATAATTTAAGAAGTCACGATGGAGGTCAAACTTGGAATATTGAATATCTAACTTGCTAGGTAACATGTAATAATATTTTTAAAAAATCTGCTTTTATAATCTAACTTATTAAAATTGTTCTTTCTATCTAGAAGGCTCTATATTTGAGAACTATAATTTGGTAATGAAAAATGTAATAAGAAATTCAGAATAAAGTACTGATGAACTTCCTTTCCTAATTCCTCACTTTTTAAAACAACTGCATGTTTATTGTTACATACTCCATGACATGAATTCAATTTAAAGATCAAAAATGTTTCAGAAAATCTTTTAATTTAGAATAAATGTACTACAGCCTGATATAAAAATCTTTTCAGTGAAGTTTTAAAAGGATTAATGTGGATTTTTATGGCATTAAAAAAACCACTTTTTTCAGCTAGGATCCTCCAGTGTATAGCTATTTTGTTTAAAATGAAAAGTATATGGTAGAAACTGTTCTAGCAGAGGCTTTCTTCGTAGGAGCAAAAGTTATTTGAGGGGAAGCACTTCTTGCTTTAACCTTGCAAGTTCACAATGATGTGTGTTTTATCATATTGTGCTATTAAAATTGCCAAGAAATTCCACAGTGTTTGAGCCTTTGGAATGTTTATAATACAACTTTGGTTAAAGGAATAAACTGTACATCCAAAGCTGTCATGAGCTATGAGTTCATAAAGAAGTCCTGATGCTGTGCTCAAGGTAATTCTGTGGCATTCTAGATGCTTATTAGAAACTCCAGGTTTCGCTTTGTTTCTGGTGTGTGAGGACTCTTCTAGTTAGTCACTGGGTCATAACATTGGCTGGAGAGAGGTATCAGAAGTCAGTAATGCTTCAGAGTTAGTACATATAAATTTTATGCATACAGAGAAATGAATCCCACTGAGGTGTTTCCAGTGAGTTTTAAATTCGTCCAGCACTAGCTGATCCCTTGAATGTAAACCTTTTGGATTGCTTTCTTGATACAAGGTTCATTTTGGATAGTTAAGGCCTTTTTATTGTGCCAGAGCCTTTTGCATCTACGGCTCTTACATGTGCTTCGATCAGGCCTACTCCGCCCTCGCTGTGAGCAGTTGCAATGCACTGCTTCCTCCGAGCTGATTGAAAGCCAAGTGAGCCCATTGTGCCAAACCAGCAGAGCTCTCGTAAATAAAGCTCGTTTTCTGTGTTTGGAGGCTGGGGTATGAGGTAGCAAGTGGGCCCAAATATACTTTAAAACGTGTTTAAAAACATCTTAATTATTTTTGTGTAAAAAAGCTGTTTAGAAGCCATAATTTTGCACGTGATAATGGTTAAGAATGGCCCTTTAAAAACATGGAACTAGAAACTGTGGCAAGTTTCTACAGCTCCTGGCATCAGACTGTAACTAATCCTTTCCTTATGTCTTTAAAAAAAAAAAAAAGTAAATGCTTATCTGTCTTCAGGTTTTTAATCTTGCTTTGCATTTCTTTTATAACAAACTGTTGGAAGTCAGGGGCTTATAACATTTATTTTTAATGTTTTTTTTTAATATGATTTAACTTCAGTTTCAATGGTGCAGAATTGGTATAGACAGTTATTACCAGAAGATTTACAATTTTATTATGAAAATGGATTAGCCCATCTTCTCACCTATGCTTGTTCTATTGCTAGAATAAAGCTATTATTTTACTAATCTGCCAGAAAAGATGCTTGTTCTCAGAAAGTAAGGGTTTGAGCTGAAGTTATAGCATAAAATGAGAGCTTAGGAACCAGCATATCCTGACTCATTAAATAATAAGAGCTGGTTTGTTTCCTTTCAAATATGGTTGAGTTTCAGATTAATTCATTAAATGAATATGAAAATGACTTGATCTTGCATTTGGAAAATAATATAAAGTGTTTTTTTGTGTATATCACAAACGTACTGGGAGATCTGCACTGTTGAGCATAAGGATCCCATTGAAAATTTACTATTAGAAGAAAATGTAGGGAGTGAGCTGGTGGGAAGACCAGTAAATTCCTTTGCAATTCTTGCAGAAACCAGAAAATACAGTTTTTCTTCCAGCCACGTCTTTGTTCCCAGATGACAGTTAAGTAAGTTTGTGTTGGTATGTGCAAACCTAATGTTCATCTTAAAATTAAAATTGCTTACTTCTTAAAAATTCAACATGAGCTTTTACTTTATAGTGCAAGTCATTTTCATGCAGGTTAACGGAAGTAGGCTTTGTCTTTATCTGCATTAGGTGCAATTTATTATATATAAAATACACAATTTTATATCTATATCTATTTTATGCGTGTGTATATAGATATATATGTTTACCTCAAGGATGAAGTTGGTTCCCTACGTGGGTTTCCAAATCCTCATTTGTAACCTGTAAGTATTGTCAACTTCATGGAAATACATGTCAGAAAGAAATATACATGCAGACTATAGAAGGTGTTTCCACAGAGTTCAAAGTGTTTTCTACTTACGGACTGTACTTGAACACAGGGGATGTAAACAAAGAGTTAAGCAAATGTTCTCTGTTTTGTTATTCATGTAACATCCTACAAAGATAAGAATTAAAAGACATTATTTAAAGAGTTTAAAACTGTTGGATTCAGCATCAGTAGTCTTCACAAATATGATATTTGAAACATTGCAGAGAGAAAAGTTGTGTGTGAGAGATTGTAAGTAGTGAGAAAAACAAAAACCATATATCCACTCCCTTTTCCAAAATCACCATATGTTCTCATATAAAATTGTTATATATCTTAAATGATGAATTCTTTGGTTAGAATTGTTCCAAAGACTTAGTTGACTAAAATGTCTTTTGCCACTAGAGAGTGCTATGCAATTGCTAAAATTTTCTCTCTCTGGGAAAAAAAAATAAAAAATCTCCAATTGCATCTTTCCTTTTTCACATTAAGCAGTTAAACGATTGATATTCTTCAAATGCCAAATTAGTTTACACTTAACATGCAAGCTTTAACTCTAGAAACTTGGTTGAATGACAGTAATGGTTTCATTGCAAGTTTAATGTTATAATTTACTCAAATGCACATAATTCCTTATTTGACTGGATCAAAACAAAATGCTTTGAATATTGCTTTTAGCATTATTTTTTTGATTACATCTTTAAAAAAAATAAAATAAAACACTCCAAAACCCTAAAATAAGACTTTCTGATTCTTATTCTGCAGTGAGGTTCCTGAGAAGTTACTTGGAAAGAAAGTTTGATGCTAAATTTAGTTGTGAAGATTTTCATCTTTAATATGAGTATTTTCTCAGTCAATCTATTATTTTCTGTCTTCTCTTCAGTTTTATAATGCTTTATAATTCTTCCTGTGTGTTTTTTTTTTTTTTGAGTAGACTTAGAACTAATATTTGAATCAAGTGTTGATGAAATGTAGATGCCATTTCCACTAAATCTCAATTTTTCAGACTGATTGTGTAGGCTTTTTTTAATCCCTGTTGATCAGAAGTGGATGTTGTGTTTGGTGAAATAACAAATTTAGAGTAATTGTCAAACAGGGGACTAAAATGTTGACCTACCTGACAGTGGTAGTACTTGCATTCCTGTCTCCTATTGAAAGTATAGCCTCAGCATTCAAGCCCAGAAATCTCATCAGCAATGTTTTTACTATTTGGTATAGATTCAGCTAGCAAAGGAGTACAAAAGCACTTTATTGTGCAGTTTTTAAAAGTTTGAATTTGCTGAAATTAGACAACTGCTAGAATGTTGTAACTGTCTTGGCTGCTTTTCGTATTTGAAATTCAATAGCTTACATTGTGTCAGCACTCACTAGTACAGTATTTTGTTATCAGAAGTCCATAGCTATAGCAGTTGAAAAAATGCTTCCAAACCTCGTTATTGACAATGAAGGTACAGCCAGAAAAAAATTGGTCATTTCCTTTCTTTTGAGAGAGAGGGGGGAAAAAAAAATGTGGCATGTTGAAGAGCTCTAATCACTACAGTTTAGCTTTAAGATGCCTCATCTGGGGATGCTTATGAATAAAAATAAAAATTAGTTATCTGGTTTACTGAAATGAAAGTTTCCTATAGTTTCCTATATATAACTACAGTATGTCAGCTAGAACTCCCACTATTCTCCCCAGTTTAAACATTTCTGTGAGAGATCAAATACTTAGTCACGGTATGTCCTTTTCTGTTTTCTAGCCTCTCCAACCAGATCATCAGACTGGCTTTCGTCTTCATTATTGTTTCGTTTGCCATTTTTAAAGTATAGGTATAAGTCTTTGCAGGAGGTCTATTATTTCAGTTTTAATTACTTTGAAAGTTGTGGTAATCAGGATTCTTTCAAATCTCCCTTTAAAAAAAAAAAAAAAAAAAAAAGCTTCCTTCAGAGATGAGGAACAACAGTGATAGTACAGCCACGAGACCCAATTTTCCAGGTGCTCAGGGCACTTCAGCATACCTCTGTTTTTCCTGTCACATACAGAAACAATATTTAAGAAAGCTCAAAATAGAATGAGCAATGAAAGTAGGAGTGAATGTTGCATATGTCTTTCCATAAACAGGTACATGGTATAAAGCTTAGTACACTTCTTAGTGAACCAGACCTTCTTAATTTTACTATTATCTGAAACAACTGTGAAGTTATTTTAGGGCAAGTTTTCATACATAGTAATAGGTGACATGTAGGTTGGTTGATAAGAAATGCAGCATTACCACAGTTTGACAGATAAGCTGTAAATTGCTGTATAATGCAGTCTTAACATTTCCTAAAGAGATTTTTTTATTTTAACCAGAACTGAAATGGCATATAATGAGTAAGAGCAGTTGTGTCTTGGGAAAAGAACTAATGAGGGTTGCTACTAAATTTTCTTAGTTACGCATCTCTTTAGTAATATATTTTAATGTTACGTATGTTTCATTGCTTCAGATACACTTATGCTGCAATTTGTGTTACGCATATTTTAGCAGTTCTGAAAGGAAATTCCTGCTTTTTTCATTTTTTAAAGAAAAGGAAAAATGCATTTAAAATGTATCCTAAATACAAGCATTGCTTTTCGGATTCTGATGCTTAGTTGTATTTTACAAAGTCATAAATAATTTTATTGCATTTCAGTAGTTAGGATTATGTGGACTCAACTTTAGCTATTTCCACACATTCTTATAGAGTAACATGTAACTTGCATGCGGTGCTCCATCTAGGTCAGTTGCTCTGCAGCTTCGTGTAACCTGGTGACTTGAGTGAGTAAGGTGTTTTTGAAAGTATAGCAGCCAGGCTTTTGATAACCAAACCAGCCCATTTAGAGCTAGCTGTAGTAATACATCCACCATGTATCGTGTCATGTTGTTGCATCTGTGAGATCTCTGTCGATGACCCTTTGCCTTCATATTCATTAGGAAGATGCCAGGGTATTCTGCTTAAAGAACTAATGTGAGAGTTGTTCAGTACAGTTCTCTGCGTTGCTTTAGATATCTTAACGTGGTTTCAAGTAAGTAATTTATCACTCAGGTACGTCAGTACACCAGCTTTACCATATGAATTCTGCTCCTTCCCTGCTTCAAAGCAACGTGGTGAGAAGTGTTCAAAGTTGGTGAAGGCTGAATAGTATCTCCCCATTTAATCTCCTGCAATCTTCCACTGTTACAGTAATTCTCAGTTGTGAGGATCTGTTTGTTTCCTACTAATTTGAAGGTAGTTAGGAGACTAATCAGTTTGTAAGCTTGGTTAGCTGTAAGTGCAGGTAAAATCCTTAGGTGCTTATTGGGAAGGTCGAGCGGAACATCTTTTCCCCCATTCTTGGGAGAACATAGTCACTTCTGTCCATTGCACTGGCTCTGGCATGTGTCTGGCCTCTTCACGAACAGCTTCAACTCACTGATCCGTGACAAGATAGTTTTCTACTTCCTAATGAATTGAGTTGATTAAGTGAATAAGCACTGTCTGATAAGCACCAGAGGTGGTGTAGGGAAAGAGGTGGAATTTCTTGGCTGGGAACAGAAAAAGGTCGTGGGAAGCATAAAATAATAAAATCAGAAAGTGAGTGAGACCTCTCCTTTTGGTAGAGAAGTTGTTAGATCAGCTCAGCTGTCTCCAATAATTTTATTTTGAGGCTAGCAGATGAGCAGAGATGCTGAGAGTTCCCAAGTTAATTCAGAATGTCACCAGTAAAAAGTTGGCTTACACTAGTGTAAGATACCATAACGAGCAGTTGTATTATGAGAATTTGAATGTAAGGAAGAGAAAATATCTATGAATCTACAGCTAGAATGTAGTGGTTGATTCATTGAGTATTGTGTCTTAGCAAGTTCAAATAAACTTTCTGTGCAATGTTTCATAACAGTGTTCTGAAAACATTTATTTTGACAATACATTCATCTGTGATCCGTAGACTGTATTCACTATTGGTCTTTATTGCTATATTTTGTATTGAACTATTCTAACTTATTTTTCAGATGATTAGACTGCTGTATTAATTCTGTCTTTTAATTGGATTTATTTCCCCAAACTGAAAGGTAGAGCTCTGTGTTCTTAAAATTTAACAGTAATCCTGTTGAATACCAAAAGACTTGGAAAAGTGCCTGCTTTTGCTTTCAATGCAATGAATCATATAAATAAAGGTGACTTTAATGTCTTTTCACTGTGGAACTTCAAATTGTTGCCCACTGACATTTTAGCTGGTCTCTTTGAGCTGAAGCTTTACAGAAGAGCTATAAATGTTTTTAAAAACAAGTGAATTGAGGGAAAATCATACTGGTACAATTTGATGCTAATACTAGCTTAGCTTCAGCTGTGCTACTGGAATTCCTTCTTCTGAATTACTCTATTTCCATCTGGTTCTTGGATTTATCAGTGAAAACTTGTACACAAGTTTAAAAAAAAAAAAAAAGAAAGTGCTATCTTATTCTCCAGGTAATAATCTAGAATATTCCTGCCATCTAAATTATCCATCTAATATAGGAGCATAAGCTTCATGTATATGTATAAACACACAGTCTTCTGCTGTTTCCAAAGGGGAACTCAAGTTAGATGTTTACATATATATACACACATACGCGTAGTGCTCTGAAATGCTCTGTCAAGGCACTCCTGAATTTTGTGTGTGTCTGTATGTGTCTGTATAGAATGTACATTCCTAGTTTATACACCTTCACTGCCTGTGACAGGTAATATGAATAAGTCCATTAGGGTGACAAGTATGATTCTTAAACATCACTTGTGAATTTTTCAAGTGTTGACCATTAAGGAATAGCTAGAGTAATTGAAGATTGCTTTGAAATGGTTTTGAGTATTAGAAAATATATATTTGTATATTTATCTTATTTGACAAATGATGAAATTATTAAAGAATTCAAACTTAGAAAGTAAGCCTCATGGTTGAGAGATTTTCTTTTGCCTGCATATTCACTTAAACTTGACTTTATGGCATTTCTATAATTAGATTTATTGTAATTCAGTAACTTTTGTATTATACATCCAGTCATTTCCAGAATCTTAATTAACTGTTTAGATGTTGACGGCAAAAGCTTGGAATTTTTTGTTTGTTTGTATGTACGTTTTGTTTACAAATTGTAGGGAAATGAAAGACCTTTAGGTATGTGACAGGTCTGCTTAGCATGTGTGTGGAATTTAGCGATCTCGGAAATAGTTTATGAATTAAAGAAATTGTTGGTCGCTGCTACTAACACACAACAGTGTACCAATACCCCATTTTTGCCATCTCTGGTGGGAGGGTGAAAGGGTGATAAATGTAGAGGCAAAGTTGGGGGTGAACTCACAGCTCTGGCCTTTAGAGTATTGCATTATCTATTATAGCATAGAAGCAAAAGTTGGAAGCACATAGATCACCTGTCCTAAGAAGAACAGGGGCATGGAGAAGAAGTGGAAACACTTGGCACTCCATGGATGAAGGTGAATGAGTAACTCAGAGGGGGCAGGAGTTGGGGAATCAGGGGATACATGGAACATAGAGAAGAGTTTTGGTCGAATACGCGGAGGTGTGTAGGGATCTGATGAGCAGCAATCTTTCAGGTTAAAATGCAGCACTTCCAGGATTTGTGTGCAGAATGCAGAGATTTAATGCTTCTGTTCGCCATTATTTGCAGGCTAAGGTGGTACTAAGGATAGCAGAAGTTACTTTTTCTTTTAGAGCATGCCTATGCACAATTTTCATAACAAAATGATTAACTGCTAATTTGTCACAGGTTAAATTAACTTTCATAAAATAATGGCATATTGGAAGAGCCCACTGTGCATCTATTGAACCAGAAGAAACTGCAAATAAAATGACTTAACATTGCTAATACCTGTGGTATTCAGTATTTAAATCTTAACATGAATGATAGGAGAACATGAGTAGTATATTGGAAGTAGAAGGTTTGGCTGTCATCGACTCTTCTGTCCACGAGCATGTAGGTCCACTGGAAAATTATCAGAATTTGAGGTAAGCGACAGGTAGCTGTTGCCATTAATTTAACAGGGAAATAAAATTTTATTTGAGGAATCTAGCTAAATTTCTTTTTTTGTTTGTTTGATTGTTTTTTTGTTTGTTTTCTCTTTCCCTGTTAGAAATTCATCAGTACGAATCTACGGTAGCGTGTAGCTCGTAAGCAGCGTTTTCTCTTTCTGGCACAGGCTTTGTGTGTTATAATACAGTATACTTTGTGGGACGTGGTATAATGAAATAGCCTTTACGTGGGGTGCAACTGTTCCTGCTCAGGCTGCACATACATGGGAATGGCCCAGGAGAACTGCAGAGGTAATCAGTGTAAATGTGAGAGTAATACATATTAGCTAAGGATCTTAAATCATCATGATGATTCTGTCTTGCTGAAATAAAGCAGCCTTAGATTGCTCTTATTTAATCCCTCAAGTAAATATTAATGGCTTGTTTGTGTCTTAAAGAGTTTGCAATATATCAGGCGAAATACACCCATCAAACCTTCATAAAGGAAGTATTATTTTTCTGCTATATATCATACTAATTTCCTAACCGAATATTTTCCTGGTGTAGTTACACCCATTCTACAATTCTTCCCTAGTATAGGCATGCAGTTTAAAAGTGTAGTTTGGTTTTGATTTTATTTTTCTGCGTACAGATGTGGTTATACAAAAGATTTGGTTTTCAATATTATAGTGCTGGTCAAGCCAATGTGACAGAAAACAAAGGATACTATATTCCTTTTTGGAAGTTTAATTTTATTTTTCCTGAATTCCTTGTAAATGGAGAACTTTTGTTGTACAATTTCAGAGAAACTATGTTGTTGATTGGAAATTATTTTTTAACACGTTTTTAAACTTTACAGTTTGGTGAAAAGCAAGAGTTTGGTTTATCTCATTGCTAGCCTACGAAGACAAAGATGTGGATATGTAGATAATGTGATCTAGTGAATTTGGGAAAAATTTTGTGTATTGCAGACTATTGCTGTACCTGCTGGAGTATCCAGTTCATTAGGAAAAAGACAAATCTATTTACCAAAGTCCTGCCTTTTTTCTGAAAGACAGTTTTAAGGGATTTTTTTTTTTTAATTGGAATTGATCCTTTAGAATCAAATGTCTTCTATGAAAAATATTCTTTCCATGTGACATTCCTAGTTTTGGAAACAACCTGATGGATAGAAAATTTCATTGAAAATAGACTATTTTAGATTAAAAATAAAACTAATTTAAACATGTTTGATTAGTTAGGCATTTACACTTAATACGCAAGCTTTGTAGCTATCTTGCTTTTCTGAGTGTGGTAGTGATGATGCTGTGTTCTTTGCATCCTGGGAGGTTTTTTTTGTTTTTTTTTTAAACCTTCATCTTCTTTCTCTGAGAGGCCAGTATATTTGAGTCATTGCTATTCCTGCTAAGTCAATAGTGTTTGAGGCTGTTAGAATATCTTCTTTTATATCATCACCGACATTGACCCCTGACTGAGGACTGTATAATAAGGAAAGTGAAGGATTTGAGGTGATTGCTTTGGGCCCTTATCTCTTGAGATAAAATAAACATACTAAAAGAGGGAATGATAACGTGCTATTTAATGAGTTTGGAAGCCATGTTTTGTTGGGTCTGGGAGTACATTAAATGTATCGAGGTGTCTTAGTATTGAAAGATAAATTTGATTGGAAAAATTGCCCTGCCCAACTATTTCTTTCCTACTGTTTCAGAAAAAAATATTCTAATTGGAAATGGTATTTGTGGAGATGAAGTACTGTTATTGGAAGCTACAGAATGAGTTTTGTTAGCTCTGATTTTACTCTTGCATCTATATTATCAGTAAGACAATATTGTAATGGGCAGAATAGATAAATCTTTGAGATAGGCAAAGGTTGAACAGATTAATTGTAGTGTGGTCTCTTATCATATCAAAACCAGAGTCCGTTTCAAACAGAAGGACAATCTTATAATTAGCAAAACAATACTGAATCTACTGCTGATGCTTTTTATTTACCACCTTTTAAAGGTGGTGGGGCAAGGAGAAGGATCAATAGAGAAAGTCTATTCTACTCTATCTCAGAGTGGTAAAATGAATATAACTACTTCTCAAACTCATTTTGTGGATTTTGTTTCTTTTTTCAAAAGTGAAATTTGTTGACGTTAATTGAAATTACAAAAAGTCAAAGCTACAGATTGGGTGTTCTCAAAACTTTTTGCCAAGCTGTTTATTTGAAAATGTCTAAGGTTTTAATTTGTTCAATATTTTTATTTCTAAGTATGTTTTATTTGGCATATTATGCATACTTTGATTTGAGTTTTTACGTGAAAATGGCTAACTGACTTTGAAATGTGATTTTTTTGAGAACTTAGTGTATGCATGTGTATATATTTTCAGAGGATGATTTTTGTTTGCCATCTCTTGTTCATTCCTGAAACAAAATGAAGTAAAGAACAAATCATAGATGACGTTTCACAGCATTTTTTATTTTTGTGATTTTTGTAATCTTAGCTCTTTTTTGGTGTATTTTTTTCTTCTTTTTTGATTCTTTTTCTAAATTAAATTCAGCAAAGAAGCTAGTGTCGCTGAAGTTTTGATGGTTGGGACCCTTTTGTAATGCCCAGACTGCACTGAGTGTTCAAAGTTTGACTTTAGACAGTCTCTCTCATTTTAATTCTTGCCAGCGATTGTCGACTAGCTATCTGTGATCAAAGAAAAGAGCTCATCAAAGAGGACAGCAAGCTATTGGCAGAAAATTGGTAGGAACTGAATCTTTCTCCAGGCTACCCAAAAGCTAGGATTCATTTCTAACCTGTAAATGTGTACATTGATAAGATAACAGTAAGTACGTCATAATGTACTTAATTCATACTACAATTCAAAGTCCATTTGAAAAAAATTACAAATTTCTCCAAATATATTTTCTCCAAAATTACATATTTCTCCAATATTGGGAATGATTTATGTGTCTGGAAGATTGATCAGATACCACAGTGGTGACAATATATCAGGTCTGTCTTACTTGAGCATTTTATTTTCTAACAGGGCAATCATCAGTGGCATGAAGATCAACGAAGGAAAACACTGAGTGTTGCACCTGGGACAGAGCAATGCCAGACACAGGTATGGACTGGGAGCCAAGTGGCTGGAGAGCAGCTCAGCAGAAAGGGACCCGGGGGTGCTGGTCGACAGCAGGCTCAGCATGAGCCAGCAGTGTGCCCTGGCAGCCAAGGGGGCAAACCACACTTTGGGGTGCGTTAAAAGCATAGCAGCCTGCTGGTCAAAAGAGGTGATTCTCCCAGTGCTATTTAGCATTGGTGTGCTAAATTGTATATTGCATTGTGTGTTGCATGCAGGTCTGGGCTCCACAATATAGAAAGGATGTTAAGGTCCTTGAAAGCTTCCAGAGGAGGGCAACAAAGCTGGTAAAAGGGCTGGAAGGCATGTCCTGTGAGGGGAGGCTGAGGACACTGGGGTTGGCCAGTCTGGAGCAAAGGAGGCTAAGAGGTGACCCTATGGCTCTCTGCAACTTCCTGAGCAGGGGAAGCGGAGAGGGAGGTGCTGGTCTCTCCTCCCTGGTCACCAATGACAGGATGTGCAGAAGGAGGTGCTGGTCTCTCCTCCCTGGTCACCAATGACAGGATGTGCAGGGGCAGCACAAAGCTGTGCCGGGGAGGTTCAGACTGGACATGAGGAAAAATTTCTTTACCGTGAGGGTGGTCAAGCACTGGAAGAGGCTTCTTAGCGAGGTGGTTGATGCCCCATGCCTGTCAGTGTTCAAGAGGTGTTTGGACCATGCCCTTAGTCATATCCTTTAACTTTTGGTTAGCCCTGAAGAGGTCAGGCAGTTGGACTTGATGATCTTTGTAGGTCCCTTCCAACTGAACTATTCTAACCTAATTTATGATGACATTTTAAGGGTATTCCATACTTCAGTGTCCAAGCATATGTGTTGCCAATAACTGAATGCTAGGAACACATTCATGTCTTCATGTTCATATTCTGAAAAATTTCTAGTATAAAAACAAATCTTTGTTTCACGTATGACTTGGTGTCCTCCATTTGATCTTAGGCTGAGACAAGTCCCTCGTTCTTATTAATGAGAAGAGCATCTTTTCTGTTACCTGAAACAATATAGCATTTTGGATGCTTATTATGCTTAAGACTGCTTTTTAGCATGGTGGTGTTGTGAGGTTTTTGTTTTTAATTGTGTACTGGATAAAAGTCATGTATTGATTGTATCAGTAAAGAATGAGCTATTAGCAGAATAGTAACGTAAGTAGGTGCATGTGGGTGCACGTTGCTATTTTAGTTAAATTCAGTGGAGAAATTCCCTACAAAAGAATGTATGATCTCAGGGTGAAAATTAACTACAGAACAGTATCTTGAGTTTCATTTCAGTGTTCTTCATAAAGACATGAAAAATAGATTCCATAAGTTCCTCAATGGGATACTGCTATTTTTAGTCTGGTATCTAGATCATGGTTTGCTGTTGCACAACTTAGTAATAAAAGAGAAATGTTTAGCATTTGAATATTTTTCTGAGACTTATGTGGGCATTTTTAGAAATTCCTAGATATGGCTGCTTTTGAAGGATCTGATATTCAAGAAGGACTTAGAAGCACTTGAAGATTTTTTTTAAAGACCTAGCTTAATACGTGTTCAGCATGATGCACAGTTATCAATACCTAATTTCATTTATACAGAATATTTATGGATACTTGAGATTATGTACTTCATTTGAATGGAATAGGAAACTCTTCCTCTTACTCCTGTCATCTTTGAAAACCTGCACTATCATTCTGTTGCTGTCTCTTACCTAACATCTTTCCTAATTAGGAGGACTGGAAAATCTCAAGAAAAATATCCAAGCGATGTCTTTGTGGTAGGCCCATCACTCAAGGCAAAGAGGAAAACTGTAGGTATCTTTGAGGTCGTGAGGTTGAAAGATACAAATCTTTTGCCCACAATTCTAATTTTATCTATTTTTACATACAGTTTTTTTTCAGACTGCTAATTTTTAAAATATTATTTTAAAATCATGGTATTTGGTGTTGATTTCTTTTAAGATTTACATATCACGTGGAGGAAAAGAGGAATGCAAAATAACAGCTTCATAAAAGAAGAGCTGATAGTTAATCTGTTTTGTGGAATACTGCTCATTCTTCTGTTATCTGATCGTGGCCACAAAAGGATGATATAGTGATTTTGAAGATTAAAATTACTGAAGCACTCAGCTTTTTTCTGAGGTGTCTTAGTCTGTGTATTTTATCTAGCTTCTTGCTAGATTTGTGAGGCTATTCTTGTCAGTAAATACCTTGTCAGTGTTGTATGTCTAAAAGAGCAAACAGCTTTTCCCGCTTTTCATTGAAACATATGTTTCGTTAGTTATATACTAAACATATGTTTACATTACATCTCTATCTTACCTAACTAGCTTCTGATCTCCTGCTGTGAATCTCAGATCTTGTTCTTATTTATTTCTTCCTCTGGTAGAGGGTTGGTGTCTCTACTGAGATGAGCGTGGCTTCATATGAACAGCATGTAACTTCTGGTTGTGGGGCAGTAACTTCAGCTGCTCCAGCACAAGTTAAGTATCTGTCTAATCAGAGTATAGATTTTCCGTGGTACTGGGATAAGAATTTGTCTCACAGGTTTCTGGGTTTTTCTCTTTAACCCAGAGATTACTATATGTAAATAATCCAAGAATGCTAACATGAAGTACTCTGATGTGTGTTACCAACATAACAGGTGTTATTGAAGTGGTTGCCCATTGTAAGATTTTTTTTTTCCTACTTAAAGTGGGAAGGCTGTTCTCAGCTTTAGGTTGCAAAGTATAAAAAGAGTTGTTATTGACACAGCTGAATTTGTATTTACTCACTTATCTTGAGCCCCCGAATTTTAAACCAACAGTGTAAATAAAAATGCGGGTATTTGCATGAAACAAATACAGTCTATTACCCTCTTTGTTTTGCTTCCCATTTAGGCATGTTTTAAAACATACCTATTTCAAATAAATAAAAACAAACTCCACATTGTTTACTTCAACATTGTTAATTTTTACTTACAGGAAAAGAACAAGACATAGCTAATTTTTTTCCTTCTGTTTGTTATGCCTTCCACTACCCAATTTACATTTAGGAAAAAAAAAATATGTAGTTCCCCTCTTAATTTTATTTTATTTTAACCTCCATATATGGTACCATGAGACAGACTTTAAAAAGACATTTTTCTATAGCACTAGAAGTTTTTGGTAAAAAAACAATTTACTTTTTTTTAAGATGGATAATCTTTATGGATACTCTATAGATCCAGCAGATACCAGCAGATTGGGTATCATGTTTTTAGTGATTTCAGTCATTGTATTCAAAAGCAAGGTGAGCTTATTTTTGAAAGCTATGATATTGCTGTCAATGTGTTTATTGAACGGTAGTTTCTGTACTTTTCAGGTAAGATGAGCTCTTACCTCCAGAACTTTTTCTCTTAAATGGGATCTTCTCAAGAAGTCCGCAAGCTGTGGGATTTTTTCGTTGTTGTCTTCTTAGTGTCAATAGCAAGGAGACCTATATCTTTTTGTGTCTAAGTTCTTCCTGCAGGAAGGTTAGATTAGAATATGACAGTGTCTCAATTTCCCCCTTGTCTGCCTTCTGGTGGAGGTCTCTGAAAAGTCATAAAGAACATTATTGCATCATATTAGAACAGAGCTATTGGCATCTATGGCTTATGTTCAGTCCTTATGACTAGAATGGAATATTCCCACCAAAATGCTTTCTTTCAAACTACCTTTTCAAATGCTATTTAAAAAAAAAAAAAAGTATAAAAATATTTTGTCATACTGTATATAGTATTTAAGGCACGTTTTTCCTCTTCCTTTTTGAAGTTTGTTTACTTTCATACTGTGTATGTGTATAGAGTAGCATAATGTCATGACGCATAAAAGTTAATTGTAAAATTTCATATATTTATTTCCCTATTGAACATAGGGAGAAATGATCATGTTAGGGAGGTGGAAGTACTTAATTCTATTGTTCATAAAATTTTATGCAAATTGGGAAATATAACTAATAAACTAAACTTTAACTATCAGATGTCCTTGAAAATTCACAATATGTAAACCCCAATCTCCTGGCAGTAATAGTAGCAGCTAACAATTAGTAAAAGTAAAACCAGAAATAAAGTTGTTGTGCTAATACTTATAATTTGTATTCTAATTCCTAGTTTATTAGCTATATAAATACATAACTTTTATTCTAAACCCCAGAAAACAGCTTTTGAACCAGTAGTTATAATTTATATCTATTGGCTTAGAGAAGTTATTGATTTTTTGGAACTCATAGAAAATAGTTTGTTCTTTTCCCGTCTTTAAAAGGGGCGAGAGGAAGGAGCCAACGAATTATGTCATGCACCACAACTTCAGTTCCAGAAAAATATTGGAGCAAGTAATTGAACCAAATTGTAAGCACTAGAAGATAAGGAAATTACTGTCAGCTAAACTGGATTTGTCAAAAACAAATAGTCAATTTAGTTTTCTTCTGAGGCAGAAAAACAGGGCATGGATAAGAAATCAGTACCTGTTATATTTCGTTTTCAGTGAAGCTTTTGACACTAACATGATATTTCTGTATGCAAGCAAGAGAAACAGTCTAGATGAAAATATTATAAAGGTGATACAAAACCAGAGTGCCACCTGTAAGCATAGCTATATGGAAATGGAAAACAGAAAGATACCAGAAGTGGTTTTTTTTGTTGGTTTTTGTTTTTTTTTATGCGGTCATTCCTGTGTTCCAAACTACTCAATATATGGTTAATGCTTTGGATGGTGCAAAAGAAACATATTTTCTTAAATCGAGGATATCACGGAATTGAGAGGATATTCAGTTATGTGAAAGGACAAAATCAGAATTAAAAAGGATCGTGACAAATTGGAGTCATGGCCTGAAATAAATAGAATGAAGTTTCCAAAGAACAAATGCAAGAATCTGTACTTGTGCAGGGAAGATATGATTTAAAAAATCAGGATGAGGAACAAATGGCTCAATAGCACTTCTGCATAAAACCAAACAAAACCAAAAGTGTATTTGAGTATATAAACAGGAGCATAGCTTTTAAGATGAATTGACATCAATCATTCAATTCAGTCATATCTGAATTGCTAATTTTGGACTGTTGAGGGAATTACCATTTCATACTTCAAGAAGTGTGTGAAGAGTCTAGAAGGAAACACCAACAACCCAGTACAGTTTGACCTACAAGAAAAGATAACAAAACCTGTGGCTGACTGGTTTAAAGAAGAGAGGTCTGAGGGGAGACATGGAAAACATCTCAAGAGGTTAAAAAACAAATGAACAAAAAAACTCAACTTGTATAAAACAAGAGATTAACATATCCTTCATAAGGAATAAGATGAGAGGTATTAGACAAGTTAGAGCATGAAAAAGTTGGATTTGGCACTAAGAAAACTCACAATAGCTAAATATAGGTTGCCTGTGAAGGTAGTGAAAGCTTTGTAACCGGAGGATTTTAACAGTGAGTTAGACATTTATCTGTCTGGAACAATATAAATGTAGCCTGAAGTTTCTTTGTGACAGAGTGACAAGAGGGATGGACTAAATGACCTCTTAAATTCTCTTTTAAGCCTTTTTTCTGTGACTTCTGGTCTCAGATTTCTAGACATACGTCACTCAAATTGGTAGTTCGATTAAAAGCAGCATGAAAATGACCATAGAGTCAAGACAGTATTATTTCTTAAAACCTGACGTTTCTTCTGCTTTCTGGTTGTTGGCATGTGTATCATGAGTTTGGAGGTGATACATGACATAATCTAGCCCCACAGAATCTAATCTCTGATTTATTGATTATTGTTCATGGGGACATAGGAGATAGCATGGTGAAGTATGTTTCTGTTATAGTGTGTGTACTGTGGTTTCATGAAGAAATGAAGTCTGTACAATCATTCTTGGCCTGTATCCTTTCCTGACTGTCCCGTTCTACTCTGTGCTCGTGCGGCCAAATAATTTTTGAGTTCAAGAAGTGCTTGGACAATGCTCTCAGACTCATTGTCTGATTTTTTTGGGGGGTCCTCTGCAGACCCAGGAGTTGGACTTGATAATCCTTGTGGGCCCCTTCCAACTCAGGTTATTTTATGGTTCTGTGATTCCCTCTCACCTTATGCCTTGTTCCCCCTTCCATTTCCCCCAGTAACAAAGACAACAAATGTAGGAAAGAGATGTTGTTAATGCTTTCACTGAGAAAAAGGCCTAAATATTATCAGACATCCTAGAATGTCTCTAGAGAAAAGAGTCAGAGAGAGGCAGCAAAAGGCTTTTTAGATACCCTAGTTTTGGAGAAACCTAATTTGGAGTTTTCTCTCGTCAAAATGTGAAAGACTGTGGCTGTGACACACATCAGTAGAAAAACAGGCCTCATATTCTGGTACTCATAAGAGAATTTGGTGCAAGTTTGATAGAATACATAGAGGTCTGAGAAACATGGAGGGTTGCCACTGTCATCTTGTCCAAAAAGTCTGGGAAACTTTGATTTTTTTTTTGATTTTTTTTTTTTTTTTTTTAATGTCAAAGGAAAAGTAGTTCTGCATAATTTTCTGCAGTGGTATGTCAAATTTATTTTTTAAATGATTTTTTCTTTTGTGGGATTGTCACAAATCCACTGGAATGTATTTTTACCATTAGGAGATAATTTCTGACTGGTTATGGGAAAGATCAGTTAAGTTCCCTCATCATACTTAGGTTTTAAAATAGTAGTTTAGCATGTCCATATTTCTTCTTTTTCCTTATTTTTGTATGACTATTTATCCGTTTCCGAATAGTAGGCAATACTCAGCAACCACAACAGGTGTAATCATCCAATTTCTGTCCAAGTTAGATACCTACTCATGAGTGTGTGTGTGTGAGAGAGAGAGAGAGATTGATTCAGTGGTAAAGGATAAGCAATCCATGCTTGGGGAGCTTGAATCACCCTCTGGAGCTCCATTGCTGTGGTAGAATCCAAATTGCTAGTTTAGGTCATGTGTACTATATACACGACCCTTCATAGCGTACTGTATTGGTAATTTGATTTGATTCACAGGAGACTGTGTTCCTGAATAGCAATATCATCTTTTCAGAAATCAAGGCTTTTGAATGACACAGGGATAAAGGTTGCAACAAAAAGCAAGCTGATTCTGTATATTACCATTACCTGGGGGGGGTAGGAAAATTTATTATTTTCTTTTTCACTGTAGAAATTATATTTCAAAATAAATAATATATAATTAGAAGGGAGGAAAAATTTAACAAGAGAATTAGTTAAGTTCTTTGTCCTTGGTAATTTCATTGTACTGCATAATTAACAGTTGTAATAGTACTCTGGGATAAATAGCATATGATTGATAAAAATTTCTCCCAACTGAAATGAGTTTCCCTGTTCACATCATGTTTCTGTTACACAGAACACAGATGAAACTCCTGATTTTCCTTACATGGTTCCATGAGATTCAATCAATTCAGTTCCACGGATTTGTTCATAACAATAATCTAAACATTTTCTTTTAATTTGTGAGACAATAGATAGAACAGGGAGAGAAATGGCTATTCTGGTGATTTGCACATAAAAGGATTAAACTGGTATGTTCTTTTGCCCTTTAAATTTTTTCCTCTAATTCGTTGTACCACAAAGTGACATGTTGGTTCTCTGTTTCTGTATTCCAATTCTCCCTACTAGAAGTAACACTTTTAGTGCAATATCTTTTTAATGTAAGTTAAAAATTCTTGAGAAACTGTTGAAAACTTGGATTTTTAGACATAGTAGACAGCATTGTCTTTATTTAAATCACATATCTGTAAAAACTTTTTTGAAAAATACTGGAATTTTTATTTCACTGCAAATGGCTTTTCACTAAAAGCCTCTCCTAAATACTCAAAATGAGTGTTTTTGTTTGTTCTGCCCCCCTCCAAAAAAAAACCCAAAACAACAACAACAACAAAACCCACAAATGATAGACTATTTAGAATAAAAAATCATTGTATCAGTGCGTTGTTGAAGGGTTTTGGTTTTGTACGGGATTTACTACGTTGCTTGTTCACCAAGATTGGAGTCATAGTTATGCAATTTGATTTATGTGTAGGAAATATCATGCAAGCATTTTTAAATAAATGAAAGCATTTCATTTTAGTTAATATTTTAAGGGTCATTTTTTCCACCTTTCCAGTCTTATCATTGTGGCCCTCGCCATTTTCTTTATCTCTGTTTTGCTAAAGTGAATGTATTCTTGGAGTAGCCTCTGAAGGGCATTTTATAATGTTTTTGTGCATTGTTGGATATACTAGGGGGGAAGAAAAAACTAAGGTAGATCAAAATAGTAACGAAAACACATTGTTGTTTGAGCACTACCTCTGTGCTTGTTTCTTGGCATCAGCTGCAGTGGAATGCTTCTTGAAAGGTCAGTGGGTCAGGGTACAGGATTCAAAATGCACAGGAAGCTTTGAAACTGTAAATTGCTTGGTTTCATGTTCAGCTTTCAGGTTTTGTTTTCTCCAAGGTTTGTCTCCTATTGCTTTGCTGTTTTGCAGAAAAAATGAGGTTTCCAAATTCAGTAGTCGGTTCATAACCATGCGTATTTTGGCCAGGGCTTGGAATTTGGCAGCAGACTAGCATACCCTGTAAAGCTGCTTCTAGGCCAACGTTAGGAATCAACATTTACCAACACACTTGTATCCCCAGGACTGCTGAAATACGGTGGTATAGGCTGGCTTCCAGAAATGCAATAGAATATCATCACAAACATAATTATACTGCTAAGTGATGTGCTTTGTGTGTGCTGTCTCTCAGCCCTCTCCCACATTTGATTTCACTTTTTATGCTAATGCATGGTGGTGGTTTTATTTTTTTCCTTTGTCCCACAGATTCTCACTGTGCCTGGGCTTTGCAAATAGTTTTTGAGGAGTTACAAGTTCTCTGTTCTGCTTTGCTTAAGAGGGCCCAGTGATGTTTTGATTTCAATTAGATGGAACATGACGTGAAAAGGGACGGTCTTCTTATGGAGAGATTTATTATAACTGCTTTAATCCATTTCTCTTTTTTTGACCTCATCATCTCCACCTCTTTCCCCTCCTTCCTCTGTACCACTCAGGATATTACAGACTACTTGATGTCATTTTCTTTCATTGAAATTTTCTTTTTCCTATTCAAAGCAGTGCTGTTCCCCTTTGTTTCTTCACCCAATTTGTTTGTCTGCTGTTTTTCCTTTATTCTTTTCTTTTTCCTCTGTTCTGTGCTTAGTTCTCTTCTTGAGCTTTTTTTTTTCC
>VXAA01006753.1:1177770-1218028 GCA_013399115.1 Anseranas semipalmata | reverse complement strand
TTTTCTTGCAAACATCTTGTTCCCTGCCTATATATTTATTACTTTGTCTTTGGTTTCTTCTCCTCATGAGTTGCCTTGGTGGCAATATTTTGAGCTGATAGTAAAGTGAAATAACAAACCTGTTTTAGTGACCAAAGCATAAGGACAAGGCATATTCTGCAGAATTTACAGTCAGAGAAAGAAGGGGAAAAAAAGGTGAATATCTGACTAGAGTGAGAGCTTGTAAAAATGTCAGTACAGGTAACATTTCAAGAAGAATAAGAGTGATTTGAACAGTTAGTTTTTTTTTTTGGCAAGTGAGGTAAAGGGTTTCTGTTGCAATTGTATGGGCAAATGAGGAACAGTGAGGAGCTTGATAGGAAAGGGGCCATTAGGAAAAAGTGATGGGAAATATGAGCATTGTTCAAATATTAGAAAAGGTAGAGCTGTAGGAAGAAACGGTGTGTAAAGGATGAACATTCACAGGAATTTCGAATTCAATCAACTAAAGCCTACAGGAGAGTGAGCAGTATGCTGGGACTGGGGCGCTCTGTGCTTGTTCTCCCAGTTACTGTCTCCCCCTCTCCATCATCTAAGATCTTCACAATAAGGAATGTTTAAAATTAGGTGTCCTACAGTAAGGATTCTCGTCTTGGGCAAATAACTAACAGAAATTTTATTTTAGATTCAAGGTTTAGACTAGAACTTTATAAAGAGTGTAACATTTCGATTTTTCCTTTCTCTTGGACATCAGTTTAAAAACTGTGTGGGCTCTAAAGGCTCTAAAGATAGATACCTCAAATATTCTTTACTTTAGTGACCTGTTAAAACCATTCGATGTCAGAACTGATAAATAGTTTTTGTGGGTTCTGAGCAGGTTCCTGATCGATTGGTTGCTAGTTAACGAGGGAGAAGAAGGGCAAGAGAAGCTGAAGTCCAGCTGACTGTGTGAGAGCACACCTGCCTTTTCTCTTTACTTCATTTTCTCTGTAATGAAGGAACCAATTGGTTTAGAGCGATCAATGCTGACCTATTAGGATCAGACACTGTTCTGGCATTGCCAAGGCAATTAAATTCAGCAGAGCAAGGATTAAAAAGAAAAGGGGGGAAAAAAAAAAAAAAGAGTCCTGAGACTTTGAATTGAAAAAGAGCTACATTGATTTTTTTTAAGGTTGCAAAAAAATAACCGATATAGTTGAAAAGAATTAAATCATTATCATGTTCTCTTTATGTGAGATTGGGAATGACGAGATCATTGTCGTTTGTCCTTTAAATTTGTTAATCTCTGGTCCTGCTTCTGTGACTGGGATTTTTTTGCACAAAGTAACATGTGTATTTGAAGGAAGCAATCTGTTTTGAAATTTCATATTGGTATTTGAAAACTTCCACCCTTGTTGTCTATTGTATTCTGTACTGTTAAACTCGTAGGCTGTGTCCCTTCATAAAATGTTTCATTCCAATTGAGGGGAATAAGAAAGCCCAAACCCTTAGTAAATAATTGTGGTACAAGATTCTTGTCTAGTGGCAGGTTTAGGAAGTTTGTCAAATATTTATAAGATTTAAATAAGATGGTATTTTTATGATTCTGGCAAGACTTTTGTTATCTGCTGTGGATGTCTGTAAAAGGAAATGAATTTGATTCCGATGGGAGTCTTGGCCTTGTCAAAACCAATATATTTGGCAGGTTGGAATTAACTTGCATCAAATATTAGATAGTTACCTGCTTCATGTTTTAACCTACAGATTAATTGAATGTGGACATTTACTGGTAGTATTATTGATGTTAAATTCAAGGTCCCCTCTATGCCTCCTTTCTGCTTCAAAGAGTCTAATGCATTGTTTTGTGTAAGGTTCATCCATTCAAGTCTGAGTCGAGACATTTCTATTAAAAACAAACAAAAGAAAACAAAAAACAAACAAACAAAAAAACTGCAGGCAAGCCAAAAATCTTTAGAAATATTTCTAAAGTGTAACATCAAAACAGTAGTATCCAAGCATGATGTCTGTGCTGCAAGGAGGTAAGATTTATCTTTTTCTGATATTCTCAGTTTTATTTACCCTCGTGTCTGTGGAAGCTAACCTTGCCCTCTTTCCACCTCAAATACGTTAGAGAGCTGTATAAGAGCGCTTTTCTAAATGTATACAAAGTTCTTTTATCATCGGTTGCATGCTGTCATTTTAAACTTCATCACGTGAACATCCTTTAGTTTGTTTGCCCTTGAGCGGATGAGATGCATAATCCTAATCTTTCAAGCTTTTAAAACATTTTTGATTGGATCTTTGTAACTAAGTGCTATGTCAAAATTCACTTCATTTTGATATCCAATGCTCATAACCTCACATGTAATGTCTATTCTAGCTGTTAACTGTGGCTTTAGGCTGATTTCTTTTATGCTGACTTTTAGGTGTATGCATATATATGCACGTGTGTGTCCATACATATTTATATATTGCTATCATTTCATTTTCATTGGGGAACCCCACTGAAAATAATCACATATTATATAAAGGGTGGGGGGAGTGGAAAATGTTATAACACTTTCTAGTGTGCTGCGTTTTTGATGCAGCTGTGCATTCTTCAGGGGTCACCACTGGTTAGTTTTCAGACAGTTTCTACAACCATGTGTTTGAATGTGTTGAGTAAATGTTCCACTTTAATGCAAAATATCAAATGTGGAGACATCAAAGTTCATTGTTAAAATCGGTGTGTTTCTGCCCAGGAATCTTTATAGGGAGCATGCTGATGATGACTGGTGCTAGCGACTTCTGTCCTGAACGTATTCTATTTTAGCACGTATCATCATTCTAATCTGCACTGACACAAAGTATTTTTTGACTAACTACATGCTCATACAGCGTGGAGACAGGTTTAATATTAATTTTCAGACTGAATTTATTACAGAGTAAGAACACTGAATTTAAGCTTATATTGGTTATGAATAATATAGTGTATTCTCTATACTGTGGAGAATACTGATGTTAAACAGGTCTTGAACAGATTTAAAAAAAAAAAAAAAGCCAAAGAGTACTAATCCATTGACAGCAAAGAGAATCAGCCTTGCTTATCCTCATCTACTGGAGCACAGTTTAATCATCATCCTATGGCACTAACAATGTGTGTATAAATATAGAAGAAAATCGGTAACAGAATATTTCCAGCAATCTTTCTCTTTTAAAAGGAAAGGACTAAGTCAGCCATGTATGAAATCACTTTCAAAAATAAGTAAACTACATGTTTCTTCAGAAGCAAGGCTGTTATTTCCAGGGCAAAGGGTTCACCAGGTTGTCAGTCTCAGTCTTTATTCAAATAAAGTTCCGTCTGTAGTCCAAACCTGTTACTGAAATGCAGGTCTGGAATTTCACTTTAGAGAAAGGACATCACAGCATAAAATTTAGGTAATGCCTTTCAAAAATGTATTTTTGATGATGATGGTTTAATATTTCAAAAGCCATGAAGGTTTAACTTTCAGTTCTAATTTAAACGTGTCTCAGGCCTTTGGGATTAGTATTTATGAGAATGAGAGTCATTTCAAGGTCAAATTTTTTGGAGTAGAATAGGCACATCCATAGGGTACCACTGATACAAAGCAAAAACATGGCTGGAGTCATAGTACAGATGCAGCTACAATACTCTCCATTTGCACTGTAATAAAACATACTTTCATATTTAATTTATTCATTGTGAATGTCCTTTTCTGTATATGTATGTGCATTATTATTACTTAGGTTAAAAAGATGAAGCTGTAGGTGTGGAACTAAATGCACGTACTGACATTCTACAACAATAATATACTATTTGCAATAAAAATAATCTTTGAAATGCTTATAAATTCATATTGGCAATGCATGCCTGATGAGATAATTTCAAAATTATGCTGCACTTGTGCAGAACAATGAAGTTTTGTGTCATGAGATACTAAAGAAGCTTGTTAATGCTCCTTTATGGTTTACATGATAGCATGATGCGGAACCAGAAGGGTTCTAACCAGATAAACTCAAATGTTAGGTCGCTGTGCTTGAGGGCATAAATTCTGCTGAGGAGTGTTTTCTTCGCAAAACGTGGTGGATATTTTAAAGTCTGAATATGTTAACAAGTGTCACAGTAAAATCAGATCTCATTTGTATGAGGTAAGAACATTTGCTATTTTTTGCTATAAGGTTAAAATACTATGTTAAAAGCAAGCTGCTTTAAAAGGATGCATTGGAATCAGATCAGTGTGGAATGATATGGATCTGCCTGTTCATTAGTTTTCACTGTTTCTTATTCTTTTCCTAGTTATATTCATGTTTGGGGGCTGGTTTTTGTTGGTTTTTTTTCTGTTTTTTGTTTTCTTTTTTCTTTTTTTTGACAGGGATAGTTTTAAATACCTTTCTTGAAACAGAAGTAGAAGCCAAGTCCCTTATGCTAGTTGATCTTCTCTGAGCATTATGCATTTTGTTACCTGTTTGTTTCCCAAATTGCTTGTCATACACAGACGTGGCCCTTTAAGTAGTATCTAATTGTAAAGTTTTCACACAATGGTTAATATGTGGACTTGATCATTACATATAAAGATAGATTCAAACATTGGGGAAATTAATTTTAGTATTCCAGCTATATCAATGTATTGCAGCTGAAATTTGTTCAGGTCAACCACTGTATTTTTGTTTTACTTACTTATTTGTGGAAAATCGTCAAATATGGTAGAATTCATAAGTATAAGAGATCATTATAAATGCAATTTGGTCACTTAGAAATCTCATTTTTATGGTACGTGTATATAACAAAATGAAAATGTGATCCTAACATGAGCTAGGCATGCACATTTTAACTTTAATCCGGCTAGCATGGATAATAACAGCAGGTAAGTTGCACCCTCCATCTATTTAAATTCTGAGATTTCTTGTAAGACTTATATACACTTTAATCCAAATTGTATAGTACAAAACCAATGTAGTACCATTGAAATTAGCATAATTAGCATGACTTCATTTCCCTGTGGTTCAGTCATGTTTGCTAAGACTCTTGTTCCCTGAAATCAGTTTAAAGTTTTTCTATAAACCAATGTTTCACAAACATTTGGCACTGTTGACTTCTTTGACTGGTCTGTCCCTTTCCTGAGCTGACACTAAGGATCTGAAAGTGAGACAATGAGAGCTAGCTGTGTATTTAGGTAGAGACACTGACCAGCCTTTCCAGGAGTAACTCAAATGATAATAGTGTTTTCCTGGTTAATACAAAGACTTTTGACCAGCACTTTTTTCTCATTTCCCCCATCTAGAAGAACTTGAGCTGCTGATGGCTGGAGGGAAGAGAGAGGGGAAAAAAAAAAAAAAAAGGTGAAAGAAAAAAAGCTTTTTTAATACTTTGCAGTCTCCTTTGATAATTTTTTTAACCCCAAAGTAGCGATGATTTACTGCTTAAGGAAAAACCGCAACAGAAAATGAGCATAGAAGAGTTTAATTTCTCTTGGGATGCTAAAAGGAATTGAGTTTTGTTCAGGGACCTCTCCCACAAGAACAACAACACTGAGAAAGAGCACTGTTTTGATTTGGACAGTATCATAGCCATTTCATAATTTGACAGTTCTGTGACCATAAATTATCAGTAAAGGGATTTTTTTTTCTTTTCCTGAAGAACTCTAAATATTGCTAGGAAAAAGGTTTAATAAAAGACAACAGTTGGTTTGGGATCATGGATGGGGTTGGCTTTTGTCTTTTCCACTAGTTCTGGTAAAGGCATAGTAGAATAATTTATGAAACAGAATAGGTTCCTGGGAAACCTGAAATAAACTTATGCTGGAGTTTTTTGTAAATGTAAGTTTTCTCGGTCTTGATGAAAAGACACTACTCAGAATAAAAATGGAAAAGTTGGAATCTCAGTACGTGTCGTTCCTGACGTTAAAAACAGCAGAAAGTTTGTGAAACTGGATTGCAGTTTATTCATATGCAAAGCTACAGAGCAATTGCAGGGAGATTTAGTAGTAATGTAAAGAGGAAGATGTTAATGCTAACTGTTTAAAAAATAAAAAATAAAAAGAGAGAGAATGTTAAACGGCCCAAGAAGTTGTGTGTGGCATTTCTGAACTCTTGCAGTGTTAAAGGTGGAGATCCCCAATGTGAAATAATGTAAATAATAATAATAATAGTAAGGAGGAGGATTGTGTCTGAATTAATATATTTGAGCTGTTGAGGGGTGTTGGAAATCAAGAAAGTTCTGTGACTGGATTTGAAGTAGATGGATAAGATTTACATGAAAGGACATATATTACATCAATACCACAACTGCCTGCTAAACATGGATGCAGTAGGGTTCTTAAACATTTTATGGTGAAAAGTAAACAGGTTAGTTATTGGTTTCAACCTGAATTTGGAGGCTATATTCTAAGATTTCTAAGATATTCTATCAAGATTTATTCTGAATATATGATCTACTTCAGGATATGTGAGCTAGTAGGGAAATCAAAAACACTAACACTGCAGCTGCTAAGGTGAAAGAAAGTGGGCATGGGCTGAGAGGAGCAGGTACGGTAAGAGTTCTGAAAATGGAGTGTGGAAATTTGAATTGGAGCATAGGTAAGGGAGGTCAGAAGGCATAACAGGGAAAGTTAGTTCAGAAGTTCAAAGGTTCCACTTTGTGAAGGACAAAACTAAAGCACAGTCCTGTATTCCTTGTACATTTCTAGTTACTGAAAATACAGCAGTAAATAATATTGGCTGCTTCTGTTTCCAAGCACAGATTTATTTCATTATACTTAGAATAATAATATTATGGAGGAAAAGATAGTGTTAGCCTGATAATAGTCTCCTAGTCATAACTGACATCAATTACAGCTAGGAATAAAGCATTGAACAATGAAGAGCTGTCTCCTGAAACATGTTTTCGCTACATTAATATATATGAATACAATATATAGGCTACTTCTTTTAGCTGTGCATCAAAATAATGCAGTACTGAGTTCACATTATCAGCTTAATAAAGTGAAGTGGATGGTTTAACAGGTAATACAGCACATTCAGGTAAATTGAATTAGTGTACTAATGAAGGTTATGTCTATAGAGTCAAGTTTCACATTACTGTATGATAAGATTCCTTTAAAAGATGCTCTTTACAACAGACCAATGCTGTCACTTCTGAGGCAAAAATCATGTTGTTTAGAGGAAAAAAATCTTCCTGAAGAAGGTACAATACAAGCTAATGCCCTTCAATGGCAGTTGTTCCAAGGTGATGTTGTAATGATCTAATTGTGTTTTGAATACGAGAGAGTTCTGTATGATCGTAGTCACTTTGGGAAGGCCAAGTACGAGGTAATAACAATGGAGAGCTATCAGATATCAGAGCAGGTATGGTTGAACTAGCTTATGAGTACACTAGCTCAGCACTTTTTCTTCAAACACAAATGTGTAACTGCAGCTTTCTGATAGGCTGGTTGACTGTTTGCTTGCATAGCCTCAGCTGTAAAATTGTTAGAGCTAATATCCTAAATCACTAGTTTCATTTTTATCATCTCATCTGCTATGTGCAGGATAGGGAGTGTTGAAAAGACTACAATTGTAAGGTTGCACTACAGTTTGTGTTCTAAAAGGTTTTCATTTGCTTTTTTTTATTTTTATTTCTGACTTTGATTCAAATATAATGGCTTATTTGTTCGTTGAGTAGACACATTTTTTAAAATGTTTTCAGCTAAGTAAATTCAGCAATACTCAAAAGCAGACAGAAGTGAAAGAAAACAATTTCCTCTTAAAATAACCTTCATGCTTTTGTTTTAGGAGCTCTGGTTTGTCAGTGGTAGAGATGTGCAGTACAGGCAGAATTCCTCTTCCAGCTGCTATCAAGGTGAAAACAAAGATGTGGGACACAAGCTTGAAAGGCAATATCAGGGATATTGTGATAAAAGTTTAGATGGGTCAGAGCACTTAAAGATCTCTTTCACATTTTCTTTTTCTGAAGAGAGGAAAAAATGGTATTTAGAGCTATATTTGAGTGGTTTTCATCATGAACATAGTACCACAGGTAATGATAGAGAAAATTATCAAGAAGATTTACCTGAACTGGGGCCTCCATGAGTTATGGAAGTATTTCAGTGCTGCCATTAAGCTTGGAAAAACGCTTATCCTTTCTGAGTACTGCATGTCTTCTGTACTAAAGAAAGCAGAGGCATATGGAGAAGAAATAAGTTTGTTACGTCATAGGATCCTAGGTAAATTATTAAAATCACTTAAGGAGCCTTTATTTTGTCATAACTTGGTTCTAAGCCTATCAATTTGCAACTTCTCAGCATTTTCAGTACGTTTTTTATATACAGTGTGTTTATGTTGCTTTTTTTGAAACAGTTGATGAAACACCTCTCTTGTACTTCTTATTATATAGACAGCTAAAAGGATGATGGCTTAATGCATTCTGTCTTTAAGTAGGTATCCAGACAGACCTCTGATTCCCAAATAGGTGAGGTAAATCTCAACTTTTCTTCAAACTGCCTTTCAACCCTCCCACCCTCATTTAAGGTTATCTAGCTCAGGGATTTAGAAACAGCATCATCTCAGTAATAAAAATTTTCCTACCTGATGGTGAAGCACTGTATTTCTAGTCTGCTTTTGTTTTAGCTTCTTTCAACCAAACATTGATGTAATCTTAATTTGAAAATGGATTTTAAAACAGTTTCTGGTATTGAGCAGTGATTAAACATTATTCATTTTAGTAACTTCTCTCAATAGAATTCATAGTACATAATATTTTTAATTTGATAACACTCTGTAGTGTTATGTACTATTGTGTACATTTTAACGTAATATTTGAAATAACTCTTGCCAGATTATCTTTAGCCACATAAAATCATTTATTAGGGGTACACACTTTTTGTTTGAATTTCTGTGTTTATAGTGAAGGGAGTTATTACACTTTTTTTTTATCCATGGCCATAAAATTTATTTCGCTGCAGAAGTAGTCATCCTGCAACTGTTAGAAATATTTGTGCACAAGCAGATACTGACTCTTTCAAGTCCTTTCAATGTTCTATGGGATCTGTTATTAAGTATTTGAAATGTATTGCTAAGGAAGATCAAGGTAGGTTTGTTGTTGCTACTGATAGAAAACATACAATATGATTCTCTTTATCAGGGCTTAGTTATTTTCAGAAAATTCTCTCCTTAGAAGTGTTTGCAATGGTAATGCAGTGCAGAGTGATTGTGTTGTTGGCGTCCTGTTAATGTTAAGCTGTGGTGGCCTGAAGGCATTGTATAAATGACAAATTGCCGCATTTGCCCCAGTGAGATCTTTCTTCTGCCAGGATATAGGTGATGATGTGTGACAACTTGTAACTCTTCAGTTTTCCTGGAGAGATTCAATAACTTTTGTGAAACATTATTTGCACGTAAATACACCCTAAGTTCTTTGTTTTTCAGTGCAAATATGTTGTTTAATGTCTTGAGGAAAAAAAAAAGAAATGCAATTCCTTCATTCAGCTCTTTTTCTCTAGGTATTTCTGGCACTAGCTGGTCTTGTATGGTTTGAGCTGCATATATTGTTAGAAGTAGTGGAAACTTTTTGGTAAATGTTTGAAGGAGTTACCTTAATATAGGATTACATGCAAAATTTTGATTTAATGCAACTTGTTTTTTACTGCATTTTTGTTAAAGATGTTCAGTCTTCTTTCATTTTAGCTGGAATCATCAACAAGCTAGTTTTCCAGTGCAGATTATGATTAGCTTAAAGATAAGGTGTCAGGCAAAGACAAAACTGAACTAGTTCCCAGAAATGTTATGCTTTTTATAATTTTATTAAAACCATAGCAACTTCATCTCTTAGGCTTAAATTATATTTCAATGGAATGAAATGGAAATTCGTGGCTAATTTTCAGGTGCTTATTTATTATGGTGGATAAATATTACCTAGAAGGAACTATCTGCAGTTCACTCCACTGAGTGAACTGACTGGAGAGTTTGCACTGTTATGCAAACTTTGGACAAGATGAGAATTTTGTTTTCTCTGACACTTAAAATGAAAGATACATGGCTTAAAAATAAAGTCTTCATTTTCAAGATTGCCATATATACTATTGTTTTTCCATTGCCTCCAAATTGATTTTAGGATTTATGGCATTAGACTAAAAACAGGTTGTTCTCTTTTTAGATGTTTTACCATATGAAGGGAACTATAAGACTGGTTATTAAATCAATTATTCTTTGGTTAAGGCACCAGATGAAAAGATAGGGGACCTGAATTCAGCAGCTCAATAAATACATTTGTGTCTTCTGTAGATCTGCTCACAAGTTTTAGTGGTGTAGTTCATAGATATTTCAAACAAACTATTTTCATGTTGTTGAGACCAGGAACTACGTTTTAAGAAAATGATAAAACTTTCCTGGGGCTATGGCACCTGATTTACTGCTCCAGCCTGATGATAGTGTTTCAGTGAACTAATAGCCAATCAGTTCAGTTGGTGCAGTGTTGCAAAGTACTATTCTGAATTAACGAAACAGTTCTGCTGATTACTCGTTACATCAGCAACTGAAATGTGGCGATGTGTGTGTATGATAGGTATGGTTCCACTCTACAGCTAAAACAAATAACAAACGGATAAAGAATGTTTAAGAAGAGAGAAGCAGCAAGAAGAAGATATACCTATGTTAAGGCAGCCGTCTGTCTTAAGTACTCTGAAGAATACTTTGAAGTAAACATAATTCCACTCTTCTCACAGGAATTTGAAGTTCCCAAGATTTTACTATCTATTTTTGGGTATTGGAAGTCATCGTGCTTCTCTTCCTCCATCTCACTGCTGCTGAGCTGTGGGGCAGTGTTTGTGCAGGTTAATATAGGCCTACTTGTAGTCCATATCTATGATCTTCTTTTGCCTTGTTATCTGTATTATTTCTAGTAAAATATAGTTTGATTTTAAAAATAACTAGACCTGTGAAGCTTTCAAGATTGAATCTGCTGCACTGGCCATGTCTGATGAATCGTACCATAAATATTTCTTTTGTCCTTTATTTTATTGCTCAGTTCAAACCTGCAGTAGTTTGTGGTTAAGTCTTGAATAAACTGGAAAGTGTAAGCAATGCAGATTAGAGACACTGATTAGTCGAGGTCGCAATCATAAATATGCATAGCAGGTGATTTTGCTAATTGATACCATATCAGATTTTTCTCATAAAACAGAATTTCTTAGGTCTAGAAAGAATTGGTTGATACTTTCAGTGACCTGTCTCACATCAGATTTTAGTTTCACTAATCTGAAAAATGTGTCTTATAATTTCTAATGAGGCTTCTCTTCCATTTTGTAGTGTCTGATACATATTTCAATGTGAATTGGAGTCTTCATTAAATTATTTCTAGAATTTCTGTAAAGAATGATCATAGTTAAGAGTTTGGTTAAGCTGTGTGGTGTCAGGAGCAAATGACGTTAAACACTTTAATTATGTTAAAAAAAAAAATCACAATTTGAGTTTAATAGGGGATATTCTGTAAAGAAGAGAAGACAGCAAGCATTGTAGTATGTTAAATTTCAGTTTAAATCTGATTTGCACACCAGAACTACATTATAAAAGAAACAGATGTTTTCACTTAGGCACAAAATTTACTATAGGAGTGTCCTGTTGTTTGTTGCAATGCATTAAAGGTTTACACACCTGACTTCGGGGTTTTGTGCCATTGTTCATCATAAATGAAAATGTATATAGCAAGAATTGGTAGTGATGTGCTGAATGCCTCGCACATAAAATTTTTACTTGTAAATTCTAAGTATTGTATATGCCTGTTGCGTGCAAGACATGTGTGCAGGTATACACACAAAAAATTCCCCTCAGATATAACCTGGCAGAAGCTATGCTCTTGTCTCAGGCTTTATTCTGTAATGGCGGTTTTATGTGCAGCATAGGTTTCTATGTGATGGCTGACAGGGAAAATCCCTTATTAGTAGCTACATACAAATTGTGCGTAGGTTTGCAATTCATGTCTTAAAACTTGAAAAGCTAAGTTTTGTGAATTTAATGAAGCAGATTGTTTTTCAGGAAGTGCTCAGTGAAGTGAATATATGTTCGTTGTATTTGTAACACATTGACAAAGCATGGAAATGAGAAGTTAAACCAAGTAATAAAATTCTTGCACCTTGATGGTTACAGGGGCACTTTCTCTTTAGAATAGAGTCCAGAATAAAGTGTGTCATAGTGCTTCTGTTAAATACATAAATAATGAATGATCGTTTAATGGAGGGGCACGTTGGGGGATGTTAAGATTCCAGCTTGTTGCAGTTCTTCCATGCAAGAAGGGCCTGGAAAGCAGGGCCTTGCAGGGCGACAGGGAAGAAGGCCTGGGCTGGCGTTCCACTCGTTTAAATATGGCATTAGCTGTGGCATTTTAAGGGTTCTGCTCCTGCAAACATGAAATCTCTACTGTTGAAGCATTCACGTTGATGTTGCAATCTTCTAAGTGACAGAGTTGCTGTTGGCACTTTGATCTGTAAATCACTGGGTAGTACAATGGTTTTCATACACAACAATTTCATTAATAACTGTATGGTCACAGCTTAAGGAACCAGTCAACAAAGCCTCAGATCTGAACAGCTTGAATATTAATGCTTTATGATAAATGTTTAAAATAAATAAGGCAAACTCAGCATAAACTAATGAATTACGCCACGTTTCAGCATTCCAAAACTGTTTGCACAGCAAATTACAAACTGAGCCGGCAATACTTTGCATTTATTTTCAAATCTTCTCCAAGTACAAGGAGTTGACTCATTAGGTATAATTTTCAAATCATAGAAATAATGATGAAAAAGATATATCCAGTCATTTTTGTTACTGGTACTTTGTTGTTTCCAGTAGAATATTGTTTAGCATTTTTCCAGTATAATTTTAATACAATGATAGGTGCATCTCCTATTTATCAGTAGATAAATGTTTTACTGATTCTTTTTATTTATTTTTTGATATTACAAGCTTCCTGTGCAATTATGACTCCCCACCCTCCCTGCTTCAAGAGTCCTGGAAGTCTTCGCTTACTCTCACATTAGCTTATGTGCTCAAATACCTAGAGTTGCTGTACTTCTGGTTAGTAATGGTTCATCCAAACAACCTTTACATAAAAAAGATCTTCAGTAATTGCCATCTTATTTTTTTTAATCATTTTCGCCCTCTTTTGAAAATTCACCCTTCTTTACCACCATTTTTCTGATACTGAGATGCCAGAGCTAAATATAATTTTCTTTATGTACCTTCACTACAGATTTATATAAAGAATTTCCAAATTCCTTGCTTTTGTAAACACAGGTCAAAAACACAATTACTTCTTTGTTGAGCTACCATAATGCAAGTTGATATCTCCTTTTTTTTGGTCCACTTACTTGTGGATCACTTTGCTCTAATACTTTCCAAATATTTCTGTTTGTCATATCTTATATAGTCTGATTCCCATCAAAATCTAGACAGCTATTGCTGAGGTGCCCTTGGAGCAAGAAATGATTATTGCATGTTAAATTCATAGGCTGATGGAACACGAAGAGCTGGGGAAAAGGGAAAACGTTCTCAGATTTCAACTCACAGAACTTTCATGCATTTTCTTATGTTACCTTCAATATGTTTAAAATGTGGAGGCTACAATGTGTCTGTATAATGTAGCCTAAGCTAAATTGTACCAAAGCCATGAAACTGTATTAGTATAACTGATTTCAAGAAAACGAGTCCTGTTAAAGATTATGTGCCTTTTGGAAGGAATCTGGCTCCCTGTTGGACCAGCCTGGAGGGCCTGTAGAGCAGGCTCCCACATTTCTTCTCCAAATCCCATGTGCACGTGGTGTTAGAACAAGGCTTCCTGGGGACCAGTGCTTCTTTCTGTATTTAAAAGAACTAATGTTCTCCATGAAATTTAATTTCTGAGAGTCCTGTTTTATGTATTCAACACAGATAGCACAAAGACAAACAAAACATCACCATGACATCAAAATCTCACTGTATTCTCCTAGCAGACTGGAATTTGTGATGAATGAAAGTCCATTAAGAGATCAGGTGAAATTATGGATTCCTGTCCATAACCAGACAGGTTCTGGGAAATAGAACTATTTTGGGTTGAGATCTGACCTGAAACAAAACCTGCAGAGACATATTCATAAATTGAATGTAACCAGAGATGCACACAATGCAAAGATTCAGATTCAATCAAGGTCAACTCAAATTTGTGGATTTCTGGTTTTGTTTGTTTTGTTTTGCTCTAAGTAAAATTGGAAACTAGTAATGGAAAAAATACCATTTTGCAAGCTCGCTTTTCTTACATATGGAATGCAAAATGTATTCCACATCATGGAAATATTACTTATGTTTCCATCAATGTCAGTATTAATTTGATTAAATATTCCCAGAAGCATTGGCTGATGTTCGTGGTTCATATGTTGCTTATATATAGTACACAAACAATTATGTATCCTGTATAGTTATTATATATCAATATTTTTAGCCATTTGGAGGCTGCAGCATAGACCATCTAGATAAACATTTTTGAAAACACATTTCTCTTAAGAATTTGCTAACAGCTACGTTGCTGCTTGTTTTGCATCAATTATACAGGTGGAAGTTTGTTACTGTAGAGTATTTGTAGGTGTTATGTACATGCTTCCTACTAGAGTTCAACGATCTTGTCTTGTGTAAGTGTTTGATTTGTCACCATAGTTTCGTATATTTGCAGTGGGGATTTCCTTTAGTATAAAATAGACTGTATTAGACTTTCTTGTCTAAATGCAGGAAAACTTGTCTCCTCTTAAAAGACAGGCATGCTTTCTACATTTGTTCTGGCTTAATTCTTTATTTAATTTATTTACTTTTTTGCCCACTGTTTTTCCACGATTTAATTCTGGGAACAGTTTTTTTTTCTCCTTGTTTTTTTTTTTTATTTTTCTTTTTTCTTTTTATCCTTCTGCCATGAGCCTGTTGATTCAGCTGTGAGAGTCTGAAGGACTGTATATTATAAAGAGTTGTCAGTAAATGAGGTTTAGATGTCTGTGAATAGCACTGTTTCCTTTTCCACTAAAAGACAAACAGAATGTCTTCTAATGCCCTTGTGAGCTAGGATGTATCTCGTACATCACAGTGGCAATGATCAGAATGCAAATGTTAATGGTTTCTAAGCAGTTAAAGGATATATGAAGTGTTAGCACTGGTGTCTCATACAAAATGCTCCATGAATGAAAATAAAATGCAAAGTTCTTAAGAGCTAGTTTTGTACATATTGAATTTAGTTCTTTATTTTAGTTCCCTGTTGCTGTTCAGTGTTGCCATGATAGTAACTCAGAGTGGGACAGCAGTGCAAAATATCTGTTAATTTCCTTTACCTCTCTTTATTTAGTCTTCTGTTTTAGTATTCTTAAGGGATTAAAATCTGTGCTTAATAGATTCCAGACTTTGTCTATATCTTACGGTGCTACTATAACAAAGGATTAAAAAGGATCCTAGAGTATGCATATTCTTATGCTTTGACACACATGTCCTAAGTACTGTTTGGGTTCAGGCAGCTGAGTTTTGTTTTTAGTAGTCCTCCAGGGTAGCTGAATCAGTGTATGCTCAGCAGCAGCTGTTACCTGAATTAAATGTGTCATCTGTACCAATGAAAAGAGCACAAGTAAAACATAATGTAGTTGTTCAGAAATATGGGTGTTTGTAGTTGCAACAAAGTGCCCGAGTCATAGTTTCACGTGAAGGTGAAGAATTGTTCTAGGAAAATGGGGTGATGGAGAGGGGATGGATGAGGGCATTGCCATGTGGCTGCTGAATTAATCAGCCCAGGTAGTTCATTCAAATTTTAATAGCTTAAGATTCTACCAAGATCCAGCAGAACATGGTGTTTCCCTCTTGTGAAACTAACAAACAAACAAAAAAAAAAGGCAGATTTTTCTGTTATTCCTGTCATGGGAATCTCGAAGCCAAGTGTAGCATGACTAACTGTGACTAGAGAAGTCTATGATACATGGATGAAAGCACTTCAATGCTGTCAATATCTATTATTCTCAAACAGGGCTAGAAAACAAAGTAAAATGTCTATCAGCAATACAGGAATTCTTAAGTTTCTATGAGAGATGTTTTAACTACCACTTCAGCTGATTTCCCCCATTTTTGATCAAGCCTCTTGATGAGAGGGATTTGGCGTAATTTTGCCACAGAATTAGCATCTGGGTTTGACAGTAATTTATTATTTGTATTCTTGTGTTGCTGCTAGACAACAGCTTACAGAAACACGGTGTCCACATAGGATGCGCAACCTCAAACCCACCCAGATTTTACAGTACTTATTACCAGGCTGTTCTTGTTTCTGATAGGGGAATGTGATACTTGAAGTGGATGTAAGATACCTGAGGAACATATACGTGTTTCCTTCATTGCAAAGGAATGCCAGATATGTGTGTCATCATATTAACATTAAATTTCAGTTTCAACTCTTATGTTATATAATTTTGTTTGGCTCTGTAATAAATAATGTGTATGTAAAAATAAAGAGGAGAACAACAGCTAATATTCAAATGATTTCTAAGACTTGGAATAAGTGGTAGAAGTCAATGGTAAAGTCTTTGGAGATGGTGGAAATATAGCTAACAAAAGGAGATTTGGGAGATTTGTTTTCAAGGTCAGCATGTATTCCATAACCTACACGCCACTTCAATGGAAAATCTCTATTTCAAACTCCTTTTGTACTTGCGTTGGTGATGTTGGTAATGTACTTTGCTGATTTTGAAAGTATCCTTTCGAAGTGATCACATAGAACGCATTCCATGCATTTTAAGCATTTGTAAATGTGCATGTGCTGAATAATTGTACATACTAATTTTGTTACCTGTAGTCATATATTCCATCTAATAACTTGCTCCAACAAAGTGATGATACACACACTCTGATTGCACGAAGGATACTTTTATTTTTAATCATATGACATTTTCTTCTGTCAGAGAAGTGCATAGGAAAATTACAAATTTTCAAGCATATCATGAGCTATAATAGGCATTTTAAATTTCTGAAATCTGTATGCTTTGAATCAAGACTTCATCGTTCATAGTAAAGTTGCCCACATTGCGGTTTTTCATCACCATCATACTTCTGAGCCTACTTTTTGTTTTCAGTTCATTGTTTAACGTTCTTCTCATTGTGATGTACTGTTTCAGTATTTACAATGTCTTCATTGGACTTCGGAAACAAGTTATGTACTTTCAATATCTCTCTTCATTGTTGATATTAAAATTCAGATACAGCTTGCTTACCTGGAGGTACTGGGCATTTCTAATAAAGTCTGTGTCAAGCTTCCATCAAGTGGAATAACAAGTTAGAATTTTTATTGAAAATCTCAGAATTTGTTTTTAGAAGTTAAGATGTTTAACATAATTTTGAAGATTGCATTATTTTAATTTCCACCAAGTGGAAGTATATAAGGCTCAGGCAAGAAACCATGCTGATCATTTACCTTGAGAGAAATAAGGAAGGAATAATATATATATATTGTTATTGTGAAAAGGATTAGGTTTGCATTATCATTATGTTCTGTATTGCAATAATATTATCCCACTGAAATAATATACTTCAGAAGATTAGTATGTATGTGATTATTTTAATGGATGAGATTTTGTTTTATGTTACTGCAAAAATTCAGCTTTTGAGCAATAGAAAATACTGTCAACTATTATTCAAAATAACTGATGGAGTATTTAGTATACAAGAATATGCTGTGTGCCTTTCTACTTGTTGAACAGAAAACTGTGCTAACAAGTGAGTGATAATGTTACTTAACTTGTGTGCAGTATGATAAAGATACTTTTCCAATGACAGATTATTCAATTCTTCTGTGCTTCTCACCCTCTTCGTGTATTCAAACAAAAGATCAAGAAGTTTGCCTTAGTGTTACAGTTTTCTCACACACACACACATAAATAAATTAGCTTTGAGAGCCAATTATGAAGCAGTTCCTTGTGTTCATATTAGTATTGTTACTTTGTTTATTCTCTGAAACTCTTTAAAGCAAAGAAGCATAACTGAAGTATTTCAAATCAGTAATTCTCCATTGGTTACCCTAGAACATGTTTTGTGCAAGCAACGCAACTCAGTCAGTACCTTTCTTGCCTGAGACAGGCAGGAGTCTCTAGGGTAAGCTGAGCCTCCATGTGTACTTAAAAATGTTCCAGGATCATTCCTGTGCTTAGTCTTAATACTCAAATTCTCCATTTCTAATGCTTGATAGAAATAGAGCTTTTACTGTTGTAATATGCTGGTCATTGCCAATGTATTTAGCATTCATGTTGTGCTCGCGAATTGACCAAAAACAAACAAAACAAAACAAAAACAATCTAATCTGAAAAGACTGGACCAAATAGGTGTGTGCCTGTTTTGCAGAAGATCAGCTTTGTGAGTAGAAGCCTGAGGGTAGCTTACACTGCAGTGGGTTGGGTGCTTCTTGCTCCTGTTTCTCTGACGTGCTTTTGCTATGGCTGTGGCTGACTGTGTCACTTGCACCACAAGTTATCCTCGGCATGTTCAGAAAAACTGAGACTGGTATCAGTTTTACCACCATATTGTTGACAGCAAAGTATGGCCTTTCATGTATCACCAGTCTTTTTTGTTTCAAGCAATGATAATAAAAATAATTTTTCAAATTCAATTGAAATTTTGAGCACACTGTATATCAATTTTGTAAATGTAAAAAATATGTAATAGTTGAGATTTTTTTTTTAATGGAACTATTTATATAAGCTAAAAGGTCAATAGCTCTGGCAATTTTAGTGATGTTATGATATTCAGATAACTTAGTCTCTTGCACAGTCATTTGCATGTAATAGGTGGATTTTAATTTTTTTAAAATATCTTGCTATGTACACTAAAGACAAAGTAATATCAGTAATAACAGTCATTAAGGCTTGCTTATAAAAGTTCTTTCATAATGCAGTCAAGTCTTGAAGAAGGTTAACATTACTATGGTAAATAGTAGGAGTTCTTACATAGTTTAAAAAAAAAAAAATTAGTGTCAGGATAGAAAGTTGTGTATCTTTTAAACTTGGTACGGTAAAGAACACCAGCCAAAATGATTCTGTTGGTGAACAGCCATTACACTGGAACTGTAATTATATTGCGTAAGTGAAGGGTTGTTTTTTTATAGCAGATGAAAGGATATTGCTTAAGATACATTCTGGTAGTTCTTAATTGAAATGAGTTCATTTAATACAAAGCTTTCTGCAGTGTGGGTAACCCATTTTGTGGATAATGGTATTTGATCAAGACTGTTTTCTGTGTTGTTTGTTCCACATTTATTGAAACGGCGTACAATATTCTATTTATAGCAAAAACATAGTAAGAAGTGTTGGATCTCTTCTGAAAAATGAAGGAATCAGGCTGAGCTGAGATTAATGACTGTTTATAGAAGGTGAAGCCTCCAGGGTAATATAAAAGGTTGAATAGGTTACGGTGTTCAAGAGCAGCTCTATTTGATTTTGAATTAGAGTCTAAAAGTACAAGTTATACAAGCCAGAATGAAACCCAGAACTAGTTTTGTTTCACAACATTTGACTGTTCAGATATTTATTATTATTAATGAAAGATATACCAGCAAAGACATTGATGTTTTGTACATCCAGTGAATTACTGACAGTCATATTAAAAGGGAAATAATTTGTGGCTTCTGCAGAGAAGTCATGGTGATTTGTTGGGTTTGTCCTGGATCTATGAAGTCTTTCATTGTGGTGGAAGGCAGTTAGTTAAGGGAATTTTTTTATTTTATGTTTTTTCTTTTAAAGACTCCATGAACACACATTTGTGCTAGCAGTCTATTTCTGAACCAGAAGGTCTCTCATTTTGGTTTTCTGGGCAAATTAGTCTGGAGAGATTTTGATAGATTTCACAGCTCTTTAATTTTTTTTTCCTCAAATTGTACTGGAGCCATCATCCTGGCAAGTTTTGCTGTGAAATTTCTCTCTTTTTATTCCTTTTTTATTATTATTTTTTTTTTTTATCAGTTACTCGGTTCTTACAGCTCTGCACAATACAGTCCCCCTGAATCATTTACATTTTGGTGCACAGAATTTCATCATGCCTAACTTGTACTACTTATCTTTTTTTTTCCCCCCTCATAGGTATATTCGCATTGTTGGGACCCACAACACAGTGAACAAAGTTTTCCATATTGTGGCATTTGAATGCATGTTTACCAACAAAACCTTTACTCTTGAGAAGGGTCTGATAGGTAAGAGATGCAACTGTTTTCCTTTTACATTAACTGCTGCGAACACTTGCCTTTTAAGACTGGCTGTCACTGCACTCTTGCTGTACTTCCCTTTCCACACAGAAATCTCTAACTTGAGTTAAATGATGCTGTAAGCTTAGAATTAGTTGGCTAGTCCTCATGGCTGCTTTGAAATTCCAGTGCTGTGGATCAATTAGTGACGCTGCAGGAATGCTAAAGTTCAAATTAAATTAACTGCTGCTGACAAAACCACTGGTAATTGAGTCACTCTGTGCTCCTAATACGATTTTTCTTTCCATGTCATAGTTGGGTTGCTTTTGCCTCCAGCTAGGTTAGCCCGAACTCCATAACTGGGATGGAGTAACCAGAGCTATTAATTGCACTGAAGATGGATTTGGGCATTTAGGGCCTCTTATGCAGCCTAGTTTCAACTACTGAAAGTGAACTCTAATATGTTGATTTTCCCCCCAAAAAATTATAGACACATCTACCCATGGCAGAGCATTATATTATTGGAACAGGCTGCCCAGTGAAGTAGTTGAGTCACCATCCCTGGAGGTATTCAAAAGACAAGTAAATGTGGTGCTTAAGGACATGGTTCAGTGGTAGACTTGGCAGTGCTGTGTTAACGGTTGGACTGGATGATCTTGGAGGTCTTTTCCAACCTAAGTGATTCTATGATTCTGTGATTCTATTCTATATTGGCTACCCTTATTCTCAGAACACCATGTTGATGTTCTGTTACTTCTGGTGCTCCGGACAGCTTGTATAATACTGATTTAAGTATGTCTACATAATACTGCATTATTTAAGGTAGAAATCCCCAACAGATCAACAATACTAAATGATAAACTGTGTCAAAGTAGGATTTAATATAAATTTCTTACTAGTTCAAACAAGGTGATCTCTGCACTTTCTTCTGTATAAGCTCACGTGAGTGAAATCTTGAAATTCATTGGAAAAATAGTTTTGTGCACCTTTTAGTAGCTGCGTTTGTATAGGAGGGATTTCCCCAATCTGTGGTTTTGCTCTAATTCAGTCCTCCTGAGTTAGTCCTTCTTTGTATTTTTCAGAACACCTATTACTGCTGTGTATGATATAGTACCACAGATTGTTGTTTGTTCAGGGAAGAAATTGAGAGGTTTCAGCAAAATTCTGAGTTCATGCTATTTTTTAAATATAAATTTAAATTTTAAGCATGCACCTATGGTGGATGGAAGGGAAAACAGTTCTCAAAAAAAGAACCAGAGGGAAGATTTTTAGTAAGACATAGTAAGACATACTTCTTTTAATTCTTTTCTGAGGAAAACTATATCTGGCTGTGAAAAAATGGGTCCCAACTCCTTCAGCCCTTTCTCCATGCATTGTACATAGCATCATTAAACCCAGTCTCATGAGACGTGCTGTGGAATTTCATGATTATAGAATCATAGAATAAATAAATTGCCTGAAAAATCACACTGTACTGATTTTTACATCATACGGCCTGGAAGTGTATAGGCTGTCTCATAATGCAAATAGAAAGTTTTCCCTTTTTTAGGCAGTTTGCAAGTAGTACTGCAATTGTTATTGACAAGAAAATAGAATAAGCAGTAATGAATAGCAGACTTTAAAGAAAACGTTTAGCTGTAGTAAGCTAGTTAGCAGAGAAACAAAATGTTTCAAGTTTGATAAAACCTTTGAGCTAAGTTTTATGTGTATCACTGCTAGCTATGAATTTGTAAAAGGCTTCATGCACAATTAGGATTATTTTGTGCAGATAAGTGATGCATATATCTTTATATGTTTGGTTTAAGATTATCAATTCTTTTTAGTAAATAATTTAGGACCTAAGTAAAATGTTTACCTTCTTTTGTGTGTGTGTGTGTGTGTGTGTGTGTGTGTGTGTGTTAAATAACTTGAAGATTGTTCTGTCATAACAATAGGCAAGGCAGTTAATCTGTGTTTGCTTGTTGGAGTGTAGTTGTACCATGACTGACTTGCCTTTCAGATACTGAGTGACATTTTGTTTTTTTGTGAGCTTTTTTGTGAGGTGAACTATTCCATCTGTTTCAGCACTGCATGTTTAGTGGGTTACACATTCAAACCATGAGTTTCAAGGTTAATCTAGGGGATAGAAACTTTGTGTGGCTTTATTAAAATGTATTGGTTTATGAAAATATTTTTATTGTAGTAACAGATTTTTATCTATACTTTGGAAGAAAAGTAATATATGACCATTCTTCAATATCAGTTTTATATTATAAATGCTTATGTAAATCAAAATTTAGGCTAGGTTATGACTGTTAGAGCCAAGTCATTTTATTGCTACATCTCTTGCCAATATACATCTGTGTTCCATGATCAAATTTCCATTGGTTTACCTGGATGGTACTCTTGCCAGCTTATGCCACAGGCATATCACCTGCTGTTTCATATTTCAGTGCTCCATGCCCCTTGTGCATCTGTCTATTAAATTGTGGAGATGTTTGTAGGTAGTCTTCTGCTCGTTTCCAATTTTAGCTGCCACCCTTACAGAAAAGGCTCCAATCTCTCATATAAAGATGCTCCTTGCCTCCCAGCACTACAGAACACTTTATCATTTTCACATCTCTTTTTCACTACAAATCTTAGCATCAGAGATAAGAATGTGCTACCAGCCTTGCAAAGGGTAATGCAGATGCATGCAAAGACACTGAACAACAAATACTGTTCCCTGTTCAGAACAGACTATACTCCTGAACTGCAAGCAGACCTGGAGATGCAGTGTGTGTAATGAACTGCATTATGAGGTACTTTTGATGATGTTTAGAGGTGTGAACCTTTGAGAAAATTGATGACTAATGGCAGAGTATCATGTTGCGCATCTGGGAATTTTAGCAGTGGAGAGGAAATGCCAGCCAGGTAGAGGACGAAAAAGAGTGTGCATGAATATACTGTGTACTAAGTTCACCACTTACTAGGTAAAACTCACTGAGTTCTGAGCAGACAGCAATACAGTGTTTGTAAGGGTAGCTGTTGACTCGCACCATTCTCTTGGGAGTCAGTAATTATTGTGAGTCAGGGTTACAAAATCAGCATTCAGCAAGATGATGTATATGCTGTTAAGAATCTCTCAGGCTTTCAACAGACACAGGTGAAACCCATGCTGTGGTCATAGCTCTCTTCATTCATGGGATAAGAGTATTTGAAACCATCTACTGATGGTTGTAAACGTTTAGGAGGGGCATTTCTCAGTAGTGATACAAGCATACAAAACACCTTAAGTCTTAAGAGAAGATCTGTACCAAGTCATGACGTACTTCCTGCATTTCTGGATTAGAGAACATATCATGGGACTCTGGGAAACCTGACAAGACTTTTAGTAAGGGGTGAGAGGATATTTGCACAAACGGACCCTAGAGCTTATGGAGCCTGTAGGTGTACTGAATTGTATACGTTAGTACATGAGAAGTCACAGCATGTAGTACTGTGGTCCTTGGGCTCCCTGTAATGGTCCTTGCATATGTGCTTTCCTCTAGAATCCAAGGAAATCCACTGCCTCCATCCAAACCCATTTGGGGTCATGGTAAATAGGGTTTGGACTACATAGTAGTAAGTATCCAGTGGTGATCAGTGGAACTATGCTGTCATTCAGCATGGATAAATCAAGCTGTTGTACATGTAAGTCATTTGAAGTAATTTACAACAAGCAAAGAGAGGTCTAGAGGGCTTTTTTTTACTGAAGGGATGGTAGTCAATGGAATTCGTAGAAAATTAAAGCAGTATGAATTCAATGAGTAGCTAATTGAAAGAGGAAATATGTGGACCAGTTTCTGATTGTAAATGAGGCAGCGACAGTTGAATACGTGACCTTGCAGAATGTATGCTGAGGAACGGACAAATGGAAAGATTTTGGGACAAGCTGGGGGCAGTGCAGTTGTGAAATGGTGCAGGGGCATAATGGTTGTTCCACCAGAATTTATGGCTATCAGTGTTACCTCTTGAAAAATACTATCAGCAGCTTTGATCCAGCAAAGTAACCTTATATCCGTTGAATGCTTCATTTTTACATACCTGTAATAATGCCTATACGACAGCATGCTGTCCAGCTCCTTTATCAAGCAGACTGTCCCAGTTCCACTTCCATTAAAATTTTGTGTGACTACCAGTAGGATAGTTGGCACAGATTTATCTTACTGCTCTAATGAGGATTTGTAATGTTTCTTTCTATTTCTCTAGTGACAGGATAGGGTAAAGTGAACTGAAAGCAGTTAGGAAAGCTCCATGAAGTATATGAAAGTGCAATAATCAGCATAGGTTGCTTCTAAGTTTGATTGAGTATAGAAGCTTTCATCCGTATCCTTGAAAAACAGTATTGGGTAATATTATTGAGTTCATTGTTTATGCAGTATGGTATTAAATGTGTTTGTTCCAACCTAATTTAATACCATAGCTGCTGTTGCTATAGCCTGTTCTGTTCAGAAAAGGAAATGTTGCTCATCCCTTGAAGGCCATGTGGTCCTTTCAGAAATCCTTTGTGACCCTTACTTCTACGAAAACAACATCGAAGATACTATGCAAGGAGTTTCTCATTTCAAATCTCATTCCAAAGAATTAAGGTCACTGAGGTATCTGTTTAGGGATTTTAGTCAGAGATTTAAAAGTAATTATTTAATTTTCATTAAATCTATTCAACTTGATCAGAAAGCAGTATATACAAAGAGGGTGATTTTGTCAGATGTATTATTACTGATGTGTAGTATCTATGTAATGGCTGTCACTGTAAAGTGAAGATTAGAAGGCTGGTAAACAAGTAAGAAAAATGAAGTGTCGTTTCACGATAACAGCAATTTTATGTTGCTCTGTTTTTACATACAAGGTTTTCAGGACAAATGATTAACTTGACATGTTGCGTTTAAAAGTTAATATGAAGATGATTTGTATAATTCCAGTACACAATACTGGATGTGGTACTGATATGAACCATTAGCAATTAACTAGCAGTTTTGAGGTAAAAGTAGCAGGATATACTCTTTCTAGCACTGATGTTTTAGTCTGATGTTTTAGTGTTGGTTTACACTTTGTTGTCTTGTTAAATGAGGTAAGTGACAGAAATGAATTCAATCATAGGAAATTATTTCCTAATGCAGATGTTAGGGTTGAGATGTTATTTTCCTTTGGCATATTATCTCTAAATGTGTTTGTAAGTTAGCAGTTTTTTTTATGTACTGGATTCACTAGATTGACATAACTGTTTTTGTTTAACAGGGATGCAAATATTTTTAAAATCTCAGAAACAGTGTTTGTTTTTAATGAATGTCAGCTTCTGAAATTTGAACGGTCTTTAGTCATTAATACTTATTCTGAAATCCAAGACAAATTAAAGTTCTCACAAGCAGGAGGCATACTCCTTTGAAGGCAGAAGCTGTACCCAATATGATGTGATGCTGTGTAATGGCTTCTAATCTGCCCAGTGGCAAGAATCTACAACAGTGGATAAGGGGCTTCTCCTATGTAATTCCTCTCTTGGTTTTTGTTTTCCCACGTATGTATAGGAATCATTTCCTTTTATCTGCCTCCAAGGGAAAAAAAATCGCTAACTTCCCTTGGTCCTGTGTTTAGAAAAACCTTTAACCAGTGCTCAGTGCTGAGGTGCAGTCAAGGACTGTGCAAGCACACGGGTTTGACTAGGCCACCGTCCTGCTTTGAGCATGGTTAAGGTCATAGGGAGTGCAGTGTGGAAGGCTTTTACACAAAGCTGTGTTTATCTGTGGTCTGTCTTGGTCTTTCAGACTATCTTTAAACTGGTACATTACACATGAAAGGGGAAGCAGTGAATAATGACTGAAGAGCAAGGGATGGATATAAAACACTGAAATGTCCTTGGTCACCCTCTGGGGAATGCTGTTCAGTAGTTATGAATCATTGTGAACTTTCATTTGTGCACTATTCAATGCCTTAGGAGTACTTGTTTTAAAGGGAAAAAAATGAATAAATAATCATTCACTTGTATTTTACTGGCAGTTATTAAAAAACAAAAACAAACAAACAAACAAAATACTTAAATGTATAACGGAGAGAAACTAGTCATATCAATTTCCTAGTATCTGGTTCAGCATTGTAAAATACTGCTGACTCTCTCCGAGAAAGCCGCAAGAGGTGCTATTGCCATGTCTAGTTTAATGTTGACTCCACACAAAACTATTTATTTTATTTCATCTCTTTTTAAAGGTTAGTCTTCTTTCAAAGTCATGCAGGTTTCCCCAGCAATGTAAGTCATGTCTACTGCAAAACATAGCCTTAGGAAATTATGAAAATTTTAAGACTATCTATTTTATTCTTTTTTTCCTCTTTCTACAGGAAAGGACAGCCACATGATCAGTTTAGTTACTGCTACCCGTTCTTTAATAAAGATCTGTTCATATGGTTCCAGCTGCTTTTTCTTTTCTTCCTATTTCCAGTGCTGCAACAAAGGATGCTTACTTCTGAAGGCTTTTCTGAAATGATTGTTATTTCTTTAAGTCTTCCTCAGGCAAACTTTAATGAAAGAGCTCAGTAGCCAGCCAGTTGGTTGCCGATTAAAAGTATGCCCAATTCTAACAACTTGTGTGCTTTTGGTGTGATTTTTGGGATCAGAAATCACAAGTCCTAGCACCTGAAAAATCAGCCTTCTCTGTAATTATTTTAATCCAAACTGACAGTTGCACACTGAGGAATATTAGTGGGATTTTCTGTTAAAATTGGTCAAAATTTTAATTTGCCCTCTCTTCCAAGTAGCAGACACAACTATGTAAACCTTCACATTCCAGTGTAGTATCTGTGGCATAGGTTAGTGTTTATCTTTTAGCAGTTATAATATCTATGGCATAGATTGATTTTTACGGTTTAGTAGTAGACACAGTACTCTCTAAATCAGGTGATTTGTCAGAATTTTGTGGATCTGTTTATACCATGATAACAGATAAAAATGCATCCAAGCCCTTTCTTAAATCATTAAAATAGTATTGCTAGAATTAAAGATACTGCCAAGCAGTTCATCTCTCCATACTGCACCATAAGACAAGGAAACAAGAAAGTAAGTTTTAATAACTGTTTTCATGCTGCTGTACTGTAGCCTCAATCATCTTCTCCTTTTGTTTGCTTACAGAATGTGTATGCTTTGCTAACAAACATATTTTCTGTTCCATAAAAGCAAATTAGATTTGTCAGAGTATGAACAGTGGGGAAAAAAGAGAATTTCCATATTTGTAATCTCCTCTTTTGTTTTCTCTAACAACATTGGTTACAGTAATAGCTGGTGGATTTAAAAAAAAAAAAAAAGGAAACAAGACTCTTGTTTTTGGCAGTACATTTTTGTAAACAAGTGACCCAAATTAAAGCAGAAATTCTGATGGGAAAAAGGAAGAGAACCACAAGACTTGAAAATACAGCACAGATCAGAGTCCCCACCAGATGGTGTTTTTAATAGATTTATCAAGTGGATATAAAAGAAGATAATAAACATTCAAAATAGGGAGTGGCAGACCCCCCTAGAGAGAAGAAACAGTATGGCACCTTCTGCATGCTGCAATTAGATAGAATCACTTTCTAATTAACCACTGTAGAGAAAACCACGGAATTGTATTAAATGCACACTGAGACAGTTTCTGTGTGGTTGTTAAGGAGTTTGGCTAATCAGGATAACATCATCTTAGGAGTTCATGGGTAAGTGCAGAAATCTAAATGTGAAAAAGCAGGATGATGCTTAGAGGGCATGCAGGTAAGATACTGAGTGAATTGAGTTGTATTATGTTAAATTAATGCCTTAAATAGCTCAGAGGGTGTCTGGAATGTTCCATAGAGCCTTAACATGAAAATTTATTTTGATATTTTATCTTTTACATGTGTTTTTAACCTAGATATCAGTAGCTTCTGTTTCCTACAAAAAGCAGCACTATATAGAAGACGCTTTAATGCCTATATAAAATGGATACTCAAAGAAGTTCCCTTACTGTCAGGGAAGAGGGGAAGAAAAGAAAGCCAAGGCAAACTTTTTTTTGATGCCTGTGCTCACAGCTTGCATTGTTGGTCTTTGCTTTATTCAGACCATTCCTAGTGAAGTATACCTCATGTCTAATACTTTTTCCCCATGAGAATCTGGGCATTTCTGTATGTCTCTTTTCAGTAATACTGAATCAAGACATTTCTAGAATAATAACGTGGTACTTTTAGTAGTTTTTGATGAGCACACAGTGATGATATCAAATTTGATAGCGCAGTAGATTTTTGGGAAACTGTTGCTTTTCCACTACCTTGAATTATTACTTGGCAATAAGCTTACACGTTTTCATTTTTTTTTTTTCCTGAGTGTTTCAAGTTTGTTTAAGATTCTGCTCCCAACACTACTAGCACACTTAAAACACAGAATCATATAATCATAGAATGGTTTGGGTTGGAAGGGACCTTAAAGACCATCTAGTTCCAGCCTTCCACTAGACCAGGTTGCTCAAAGCCCCATCCAACCTGTCCTTGAACACTTCTGGGGATGGGGCATCCACATCTTCTCTGGGCAACCTGTTCCAGTGCCTCATCACCCTCATAGTAAAGGATTTCTTCCTAATATCTAATCTAAATCTACCCTCTTTTAGTTTAAAACCATTACTCCTTGTCCTATCACTGCAATCCCTGATAAAGAGTGTCTCCCAATCTTTCCTGTAGGCCCCCTTTAAGTACTGGAATCCTAGCTCCTCATGGAATATTAACTCTTTTTTGGGTGCTGGAGACTTTTAAAATTAGCTCTGAGATTTCATATAGCTGTATTTCAGCCATTTTTAGATGTTGTAGTAGTTTAAATACATATTTTAGAGACAATCATTAAGTCTGTAATTAAGTTATCTGTTGGAAGCGGGCTTAAAATGTTGCATAAATCCATTTGCATCTATACTATACATCATTTGTTTTTTCATATGAAAATTCATATGATGTTGGTTTTAAATCTTATGTATTTCTATTTTGTGTGTGTGTGCACTTCTTGTTTTGGCTGGTTTTGTTGTTCTTTTTCTGATTTTCTGATTTGTTTGGTATGAGATATTGTGAGTTTGTAAATTTTGTTGAATTGATCATTGTCTGTCATATAATTTGGTAATTTATTTCTTCGCCTTTTTTTATTGCATTGCCACACAGAGATTGGTCATTCTTCATCAGAGTCTGCAATACAAAATCTTAGCTTTTTTTTTTTTTAATATAGCCTACGCAGAAAGAATTTTTGTTATCATTTGGCTAAAACAGCGTTTTCAATATTATCTACCCCACAGAAAGGCTAAACAGATAACCTTGATTTTTACATGTTCAGAGAACATCATTTTGCAACCTTATTAATCTTAATTTTGGAGGGAGGGGGTGTGACATACATGTTTGAAAATTTGAGGAAGTTAGCTAAAAATCATCTTTTTTGAGAAAGTGCTGGACCTGAATAGGGCTTTTTTTATGTCCATCCATCATCTTATTGAAAGGTGACATTCAAAAAGCTTGGGAGTCTCTCTAAATTACAGACAGAAAGTTCCATAGTTGGTTAAATGTTAACAGAGGAAAATAATAGGTAATTCCAAAAAAAAGCATTGAAGTACATGTAAAACAGACCTTTGTAGTTTATATTAAATAAGAGTTATGTTTGCTTGTGTTGATCATAATTCCATCCTTTCTTCTTTTTTTTCAGATGTTTGCCAGAAATAAAGACCATTATTGTCTGAACTGTTCTCTGACTGTATTACTGTGTCTATCTTCTTTGTTTCTTTAATTTGCAGTTCCTGCTGAAAATGTTGCAACAATTGCAGATTGTGCCAGCGTGATTGAGGGTGTAAGTCGAAGTCGCAATGCCTTGTTGAATGGAGACACAAAAAACTATGATTGGGATTCTGGGTACACATGCCACCAGCTTGGCAGTGGAGCTATTGTAGTACAGCTAGCACAGCCCTACATGATTGGATCAATACGGTAAGGGGGTTTATTTTTCTCCAAACTAAGGGCAACAATGAGACTTTTTCTGAGTACAGTTATTTTCTATAAAATATAGGACACTTGGAAATGATGGTAATTAGGAGACCAATTTAGTAATTGTCCTTCGGCTTTTTTATTTCAGTATAATAGGCATGTTAAAAATTAAATGTATGAATTGTATGTCCAGATACAGCAGTGCAATTCCAGAAAGTACTACATTTCAGAAGCATAATAATAGTAACAGTCAAATTGTAAGATTAAAGATGTATATTTTTATTAGAACAGAAATTCAATTGCAGCTTAACTTGTGATCACAGTAGGTGCAGTTCCTCATATGCATCTCATTATGGAAACAAGCATTTATTGAAGAAAGCCATCATCTCAGATTCAGCTAGGTTTCCTTTTCACTATAGAATTAGTACCAGCTCTTACTTGAACATGGAGTGTATTATAATGGTACAGTAACTTGAACATTGTTTTACAATGTTGGATTAATGAAGGTATTTAGATCTGGATTGAAATTCATTGAGCTGTTTCCCCAGTGAATATGCATATGCGTGTGTGTATGCGCGCATATATATATATATATATATATGTATATATATGAGAAGAATAAGTTTTTGGCTAATGTAGAAGCTTCTTACACTCAATCTTCTTCAGTTTTCCTTTCCTTTGTGCTTTGGAGATAGATTGGAGAGCAGGACTGTTCACAGGTGAAGAAAATACTCTTACCAACTTCAGATTCTGACTAAATGATGTTGTTTCACAAAATCAGACATTCAAAACCTTGTCTTGATGTATCCTTGTTCTCTGTAAATTTAGTGTGTGTTGTCAGGAACTGGATTTGCATTCTCTGTGACAATGAAAAAAAGAAAAAAGAGAAAGGTTTCTGAAATTAGCGTGCCAGTGAGTGAATGTGGAAACTTCAGGTTCGGTCCTGGCTAGCAACAGAGGCCCTATACGTAGGTAGATATTGCTGGGATCTATCTCTGTGCCATCTGCCTATTAGAGTTACCTCTTTGAACCAACTGATTAGCAAGTGAGATTTGAAATCAGTTTTGTAGCTGCCAATTTTTGTTTTCCAACAGTGAAAAAGGGAAGTCTGAAACTGTTCAGGCTGATGGAGAGTATCAGCAGGGAGGTGTAAGGAAATGCCTGAGACTGTGTGATTAGTTTTCTTGGATCCTCTTCTCCATCTATTCACTGTACATTTGTATTTCTGAAAAGTAGACTTTTTGAAGTGAATTCACGGGAAAAAAAATTAAAGTGTGGAATTCCCATATCCCCGAATCATGAAAATCGAAGGAAATAAATTGTTCCCTTCTTCCAAAGCTGTGGCTGTGTTTTTGTTTCAGCTTGCAGCATTGCTATGATGATTATAAACTTCAAAGGTAAAGTTTAAAATCAGACTTCCAGACAAATCTCTATCCATAACAGAAGTACTGATTTGACTGTTTACTAGCTACAGAAGTTATGTAGAATGCGTGTCCAGCGTTGTTTCACTGTGTGAAACAAGCTGAATGAGAAGTATAGTTGGCAGCTTTCCACAGCGAATATTTTTACGCTTTTGAGTTTGGTGTTTTTATTGTTCAATTAAGTATTGCATCTCAAGTAGAAAACCAGAAAGACACAGTACTCAGATTTCTTAAGAGGAAATTTCTTTTTCAAAAAATTTCTTAAAATTGAAAATGTAATTACATCATTTTCATGCCACTTTGAGCTTAAATTTTAAGTAATAGCAGAGGCTTGCCCATGTGAGGGAGTAAAGAGAAGAATATATTAACTAAAATGTCTTGTTTTCAGTTCATAGTCTCTCTTGTCTCCCTATGTTACAGTTTTCTGCTATCTTTCAATTCGTGAATCATACCATCTCTTCAAGTTCGTGTAATTAATGGACTTTCCTATATTAAATACTATGCTAGCATGTATTCTTCTCAAGCAGGAAGTTTTTTAATAAGTCTTATTATTAAATAATGTATTAGGTGAACTAGATTTTTGGTTGCCAGGAAATTATAATTGTGAAATTGGCAAGTGTGTAGAGCAAATTAAAAAATAAACATTATTACTACATATTTTAAAACTAGTAGGTGTTTAATGATTTATGTGGTATTGCATTGTACAGATATGGGATCAGAATCTCATCATTCTTTGTCAACTTTTACTGCATGTATAGTACAAGCAAGATGAACAACTTTCCTTAAAAAAGACAATAATAAGCATCATCATCGTCATCTAAGGGATCTGACAGAGGAGACGACCTGCATTGCCTAGAGACAGAAATGCTAGCACTATGTCATCTTTTCCTTTTCCTGTTCTGCCTAGAAGAATAAGTGTTTAAGAGTTACATCCATGTCAACGTCAAATCATAGGCAGATGAGGGGAAGATGCCCCTTTGAGTGGGGAAGGGAGATTTCACTACATAGCAGCTGCAGCTTTGGCAGGGGTCTGGAACATGTCCTGTACTCTGCAATGCGGAAGACAGTGGCAATGGTCTCTCTGTTTAGCACCAGGAAATCTATGGCTGGTACAGAGATCAAATTACATATAAACAGATCAAAGCAAAAAGTCTTAATATTTCACCTTAATAGAAGTGGTAGATTCTTATTTTTCTTAACAGGTCTTCCACAACTGATTGAACTGTGTTCTTTGCCTGTTTTCCTGTTGTACTCACTCAAAAACTCTCTTGATCTCATTCTTCCACCTAGGAGAAAAACATTTGCAGGAGCAGTTTCTTTAGGCTAGCCATACATAGTCACTGCAGAATGGCATGAATTGTTCTGCCCCCAGAATCTGAGTCATTAGAATGCTGGGTTTGGATTCTAAATAAATAATTAGAAATTAAAGTGCATCTTTAAAGTTTAGAGGCATTAATGTGCCATTGAATATATTTGTATCAGAAAGATGAAATATGATTTTTTTAAGGGGGTAGTAGACACTTTTAGTCTGTAGAAATCAGAATTCCACTGGAAAGAGCCTTAAAGTCAAAATGTGTTACCATGGCAACTACATTCTGAATATGAAAAAAAAAACAACAGAACTATTGGTACTCAAATATGCATTAGAAATGCTTAGAGAGCTAAATGGTTCTGCAGTATATCTTGTCTACATGTTTTCTGCAAAATCTATCCATTTGTTTTAGAATCTTTGAATGTTTCAGGTTGGAAGGGACTTGAGGACGTGATCTTGTCCAGCCTCTTCATCAAAGCAGGGCCAGCTATGAAGTAAGACCATCCTACTGAAGACTATGCAATCAGGTCTTGAAAACCTTCAAGGAAGGAGATTCCACAACTTTTCTGGGTAGCTTGTTCCAATATTTAATTATCCTTACACGGTGTACATTTTTTCCTTTTCATGTGGTTCCTGCTTTCTCATGCCTCTAGGTCATCTGGGAACTTCCTGTTTTAATTTATAACTCATGTCTTTATTTTTGCCATTGTGCACTTCAGTAAAGAGCCTGGCTCAGTCTTTTTGATAACCTGCTCCCAGGTATTGAAAAGTGCTGTTAGGCAATTTCCTCAGCATCTCTGTGCAGTGTGTATGCTTCAACCTCCAGAGCATCTCGGTGATCCTCTGCTGGACTTACCTAGATTTATCAGTGAGTGTAGTATTGGGGTCCAAAATTGGATATAGTATACCAGTTGGGATCTAATGAGTGCCAAGTAAAAGAGAATAATTTCTTTCCTGTGTTCTGCTGGCTCAGTTCCTCTTGATACAGCTCAATACGCTGTTAGCCTTCGTCGCTGAGAAGGCACCTTGACAACTAATCTTTAATCTTCTGTTCACCGTGATTCCCGTGTTCTTTTTACCACTGCCAGACTGTAGCACTTACTACTGCAGTGGGTTAGTCTGTACAAGGTATAGAATTTTGCTTTTGACCTCGCTGAATTTCATGAGGCCCATGCCTGTAGTCTTCCCAGAGGCTAGCAATCAGTCCTGAATGGCAGCCATAGAGAATCACAGAATGGACGAGGTTGGAAGAGACCTCTGGAGATCATCTAGTCCAACACCCCTGCCGAGCAGGACCACCTAGAGCACGTTGCGCAGGATGGCATCCAGGTGGGTTTTGAATATCTCCAGAGAGAGAGATTGCACAACCTCTCTGGGCAACCTGTTCCAGTGCTCTGTCACCCAAACCATAAAGAAGTGCCCCCTCATATTCAGCCGGAACTTCCTGTGCTTCAGTTTGTGCCCGTTGCCTCTCATCCTGTCGCTGGGCACAACTGAAAAGAGACCGGCTCCATCCTCTCTACACCCTCCCCTCAGATATTCATATGCATTAATGAGGTCTCCCCTCAGTCTTCTCTTTTCCAGGCTAAACAGGCCCGGTTCTTTCAGCCTGTCCTTCTACGACAGGTGCTCCAGTCCCCTCATCATCTTGGTAGCCCTCCGCTGGACCCACCCCAGGAGCTCCATGTCCCTCTCGTACTGGGGAGCCCAGAACTGGACACATACTCCAGGTGTGGCCTCACCAGGGCTGAGTAGAGGGGCAGGATCCCCTCCCTCAACCTGCTGGCAACACTCTTCCGAATGCAGCCCAGGATACCGTTGGCCTTCTTGGCCACAAGGGCACATTGCTGACTCATGGTCAGCCTGCTGTCCACCAGGACTCCCAGGTCCCTCTCTGCAGAGCTGCACTCCAGCAGGTCAGCTCCCAACCTGTACTGGTGCATGGGTTTATTCCTCCCTACGTGCAGGACCCTGCACTTGCCTTTGTTGAACTTCATGGCGTTCCTCTCTGCCCAACCCTCCAGCCTGTTGAGGTCCCTTTGAATGAGGGACCCTCAAGTTGATTGCCTCCCAGAGTTTGCTGTTGTCCTCAGGTTTGATGAGGGCTCATTCTGTCTCCTTGTTGACATGACTGATAAAGATTTTAAGCAGGATAGGTCCCAGAATGGACTCTGGAGGAATTCTTGCAACCGGCCTGCAGGAGGATGATGAACTGTTAACCTCTAGACATTGAGCTAAACAATCTAGCCAGTTTTCACTCATTTTGTAGTCAGCCCATCTAAACTGTAACATCCCAAATGGGATACAGGGATACTATGGGATACCATGTTGAAATCTTGTTAATACCAAACTCTTTTTCAGATATTTTTATATACATTTGGAGATCTTGGATTCCACATCAAAGTTCACTCAAATTCTGAAACAAAAGTAATAATAGTGCTCAATAATAGATCCTACTAGAAAAGACCTGGATATCATTTTGTTTTAAAATAATTATAACTATATATTGTCTTTAGATTATAGAAATTTTAAAAAACATGAATTAAGAGGTTTATTGCTCCTACTTGCAAGAGTTTACAGGATACTTGGAACAGTCAACAGACAGAGAAAATATGTTACTTCATTTCGGCTAGTTTTTCCACATTGTTGCCTGTCTGGACAGAAAAAAAAAAAAAAAACTTGCTATTTTTCCTCTCTGAAAAGGCCCTTATCAATGACAGAAAAAAAAATTATATTTAACTGGACACAGAAAGACAGCAACTGGTATGTTTAACATAGTAAACATAATGTGAGTGCCTTTTATTTAACTTTTAAATGGCTAAAATCTTAATATTGAAAAGGCTGCCATATCACAATAGCTCTAACTCTCTCTGCATTTATCTTGAATAGAAAAATAATACTATTATACTGCAATCTAATACTATTATACTGCAATCTTTGGCTTATACCTTTATAGGTTTTTTTTTTTTTGTGAATTTCCAAAAGAGAAAGAAAGAAAAGTCCTGAAAGAACAGGACTTGCTTTAGTAGTATGTGGTAGAGGAAGACAGAATTTTTCTATACTGTAGTGGTTTTCAGGCTAAAGTAAATAGAAATATTTTGCATCTCTGTAAAAGTAGATTAGTCACTTATCCCTGTTTAATCTCTTTGATGACTTTGTTATTAATATGGATACTTTGTGGTCAACTCTTCTGCTTTTCGTATTCAGAGTAGTTCTTAAATAGACAAATGATATCAGGTAGCTTTAATGTGTTTTCTGTTTGCTTATACCATCATCCTATGCAGCTCTTATGCTTTTTAATTTTCCATACCACTTCTGCTTATGAAGTTTTTCATTCTTTCCTGCTCATTTTCTATTCTTGCCTGAACTGAGAGTGAAATCATGACTCAGAATAAATGATCATATACGCATATAGCAAATATGCAGGATTTTGACTCCTTTGTAGGATCCTGAAGAATAAAGATTGACTTTCCACAGGATAATTACTGAACCATAAATAACTACAGAAACTGAAAGGGGATTATAGGCAACCAGAGGCAAAAGTGCAATGAAAATTTTGTAAAAATACTCATTCTGTGGGGTTACTTTCTTTTTTCCCCATCTTTCAATAAAAGTCATTACCTCATGTTTTCATTTCCTACTGTCTTTTGGATTTCTGTACGTATGCATATAGTTTATGAGCATAGTACTATAAAATATTTATACTGTATGTGGTACTGACTTTATAGTATTCAAGAAGCGGGTATCATCCTGTAAGGTTCACAACTATTATTGTTTGGTATTCTGCTAACACCTTTTGTTTATATAGTTTTATAGCAGTCTGAACTAAACAATGACAATCTTTTTCAGAGTTCTGACAATAAAAAACAAGCAGAGACAGCACAGAATGCTTGTGGAAGTGCAGAACAATCAATCTCAGGGAAACACATAACATTTAGGGAAATACTGCTGAGAAAGTACTGCAGCCTCTTTTGATATAACAGACAATACAGTCAGTTTCCCATACCTGTAACATGAAATTTTATTTATATTTGGAAAGCTTTTATAAAATAAGGTGTTTTCAAAATGTGATGTAAATAACAGTATCATATTAAATGATTAACAGGCTTACAGTTTAGATACGCAAAGAAGTGGCATATGAGAAATATGTTTAAATCTCATGATCTTGCAGGGTGTGAGCTGCATAAAGCTTCATTCAGCTTTTCCTTTTTCATCTGGAGAGCAAGATTTACTAACAAGAGCTAATTTAGCTTTTTATTCTAATGTGGAAAGTCCTAAGAACATGGACAATTTTGCTTTAAACAGGTGCATTTCCGATTAGTTTAGTTCTGACTTTTTCACTAAATATTCTCTTTCCAGTAAGTTAATATCCATCATAGCAAAACAGTTTTTCTACAAAAGTTTAGCCTGGTAGTTTGCCTGGAATGTGTTTGAAAGATTATTGTACCTGTCAGAAAAAGTGGTCCTTGTGCCCAGTGTCCACTGCTGAACATTCACGTAATCACCTGAAAGTTTTTTGCTGCTTATTCAGAAGGGCATTTCATGCAGAATAAATTTGAAATAGGTTCTGTGGCAAGTCTGCCTCCCTTCTCTCTCTTACAAAAGATATTGCAGTAAGATGAAGTAAGAACTTTTTATTTTCTGTCTTTCATGAGTCCCAAAGTAATAAAAATGTACATTTAGTGTTCATGCTAAGTCACTTTGGGAAAGATTCTTCCAACTTTAATTCACTTGATGTTTGTTTTGTAATAATCCCAAGCCATATGCTTTTTCAAGCTATTTAACTTGGGCTAGGTTGTTTTGGGAGAGAGCAATTACACGCCTTATTAAAAGGAATCCATATAATACATATGTCCTGTTAGCCTTTTGCTCGAAAGCCAAGCCAGTTGTGTTTTAATTACAGTATTGTTAATTGTAATTACAGTCACTAGTGTGCTTCTGATATTCAAACTCTTGATCATAGCTTTGGAAACCTGGATCAAACAAACGGGACTGAGCCCCCATGATGAAAAGGATCCTATTAAAAACCATAATTAGATACATTTTAACAACTTTTTTTTAAAAGAAAATGAGTTTACATATTTTTTTTGCTCTTCCCCCTTCTTATCATTTGGAAGGCTTAGTCTAAATATAGATATTTATCAGTAGATCCTGAATTGATTTATTAGTAGTTACCAAATCCAGGATTTTAATCCATAAACTATTTATTTAACAGAAGATGTGCTTCATTTGGTCTCTTCAGTATTTGAACACCTTCAAGCTGTAAAAAAACAGAATGTGGAGGATCTCATGAATCAGGGGGTTTGGGTTTTTGTTTATTTGTTTTTTGTTGTTTTTAACCAAGTCTGGCATGATGCCGTAGGCAACTATTTTTATTTTTTACTATGTCAGCTGTGCATTTTTAATTTGCAAATAGACAGTATTCATATGTACTAAAAGGCTTCTGTTAAGTGTTTCATTTTATCTTCTTAAAGCTATTTTTGATAGCTTATTATTTTCCATAATATTAATGAGCTGGGCTTAGTTGAGAGCACCTAGGGAGTTTAGTTTAAATCTGCTTGTCCACTTCAAACGCTGGGATTCCAAAATGGGAAATAGAGCTAAACCAGATTGCTTTGAACAGAAGGTAATAGCACTGTTTTTTAGGACAAAGATACAGACACATGTGTCCTTAATAAACAAATTCTGAAGATAGTCCAGCTTCTGCTTTGGACAGCATTTCTCGTAAGAGAAAGGATTCTGTGTTCAGCAAATGACGAGGTCATTTTCCCCCTCTAGCAGTCTTTTTTTCAGTGTTAAAAGTGAGCAATAATGTTTGCAGTTATACTTCTCCCAGCAGAAGGAGCAGCAAGAAAGATTTTCTCAACTAGAAGAGAATTTGTAATATAAAACTTGAGCACTCTTCTGAAAGATGATTAGAGAGAGATAGCTTGAAGCTCTGCCTGGGAAAGACTGTAGTGCGGCACAAGTTCCTTTTCTTTTCAAATATCTCAGCTATTTGCATTACTGGATCCTTATCTGTTGCCCTTTGGAAAGTATGGGTCTGTAGTAGCTCCTTCTCACAGCTGAAGAACGAACTAAGATTAGAAGTATTTCCCAGCTTTCGCAGATCTCTAGTTGTGTGTGGCTGTAATTACTATGATTTAGGTCATCAGTGCAGTTGTAGCTGTTTTGGATGGTTAGCTGCTCTTTGGTTCTTTGTCTACAAATTCATTGTTGATATAAAGTCACATTAATTGACTTCTCTAACAAAATGTTGGATTTTAGCAACCCTAGCAAGCATTAGCTAACTTTGAAGACAAGAACCTGAGGATCAAGAGACAACAACTGATAACTGCCAGTACATTGCAGTATGGTATTTATTTTCCATAAGTGTATCAAGTAAGGGTTCAGAGAATAAGAGTTTTAACAATAACAAAATCAGCAAAACATAATTTTCTGTAGCAGAAATAATGTGGATTGTTCACTTTAGAAGATTGCAATTTGAAAACTTGGGGTAGGTTGAAGAAAGAACATTATTTTAGAAAATGGTAAATGCATCATGCTGATTTTGCCACCAGTCACCTCTAGCTGAAATAGAAAATATTTTTGAAATTTTGTTTTTGATATCACATTTGCCAATGAATTTGTGTGAAAACAAATTAGTTGTTCTCAGCTGTACCCTGCTAACCCGTGGAATGAAGCCAGCTAAGGGACTTATGTAGAATGTTGGCAAAAATGCATTTAATAATCAAAATATGGATGTTTAACTGCTTCTGAAGAAGAAACCGTGGAAATGTCTGCCTCTGTTTTGGCCAGTCAGTTGCCCCTTTAAGGTGTGTAAATACCCTCTTGTCATTTGCGGATGCTTCATTGGGGGGAAAAAAAAAAAACAATGATGCTGCGTATTGGTTCCCAAACATGCTGGAAAGAATTTATAGTGGTTTTTTGCTAAAAAGAAGGCATTCTGCACTGGGTATTTTTCTGAAGTACACGTATCTTAATCCTGTCCACTGAGGAGGGAGGAAAGGTTCTTGGCTTTGCTTTAATTCATATTGTTAGAAACAAAATGAAATTGAGGAACATCTGTTACAAAAGGGAGATAATCCCCATATAAAGGGAAGGAGTAGAAAGGATACAACATTTGCCACGTGTTTTTTGAGAATGATATACTCAAGTTAAATCACATCCCTGATGCTTTAGATCTTCCTCTCTGTAAGACAAGGATGGAACTTGAAGGCTGTTTGCTATACTGTTTAGCACACTTCATGAAGAGACACACATTTGTGAAGATGCATATGGAATGAGTCTGAGACCTCTATTTTGTTTTTCTGTTTTTTTCTTTAGCAATTTGGTCAAAAATTCAGTGCCTTCTCCCACATATTATGATGAACCAGGACTAAGAATTCCCATTTTCTTACTTGCCTTTTTTTAAAACCATTTGCTATATTTACCAAAAAAAAA
>VXAA01006753.1:994471-1177749 GCA_013399115.1 Anseranas semipalmata | reverse complement strand
AAAAAAAAAAAAAAGAGAATACAATTAAGAATACAGTGTAATCTTTTTAGTTACCAGAATCTTTTTATCTTTCCCCTTTCAAATTGACCTTTCAAAACAGATCTTTGCAGGTTTAAAGCAGGCAATGCCACATGCCAAATAGACTAGTTCACTTACTGACTTTCAAATACATTAAAAGTAATTGGATGAATGTCATAGAATAATGTTAGTAAGATGGTTGTTGTAACTCAGTTACTGGCCTTAGGACAATGAGAATAGAAATACTCAAGTTTGAGATGACAGAAACAGTAAGGACCTTACTGAATGTTGGAGACACATTCCAGAAGAAACAGTTAAATTTAGAAAGGACTTAGGAGCTGAAATACAGGACTAGAAAAAATAAGCATCATGGTTTAATGTTTATTTTACTTATCAGTCAACTGTTTCTTCATACTTAGGTTGCTACTTTGGGACTGTGATGATCGGAGCTACAGCTACTACATTGAAGTTTCAACAAATCAGCAGCAATGGACTATGGTGGCTGATCGCACAAAAATTTCCTGCAAGTGAGTTTGATTTTTTTCCTCTTATTTGCACAAAGCCAGAACTGGAAAGCTGTTTTTTTGCCTTTTGTTTGATATTTAAATAGATGACTTTTCTACTGTGAAAAGAATGATCATTGCATAGCCTATAGATTACTAATTTTAGACCATTGTAAATACAACTTCAGGAGGTCATAGGTTCTCGTCTGGCTGAAAATCTAGACTTTCAAACCAGGATCATGTTGTGAAGAGCCAGACAAGTACTATGTTTTCCAGTTTGATTGTTCATTCTCAGAAACAGTCTGGCTTCCATATCTTTTGGTTTTGTGATCCCTGGGAGTTAAATCACGTTTGTCTAAAGTTCACATGTTTATGGTAGCCCTGGTGTTAAATCACTCCTTGTTAAGAAACGTGGTAGGGGAGGGAAGAGAGCTTGGTAAAGGGTTTTCTTTACAAAATGCATTCCACCCCTACCAAAGCACTTAAAAACATTGTCTAGAGAGTTGAAAGGGATGGCTTAGTGAGGGTTGGGACTAACCTATAACAGATCAACAACTGAACTCAGTTACCTAGCTTGACCTTGTCTGTGATGACCATTGGTCAGTGCATATAGGGCTGGTACTCTGCTTTTGGACAGGACCCTTCCAAAGAAAAAAAACATGTGATAGTGAATGCTTTCTTAGCTTGTCTTCACTGTCAAGGCCAACCCTCAGGAATCCCTGACCCAGGAGACTAGGGAGAAAGTCTGGAGAAAGGAAGACTTTCCCTTGGTTGAGGAGGATTGGGTTAGAGATCATTTAGGCAAACCTGAGGAGCACCTGATACACCAAAAGGTTTTTCTGCCATTAGAAGGATCTTGACAGGCTGGATAGATGGGCAGAGAGGAACCTCTTGAAATTCAATAAAGGCAAGGGAGGAATAACCCCATGCACCAGTACAGGCTGGGGTTTGACCTGCTAGAAAGTAGCTCTGCGGAGAAGGACCCCGGAGTCCTGGTGGACAAGTTGACCAAGAGCCAGCAATGTGTCCCTGTGGGCAGGAAGGCCAATGGTATCCTGGGGTGCGTTAGGAAGAGTGTTGCCAGCAGGTGGAGGGAGGTGATCCTCCCTCTCTACTTAGCCCTGGTGAGGCCACACCTAGTGTATTGTGTCCAGTTCTGGGCTCCCCAGTACAAGAGGGACATGGAGCTCCTGGAGCGAGTCCAGCAAAGGACTACTAAAATGATTAAGGCCTGGAGCATCCCTCATATGAGGGGAAGGCTGAGAGAGCTGGGCCTGTTCAGCCTGGAGAAGAGAAGGCTCAGGGAGGATCTGATCACTTAAGTATCTGAAAGGAGGGTGTCAAGAGGATGGGGACTCTTCTCAGTGGTGCCCAGCTGAGAGGCACTGGGCACAAACTGCAACACTGGAAGTTCTGTCTGAACATGAGGAAAAACTTTACTGTGAGGATGACTGAGCACTGGAACAGTTGCCCAGAGAGGCTGTGGAGTCTCTTTCCCTGGAGATATTCAAAAGTCATCTGGACACAATCCTGGATAATGTTCTCTAAAGAACCCAGCTTGAGCAGGGGGTTGGATTAGATGATCTCCAGAGGTTGGATTAGATGATCTCCAGAGGTCCCTTCCAACCTCATCCATTCTGTGATACTGTGATTCTTAAAAAGAGAGGAGAGAAAAAAAAAAAAAAAAAACTTTCCTTTTTATTTGTATACTTCATTCAGAAGAATTCAGGTACAAATGCTCTCCACATATTTACTCTCCATTGGCTTTTCTGTAATTATTGAGTGTACTGATAAAACCCGTTGTTTTAATGTAGAAGAATAATTCAGTGTTGATAGCAACCTTATACAATTTGATAGTTCTAATTCCAACTGGGACTGAAAAGATTGGCTGCAAATTTATACATGTTACATATACAGAAGCCAAGCATGCTCAGCAATCAGTGAATGTTGGTAGGATATAATTTCCCAACTGATCCCCAGGGAAGCTCAGACTTATATAAATCTCATTTCCCTCCTTCTTTTTCCCCAGCCAGTTTTCCATAAGACACACTTTCTCTTGTGGGACAAAACTGAAGTCATCAGCTGCATGGAGACAGCTGCCACCCATCCTGTATTTGTGCCAAGTGGCTGAATTATTCAGTCCTTTTCTAGCAACACTGCTGATACACATTTCCTAAAGTTTATGTTCCATCTCTTAACAGATAGTGCAATTCAAACATGCATTACAATGCGGTCTAGACATGTGGGTGAAGGAGAACTTGACACATTCTTTCACTGCCTGTGAAGGACAGGATGTTGATGAGCAGAAATCCTGGGTTCTGCCTTCAGGTTTGGTAAAGGATAAGGTAAAGGATATGTAGTCATTTTCAAAGGCATCTCAGTGCAATGGAAAAAATTCTTCTTTTTGTCTGTCCCAGGAGTAGGAACACTGGAAAGCTGAAACCAGAAAAAAGAGAGTCAAAATGTTTTGCACTTTATCCTTGTACGTTTTGATACTAGTAGTCTAGAACAGTCACAAGGAACATTTGGTTAAGTGTGCACAGTGCAGGTGGAATTGCAGGTCAACCACCCGGTTCAGGTATCTACTTACCATGTTCAAACCAGATGTTTTTGAAACCCTTAACTGTGGACAAGTATAGGTACATTCCTGAACCAAAGGTAGCTGTCGCCTCATGATACATACTTCAAGATATTGACTCAAAACATAAGTGCTCTAGCAGTTCTTAAAGCAGTGCTGCGGGAACTATTTTCGTGTGAATTAGAGAATTGTACTTTCTCAAACTTCTTGCTCTGACAGACATGTATCCAGCTTCCAAAATGCCAGTCTTAAATTTAAAGTCTACCAATTTACAGTGTCCTAACACTGTCTCTCTGTTGTCAACAAATACAAAGACCTTGTCCTAAAACTTACTATTACAAAAGCTCAGTCAACTTCAGAACAATTCAATTTAGCAAGGACTAGAAAATTGTAAAGAAAAAGGATCAATTTGAAAAAATCTTTCATGAATCTTTTTCATTTGAAAAATGTTTCCATTTGAAAGTTTTTGTCCTCTGTAATTACATTTAAATATTATATCACCTGTAACTGCAATGTGTTAAAAGCCTTATGGGCTGCCCCCCAGCCCCATCCCTCAATTTTCAGGTGATTTCTTTGCATTTGAGAGCATTTTTGTATATTCAATATAAATCTTTTGCACTTTCTGATCAGCAAATCACATTTTTACATCCACCTCACCACAGAAAACTCTTTAAATACATTTAATTTTCTTTTCAAGTAGGATTTTCAAAAATGCTGAAGTCAGCTCAAAAATTACTTTGATTGTAATAGCAGATTGATACATCTAAACAGTGTGTATATGTATATATACACACACATACAATGTTTATATATTTATACGTAATATATTAATATATATATATAATATATAAAAAAGATATATAAATAATACTACATAAATGTCAAAGGCTGCAGACATTAGGACTTTTTTGTAAAGTACAGAGGATCATAAGTGCTTACAGTCAGAGCTGGACCACTTTAATATTATTGAAAAATAGTGGTACTATGACCAAAAAAGCTGCATTTTTAGTGCTTAACAATAGTTGAATGTAGAATGGAAGAGACATCATCATTCAGTGGCTCGTGCACTGATTGAAGCCCCTCACTTAAAAATTATTGGGCAAGGTTTCAGTATGGTGAGGGAGACATCTTAATAAAGAAGAGAAAATTGAACCAGTCACTTGTAGGAATACATGAAGAACTGGCTTTTTGGTTCCGTTTCTGTACTGAAAAAAAAAAGGCATTTTGAACCAAATTGAAAATGTGTGGATTTTTTGCCATGAGAAAAACAAACTTGTTATTTTAACTTTTTGTAATTTTAACAACAGAGGAGATGAAGAGTTGGATTTTAATCAAAATTAACAGCTGCTACAGAAAGGCAAAAATGGTGCAGTTTATCTGGTTTACCGTCACAGGGTGATGGTCAAGATACTCCTGTTGGATGCAAGAGATTTTTTTTTAGTACTGGGATTTTAATTTCTTAGCTGAACCTCTTTATCTAATGTGTTCTAGATAGAGTTCTTGTATGAAATATTTTGTGGACTTTCGTGCAGAGTACAGGCATCTCACCTGCCATGGGGCTTTTAACTTTTCAGTTACAGTTGACAGTTCATTCTGTCTCTGTCCTTCCCCTTGCCATGAATACATCGGTATATTATGCAAACAGCACAGCTCCAAAAGAGAGAAATTTGCCTCAGAATGCCTTTTAGTCAAGCAATTCAGGCACTCCCAAAGGACAAGTGATAATCAAACTTGTGTGCTGTGCCTGAGTCATCCTAGGGTCTAGGGAGCCAGTTAAGGATTCCCACATTTAGCAACTTGCCTTAACCAGACTACAGCATAATAGGACAGAAGCAACAATACCCTTGTCTTTTCAGTCTCCATATTTTTATGAATGCAACACCCCTCTCTCTCTCCTGGAAGAAACAAAATAAATCTATTCAGAGTTTGCAACTATTTTTTTGTCTCAGCCAAATCCTAATCTTTTTGATGAACACTGGACATCCTAGCTCTCAGAAGTATAAAAACTGTAATCACTTAGGTTTATGTATCTTTGATTAAAAACAAAACAAAACAAAACAAAACAAAACAAAAAAAGTTTCAAATCTTTGGGAAAAAAAAAAGTAGATATGTCCTTGCATGGGACTATGATTGCCCATTTGGCTACAAGTACCTCTCAGAGCAACAGTCAACTGAGAATCTGTTATGAAATATCATTATAAGTGTATTTGTGCGAGGCTGAAATACTAATTCTTTTAAAAAAGTATACTCTAAATTATCTCTGTTTCTTTTATAAATTTTAGGTATGTGGGTGAATTCTAGGTGGTTTATGTTGTCTTGAAATATTGGATGTACACTTCCTGGTCTGCGTTAAATATCCTGCAGTAGATCCTAGAAAAATAACTCGCTTGTTTTTCTGTACAGGATATTCTGCAGAAGCGAGTGAAAGTAGATGGTGTTAAAACTCATGAGAATTTCACAGGGGCCCACGTTAAAAGAGATAGAATACTTGCAGTGAGAAAATTTACTTTGCTGGTAATATTCTCTGTTCACTTTTTCTGTCTTCAAAGACGTGTGGAGAAGAGTTGTTTGCTTTGCTCTTTGCTGCCTGCCTTTCTGTCTACATACTCTTTCAGTGGAGTTACAATCCTGTGCTGAAGTCATTAGTGTGCTGCCTTGCAAGTGAGGTCACCAAATCATTTTGCCACATCTCTGGCACAAGGGATAGGGTGATCCATAAAGGCAGCAAACACAGACCTCAACAGACATCTTTGATGATCAGTAAGTGGCAAACAAAACAATGAGAAAATTAAATCAAATTCTGCTTAAATAGCATATGTTGATTTTGGCAGTCTACTGAAGTATGGAGTTTCACTTTAAACTCTCAGTATGCTGCTTTGGGTTGTTTCAATAGTATTTTTAATGTAGTATTTTGTGTAAATTAATAATTCAGTGCTCAAAGCCAGAACCTGACAGACTACTCCTAACCTCCTCATCTCTCACAGCCTTTTAAAAAGGCTGAAGACAAACTGGATGTCTCTTACCTTCACAGGGAAAGCTTGCTTACCTCCCCTAAGTGAGAGGCAATTAATGCATACTGGTTGTGTAATTGTCAATTTTAAAATGCTCTATGTAGGCTTTTTTCTTTTCTTTTCCACAATAAACTGTTTTTCTCTACACAGTATGACAGTAATGAAAAACAGTCATGTTCTGTTCTATTTTTTAAAACATTTATGATAAGTTGGCTTTAGCGTGTTAGTGTTGAACAATAGAGTCATGCACTTGTTAGAAAAATTTGCTGACAAAAAGGCTGAAAGTCAAATGAAAAACAAGATACCAAAGGCCAGTAGGAGTCAGACCTCAGAGTTAATGACTCTTTTGATAAAATAAGCCCTATAAAGACAAATATGAAACAGGCTATCATGAAGGTTACCAACAGTATCATTTTTAAAGTTCTCTTGTATAGTTACTGTGAAATGGATCTAATCCATGATAGCAGATGTATAATGTGCAGTTTCCCAGTAGGTAAAAAAGGAGTCTACTACTCTGATAGAATTTGGGAGACAGTAAATATTGTTTATTTATGAGCAGTTGGAGGGCAGTTGGTATCAACTGTCTATATGGCTGTCTAGGGACAGATTTATCATTTTCCTGGTGGAGGGTATGGCTTCATTTTCAAAAGGTTTATAACACTAGTGGGGTTCCACAGGACTCCATTTTAGGGCCAGTTCTCTTTAATGTTTTCATAAATGACTTGGATACAGGACTTGAAGCTATACTAAGTTTGCGGATGACACTAAATTGGGAGGAACAATTGACTCCCTTGAGGGTAGAGAGGCCTTGCAGAGAGATCTTGATAAATTACGAGAGCTGGGCAATCACCAACCACATAAAGTTTAACGAGAGCAAGTGCTAGATTCTGCACCTGGCACAGGGCAACCCTGGGTATACGTACAGACTAGGGGACGAGAGTCTGGAAAGCAGCCTTGTGGAAGGGGATCCGGGGGATTTGGTCAACAGCAAGTTGAATATGAGCCAGCAGTGTGCCCTGGCAGCCAGGAGGGCCAGCTACCCTTGGGTGCATCAGGCACGGCACTGCTAGCTGGTCAAGGGAAGGGATTGTCCCGCTCTGCTCTGCACTGGTGCGGCCTCACCTTGAGTACTGTGTGCAGTTTTGGGCACCACAGTATAAGAAGGACATAAAACTATTAGAGAGTGTCCAAAGGAGGGCTACAAAGATGGTGAAGGGTCTAGGGGGGAAGACTTAAGAGGAGCAGCTGAGGTCCCTTGGTTTATTCAGCCCAGAGAAGAGGAGACTGAGGGGAGGCCTCATGGTGGCCTACCAGCTTCCTCACGAGGGGAGCGGAGGGGCAGGCACTAATCTCTGCTCTCTGGTGACAGCGACAGGACCCGAGGGAACAGCATGGAGCTGTGACAGGGGAGGTTCAGGCTGGGTGTTAGGAAAAGGTTCTTCACCAACAGGGTGGTCAGGCACTGGAACAGGCTCCCCAAGGCAGTGGTCACAGCACCGAGCCTGTCGGAGTTCAAGAAGCGTTTAGAGACTCCTCTTAGACATAGGGTTTGATTTTTGGGTGGTCCCGTGTGGAGCCTGGAGTTGGACTCAATAATCCTTGTGGGTCCCTTCCAACTCAGGATATTCTATGATTCTGAGATTCTATATTGCATTATATCAACTTTTTTTCTGCTGGACTCTTGTTTAGTATGCAAAGTATACTGCTGTTATGATAGATGTTTAAAACCTTCCAAACTTAATTTCTTATTTCCATTGCTTATTATCTTATTATATGATAGGTAGTTCAATTCCTAAATTCTGAGCTCAGTTCCTCTCATTTTTTTTATAGTTTCTGTCTGGATGTAATTAATACTTTCATGTGAAAAGTCCTTTGGGATGTGGATGAGAGATTCATTAACAATTTATTTTTCTTTAACTGTTCTTGTTGATTTTTCAAGAATAATTTTCAACCTTGAGGTTTACTGCTCTTGTGCAGTGTTTCAAATTTTTGTCCTATGATGTCTTATGTCCGTTTCCAGTTTTCAGACACTGCTTATTTCCTTTGATAACAAATCCCAGGTAAAGAACACTCTAGAGAGATTCAAGGCTAAAAACAGCTATTGCACTTAACTGTACTAAACAGCTTTTCGAATGCACAATAGAGTGTTTTCCATGTTGTTTAAGGACTTAAAGTAAGAAAATAGTTCTGTTTTTCAAAATGTTAGTGGCATACTCAATTTTGGATTTTTTTTCTGCATGTACATGTGGGAAATCTTAGTAATCTCTATTGTGGTGTGAATATTTCTTTTGATATAGAGAATATTTAAAGAGTGTGAATACCGTTGTTTATAACTGCACGCGGCATGTGTTACGTACTCATACATGTAGTTCCTCATACTTTGCCACAAACAAAGCAGTTTTTTCCTCTTGTCCCGCTCTAGTTCCTCCAGTTTACTCCATGATCCCATCTGCAGAATTCACTCACATCCACTTTCTTTCATTGTTTTTGTCCTTAACCACTTTCTGTCTTCTCTCATAATAAAACCTCTTGAACACTTCTCAGCTGTTTTGCCTTTCCATCTGTCCATATGCTCACATTGTTTTTTCTGTTGTTTCCCATTTGTCTTACATGCATCTATCATCCTGTCATACCTAGAATGAGAAAATAACATTTTTGTCTAATTTTTGCCTAATCCTTAGTTCTGTCTCATGCCTGAGCTCCTAAGTGGCAGAGTGGAACAGGATAAAAAGAGCTGTTCTTGTACCTGTTACGTCAAGCAGTGTATTTCAACCACAGCTCATCCTATTGTACGTGGAATTAATTTCACAGCAAAAATGTTCTTGTACCTCTTATGTCAAACAGAGTATATTTCGACCACAGTTCATCCAATTTTACACAAAGCTAATTTCACAGCAACTCTGTGAAATCTGGATTTCTTCTCCGAGTCCAGAACTTGGTGCAGCCACATTCATACAATACGAACATGAAATATAGTTAAGCAAGATGTCTGGGAAATTGCTACATTGTTAAGCTCAATTTCAAGTCTCACTTCACAAAAATAAACTGAGGGTTCTCATTAATCTGTTCATTATGCTGCAGTAATGCCTACTGAAGCAAGTCAGACAGATATAAAGGGTCGTTTTGTGTAATTATTGAGCTTAAAAGCCCTGAACGATTGAGGCACTGAAGTACGTATTTTACCTTGTGTTTATACGCTCATATTTTGAAAGATTCTCATAAAGCAAAAGAAGAAAGAAGCTCCAGCTTCACAGACCTGCCTTATTAAGCACAAAAAAAGTAAGATTTCACAGACAGAAACCAGAGTTGTATACTATTTCAGAACATTAGGAGGCTCTCAGAAGCGTGAAAATTCTTCATCTAGTATTTAATTTGCTGGCTTTTATTTTAGCTGAGCCTAGTTTGATTAAGAAAGGTCTAGCTTCTTTTAAGTTATGTTTCTTAACAGTGATTCAGGATCACAAGGTTTTCAAATTGTTAATGTCTTACATTTTTTTTCCATTTGTACTTTCTGCTCCTTGCTGCTTTTCGGCCACAAATATGCTTGGATCTTTTGAACAAGTCTTGAAACGAGTAGCAAGAAGTTGCAAATTGCAGTGCACATCTCCTTTGAATGCTTTACCATACTGGAGCTTTGCATGTACCATATGCATTTAAGCTCGTATAGCTTTTTTTGCTTTGCTCTGCTTTGCCATGTGACTGCCATGGTCTCAGAATGTTAACGTAAGGACAGTAAAGAAAACATCACAGTAACACTGACATCATTTTGGATGTTAGCTCAGTTCTGCCCCAGAGAAAACAAGCAATACCAAATAATTGTCATGGTATCAGTACCTGTTTCTTTTAGGTATTTTTCTCCCATGCGATCAAAGTCTTGAGCACGTCTTTGGAGACCTCTAAAAATTGTCAAGCTAATGATATAAATAGATGTATGTTTTAATATTTCATAACATATCATCTAGAAAAAATACATTTTGGTGAGGGGAAAAAAAGAAAACTTGAAATAATTATTATCCCAAAGTGTGTCACTGATGTACACAAAAAGCTTTATAAAAGGAAAACTCCATGGAGAGCCAGGCTGTGCTGATTAAGCTAAATTACATTTGTTCTTTTCTGGGTTAGAGGAAGTAAGTACAGAGAAGACTTTAAACCCTTAGCCCAGTGAAATCCCAGGGAGTTTTCCAAACCCCTAGTGTTCTCTAGAAATGGGCAACTTGATTCCTATGTTACTGAATTCCTTTTCACTTTAACTGTTTTGTTCTGTTTCTTACTGTTTCAATCTGATAAATACTGAAGAAAGGAATGTGCCTACTCTTCCAGGAGTGCATAATCTACTTATGAATATGATACTCTGTTGATCATACTTTACAGTAAGCGCTAGTTTTCTACTTCTCTTTGATAAATAAAAGGAAGTTTACATTGACTTTCATAGTAAGAAATTAAGTTAAAATGCATTTGAGCACTTTCTTGTTTTGAATGTTTTTTTCAAAATGAAGTGATTAAATGTATGTAAAATATTTATTGTATAGTCTCCCAGATAGTCTCCCATTTAAAATACAAATCAATGGAAAAATTATTTTTCTTTCATGAATTGTTATTATTCATTAATATTATATAGCAATAATTATTATTTATCATTACACTGAAGTTTCAGTAGAAGTTAAACTTCCTAATGTCTTTTCCTTTCTTATTCTTGCCAGATAGCTTTCTAAAGCTTTTGTGATAAGACAGCAAACTTTTAAGTTATTCTTACTGCAAGAGATTACATTTTAAGTATAAGTTAGTTCTTGCTCCTTACAGTTAACCACTGCTTTTACTGTAAGTGCTACATAGAGGAGGATTTTTCAATAAGTGTATTTTCATTCTGCTTTGACAGGTGAAAGCACTTAGGGAAAGGAGTTGTCCCCTAAGAGAAGGGAGAGGGAGACTGCCTTAATTATTTTATGAACCCCAATATGTTTCTGATATTACAGAATATGTTTCTGATATAGAGAATATGTTTCTGATATTACAGACATACTCTTTTTCTTTTACTTTTTCCTCTCCTTTTTCTGATTCTCTTACTTCCTGGGCTCTTACTCATAAAGCATAGTATCTTTGGTTTAACCACTTAGGGATTTGTTTTCTGTGTGGTGAATGTGGATGGGATTAGGTCTGCCTGGTTTCTGGCTGCTGTACTCATTCTTGCATATTCTGCACTAGCCATCCTTTCATTTACATGTTCGTCTTTGCAACTACTTATCCCTGTTGAATTTGAGCAAGGCCAGCTGCTGCCAGAATCACTGATTTTGTGCCGCCATCTAAATGACCACGATGCTTTCATGCCATGGTGCTTTCATCACAAGCTGTTGCTGTTATTTATCTGATACATGGCCTTCCTGTAGATTCCTTGCCTCCTGTTTTGATGCCTGTGAGTTTTAATTCAACATACAGTTGCCCTTGTTTTCTCAAATGTGCAGAAATTGTTAGGTTTAGGTTAGAGTTTATCAATGCAAAGTCATGGGTTGGGTAATGCAACACTGCCTTCTGTTCAGACAGCAGCTTTTCTCACTCACTGTTTACTGAGCAATAGATTAAAGACTCCCTTGCACACCTGTTTGAGTTTTTGTTTGAACAACCTGTTTCTAGAGCTTTTCAATAGGACTTTTTATTGTAGTTCTACCTCTTTTTTGTTAAAGACAATATTAATTTATTTTAAACTATTTCACCAATTACTTTACACACACTGATGTTTTATGGTAAATCGGTCATTCTGAGACATCAGCTGTCTCACAGGCTTTTTGTTGCATTTTTTACATGCATTAGGTAAATTCAAATATGCTTCAATGTCACTGTCTTTCTCTGTCCATTTTATTTCTTTTTCCATTTTTTCTTTAAAGCCAGAGAATACAGCATTCCTTAGTAGGCAGAATATTTGTTGGCGGAGGGGGAGACATGACACCAGCACCTGACATGATAAGACCTATTCTAACATTGTCTTTACTGCTTATTGTTAGGATAGGTTTATACAAAGGCTGAAATTCAAAATGGACTTGTCTTTCCCTGAGCCCAGGGACCAGACGGTAGAATACTTCTGATTTACTTGAACGTGGTACCATGCCCATTTTCAATGCCTGCCACCAAAACAGCTAAAATTACCAGTGTTAATGAATTAGGGTTTGTAGAACCAATACTAAGTTCATAAAGATAATTTGTATTTTGTAGGTAAGGGACACTCCTGAGTGCTAAGGCTCTGAGACCTGATCTATATATTCTTACTCCTGGGATTTAATCACAAAACTTTGTCCTTTCCTCTTTGTACCTTTTCTTCTTGACTTTATCTGTCATCTCTGGCAGGCTAAAAAGAAAATCATATGATACAAGCACTGTTTTTATTAGTGAAATGTGAAAACTTTATGCCTTTTGAAAAGCTTAAGGGAAAAAATTCTGAAATGAAGAGAATTAAGGAGAAGGAAATATTTGCTTATGTTGAAGAATGTAAGATTTTGAGACACTAAGCTGGTTACCTGAGCAGCCCCTTTCTGTGGCAACATACCTGGTCTGCAAACATTCTGTATAGCATAGAGGTACAAGAAATGAATGTATTCCTTGAGAGTTATAGCATGAATACATGGATATATTTTGCCTGATTGCACTGTGGTCACTTTTTAATATTCAAGAATATCAGTAAGATGGTGAGTTACACATTGCATATTTTATCACTACATAACGCTATTTTGTAGATGCAGACTAAATGTGAAGATGCTAGGAAAGGATCACTATGTCATTTACCAGAATGAAATTATAAGTAAACATTAATTTTTTCTTCTAAAATGAAACTTAAAACCGTAGTCAGAATCTGGGCTGTTGCTCTGTTGCAACACTCTGACCTATGACATAAAGCCTTCTGACCTATGACAATTCAGGAAAAGCCTGTTGTCTTAACAGCTCTTCTTCGCCAACTATTGCTAACTCTGCTCAATGTAACAAAAATCCTAATTTTCTTACTAGGAGAAGAATACTACTTCTCACTTGCATCCTGTTAAACAAAATTTTTTTCCTTCAGTCAGCACAGGAACAAATTCACAGCTGTGTAAGAACTCAACAATGCTGGTTACCACTTCTATCTTATAGAAGGAGCCTGTGGCAGTACGTTGGATTGCACTCACTGAGTCAGAATATTCTCTCTTTTGAAGATGCCTTCACATGCACACACATACCTGCATGCATACACACGTCCACACACATGCACACTCTCAGCACCTTTATAAATAAATATTACTACAAAAAGTCATCCAAATAATAGATCTCCTGTGAAGCCAGCCCATTTATCTGCTTGAGATTGGAAAGGAATGCCTAATACTTGAACCGTTGTTTTGTAGTTGTTTACTTTGAAATTGGTTGTTGCATAGGGCCATCTAACAACCCAATGAATAAGAAATGCCCAAATGTTCATGAACTAGATGCTAAGTTACTAGTCTGTCTGCAGTTTCCCTTTCTTGCAGACAAAATCATTAAATGTTGCAACTGCTGACATCTCCTTGTATAGTCAGGAGGCCAGTCAGATGTTAACGCATCTTATGCTAAATGTGATGTTCTGCTTTCTTTCTGAAGATTTGCCCTAATTAGGTTGTTGGTATTCAGGATCTAACTTCATTAAAACTTTGAAAAGTAAACATTTTCTTGTGCTGGCCAAAACAGGTATAGTCTTTAGCATTATAAATATCTTGTGTAAAGATATATACAGCATTAAGCCATTGATTTATTCACAGTAGTATTTGTACCTGGACAGATTATATCCATGAATCAAAAAAAGGAAGAATTATTATATCTTTAGGTTCATCCTTTGGGGATTTCTGTACTATGTGGCATGTGGTGTGTTTTTTACAGTAATACTCCATCAGTTTGTTTCATATACTTTAAGGGATGGTGCCTCCATTCTGCTCTTTGCTTTTCTATTACACTGATTTCCCACAGTAAGAATTTTTTTTCTTGATGCCGGTACTGAACATCATGTTACCTAATTTCATCCCATTATTTTCCTTGTAACACAGTAAACCAATTTTTCTTGCTTAATGGGTTTTAATACACTTCAACTATATATTTATAAAGTCATTCTGCCTTTTTCCTGTCACCTTGTTTGCTTCTTAAACAATTTTTTCCTGACTTTATTTCATGCTCATTCATCATAAGTCTGTTTCCCCTGTTTTTAAAATGATGCTTATTAATCTTACCCAACTTCTTCTACTTTGTCTCTGTATATTTTAGTATTAAGGTACAGAGTTTGGAACAAGATGCTAAATTTAGTTTTATCAGAATCACGAGGGAGGGCAGCTACGTCGTTTCTGTTCTGTAACACGATAACAGAAACAAAAGTTGTATTTGCTATTTTTGTCTGTCCTAATTCACGTTAGTCTCATGTTTAAAATTACTGCAGTCATGGACGCAGGTTACAGTTTTTTCTAGGCAACCCACGCGAGTTTGAGTCTGAAGTCAGCAGGCTTTGTTTCCTGACCTTGAGGTTAATAGATAATTCAGTGTGGTAGGATAAAGGGCTACAGTTGTCCTCCCTTCCATTAGCAAACCTCAGTACGTTTGCATCGCTGTTACGAGGAGGCACATAATGATTTACTTTTTTCACTGTTTCATTCTTCTTAGAGGCTGCGGTTCAATTTACTGCATTCCTTGGATGCTTGACATGTCAATTAGATGTTATCGACAGTAATAGAAGGGCGGTTGCTGTAAATGTGAAGTTTTTACGAGTGGTCCATGAAATCGTGCCCAAGGGGATGTAAGAGAGAGGAGCGATAAATAGTGTTACACTACTTGCTACAAAGGAACTGATTAATTGGGAGCATGATTCTGTCTCATATCTCTCAAAATATTTTTATGTATTTGCTGTTAATCAACTATTCTATTTGTAAGAAAAGTTATATCATAAAAATAGCTTACAAACTGTTGTAGGATTACAGGGGTAAGAAGTCCTCAAATTTAAAAACAGCCCCATAGTTGTATTACTGGATATGTTAATGTGTTGGATGGCTCTGTTATCTTTGCTATCTAAATGAACATCAGGAGCAACAAATATCGGTAATGAGTAAACACAACAAAACAAATTCAACCTCTAGGATTGTGCGTGCTTGTCTTCTGCTTTCATGCAGTGGCGTACAGAAAAGTATGTAAATAAGATGAACCCGTGGGTCAAGATACTCAAGTCCACAGCCTCCGTCCACAGCCACTGCCATCCACCAAGGGTGTAGCTGTAGATACCACACACACAGTTCCTGACACAGCATAAACATTTGGTTCGTGGCTTTCTGCCAGACAGTTGACACCAAAGGGGGGGGCGGGTAGGATTTTAAAATATGAACTATGTTTCTTGAAGTACAAAAAAAACAACCTATTAAAATTTTTAAAATGTCCAAGCAAGCTTAATTATTTAAGTACACAGCTTATGCAATAGAAAAATGCTATTTTATGCCTGTACTGGCATGTGGATATATTTGAAAAATAGTTACTACATTTAGCTTTACTGTTGCTTAATTTGACTATATTTTAATGTTTTTTAATGTAATATTGTTTCTAAAACAGCAAAAATGTAAGCACCGAAGCTGTGAAAGCAGAACTTCTGTAAGGAAGTCAGAAATTAAGTATAGACTTCACTAAATCTAATTTATGTCAGAATTTTTATTCTAATAAGTCTGCTTTATCAAGCCCACATTTTCTTTCAACAATACATCTCCACATTTGGTTTCTATAATAAATCATATACAATAAAAGGTTTACAGCAGTTTAGTAAAGTGTTGTTATAGCTGTAAGATATACAGCTATATACAGATATTTTGTTTGGATTTGTCATAGCAGTGGAGGAACCAATCACAACTACAGAAGTAACCACGAATTTTGTTCAGATTGTTTCTAAAGTATGTGTGTTCCTTGTTTTGAGGGGAGTTTTCCCAAAAGGGGTGGCATTACTTATTTTCTTGTCAACATATGAAGTAGGTACGTAACAAATACTGCAACAGATAATTTTGGGGTTTTATTTTTCTCACATTTATTCTAGATCCATTATATTTCTTTTAGCCACTTTTATTACTTCTGCTATCAGTATTGCAAATCCNTTTTTTTTTTTTTTCTTTAGTGGACTGGATAAAATATATGTGGTATCTCTTCAATGAACTATAACATAAATAGAATCAAGATGCATTATTAGGTGAGTTTTGCCTCTGCTTCTTAGAGAGCTGCAAAAAGCAAGCTGTTACTTCAAGCTTTCACCTTCCTTGCATCCTCAGAAATACCAGGTTTGCCAGGCCACCTTCTGTGGGTGTGCCATCATGATGACAGCAGAATAGATGGAAACTCAGCTTTAGTCTCAGGTTTTAGCTGAGGAAGACAAGGGGTAGAACTGTGCTTAATTTGTCTTAAAAACCTAAAATGTAGACGACATTTGAGTCTTCACAGGCTTTCTCATACGTTTTCTTTTCCCTTCAGTGGCTTGGGAAGCAGGATGGAAAGGGGGTGGCTGCACCAGATACCAAGTTTGACTGACTTCTGTGCTTTATGGCTTTGACACTCTGAATTAATATGTTAAATTACAGCTTTAACAGGAGAGGTAGTTTTATTTCACTTTGTTTTTTTAGTACTGTTATAATGGAAAATGTTTTTATAGGCAGTTTATGAGGTGGCTGTAGATCTTTTGGGTATTTTATAACACTTACCGTTATACAGACTTTTTTCTTTATAGCATTTTAGTGCATGCTTCTGCCTTTATTTTGTGGGTTCTTGATAGCAGAGGTTAATATAGTATTTGTTAATAAATCAGGAGATATAATACTTATCATGCAGAACATACTACAGTACTTCTCGAGTCTCGGTTAGCTTGCTTATGTGTGCCCACAATGTTTTGTTTGGCAGCTTCACCTGCTAGTTACTAGCTTGCTGGCTTGTTTTCATCAGTACAGTCATCAGACTGATGCATGGAAGGATACCACAACTGCTCTTTCCTTTTCCTTTCATCTGCTTTTACAAATGTCTCCTCTCTCATCACAATGAATGCTGTGTTTCATTAATAAAAAAATATAGTCATCATTGAAAAAGTCCACATCCAAATAACCTAAGAAGTGTTTCCTCACTTACAGAATGAGGCATATGTGGACAAGCATTAGAAAGCAAATTGGAAGTTACTTGCTGGTAACTGGATTTTTTCAAGGTGTGTGGTTAATTTTCCCATTTGCTTCCCAACTGTTTTGCTCCTCTTCTTGGAGTGAGGAACAAAAAATTGAGGTTGTATTTCACTTTGGAAAATGAGGAACTGCGGCGTGCATACACAGAACTCACATGCTTAGCCTAAAGCAAGGCATTATATGAATATGATATGGTTATTACCTCTTGATGAATGTTGGTTACATGTAACAGCTTTCTCTTTGGTCTTATGTCTTTGGCCTGAACTTGGTTTCAGCTATAATCACTGCTGCTCTGGTGATCCTACAGTGTGGTAGTATTTCTGTAGTGCCAGTGGCTCATTAGAAAACCTCAATAAAATATAAGCTTTCACTTCTTTCTTAATTTGTTCCTTCTGGAAGAGGAGGAAATAAAGGGGATGGGTCACTATTTATATCCCATTGTATATAATAAATCTTTAGAAAGATTGCAGGTTTTCATAGAGATAACTAGGCAAGAATTTAAAATGCTGAGAAAAGCCATTAAATTCTCTAAGAGGTGAATTGCTATTTTAGAGCTATAGGTAGCTGAAGCAATAGCAAGCTATTGTTATAATTTACCTGGACATCGGTTTTTCTTGCATCCTTCTTGCAATAGGCTGATAAAGAAAAAGACAGGAAGAAACATGAAAGTGCAGGGGTTTCTAATGATTTTTTTCTTCTGTGAATAGAATATGGTGAATAGGTTGTGGGATGCACAAAGCCATTGAGTTTTCAGTGACAGCTGTTGCTGTTGGAGAGATGAAAGCACTTGGCCCAAGAGTCTGTTTATATGTTTGAGCGAAGAAAGTGATTTTTGTTGCAAGGAGCTCTAAGTGAGACGGGCAGAGTCAGAGAATAAGAGAGCAAAAGATAATTATCTAAATTATGTTCAGGCTATTATAGAAGACGAATATAGTTAAAATGTAATTAAATATGACAGGCTTACAGGATGCAAGCATGGCTTTGGAATGCTAATCATCAATTACTGCATCTCCTTAGGGGAGTCATGCAGAACAAGAGAGTAAGACGTCGGATAGCTGAGGTGAGATGTAGAGTGTTAAATAAAACACCATAGGGCTGTAACAAGGCTAATTTCTTTTGGAAAATGGAACTGTGTTATCAGGAGACCTTTGCTGGCCAAACAACTTGTAGCACTGCGTTTCAGCTCGAGGACCCTAGTACAAATCTGAGTAGGCTGATAGTCCCTAGTCTTCTCTTAAAGATGACCATCTTAAAGTGATGACCAGGACTGCTGCTGATTGAGCAGCAAATCGCAGATGAATCACCCACCAAGACGGGTGTGAAAGTAGAAAAAAAGATCCACACTTGCTGAATATTTAAAAAAGTTAAACCATGAAAAATGAATTCTATATTGGGTCACTAATAAAGAATACAGAGATGCAAAAGGTCCAAAGACGATAGTGTCAGCTTATGGGAGGGAGAAGTTCTGATTGCCTCTTCATGACCATGTCCTAGGTGAAGAATAGTGAAAGCATTGTCACTAGCTTGGAAGGTTTGTTTGCTTGGCATGGGGAAGCAAAGGTGAAGAAATGACAATTATTACACAGAAGTGTCTAATCTCAGACCAAAAAAACAGGTGCTTTTGATATGTTTTAATGATGCTGCTGTTACTTGTATACAGTGACATATGGATGTGTCAACACCAGAGATCTGCATAGAATTTGGAGAAGATTTTTATAAAGACCATCAAGAGGAATTATGAGGATAGAAAGACTAGCTCTTGTTAGGAAAGAATAAAATAAGCAAATATGCATGGCTTGACTACATATTTGCAAAACCATTTGCAAACTAAAAATTCTGCGGAGAAACTGAAATTATTTTAATAGTACCAGAAGAGAGAACTAGTAGTAAAAGAACGAAATTTAAAAGAAACTTAAGGCTTGCCTACGATGTCTTTTGTTTAATTGAGGAACACCACTGAACAATTGTTATGGTTTGATGCATCAATAGAAGTCTTAATGAATTTATTTTATCAGCAAAAAATACAAAGAAATATAAAGAAAGCAGATATGCCATGATAATTTGCTGTCAGTAATCTCTCTTCCCATATGGGTATAGTTACAGTGCATAAATTATCTTTCTGCTGCATAATTATATTTGTACTGGAGAGGTATTTTTGTATATATATATATTGATGTTCTCAAATGTACTGTTACAGTTGAAATTGCTGCAGCTTTTTAGTGGTAAAGGTTTGCCTTGCTTATTTCAAAAGTGACTTTTTCCAAATCCATTTGGCTTGTGCTCTACTTTGCTTTTTCCTTTTTGCTAAGGAAATAAATTAAGAGACCTGATGTTCTCATTATCCCATCAAGTACTAATTCTCTAGTGGCAATATTCTTGAATTTTAATAACTCTTCTACAAGCTGTGTATAATTTTGACTGTTTTTTTCTTTTTTTCCAATGGGAAGGAAATTAAATGGACATATACCAAAATAGTAAATATTCTCAGGACCAAAGATACTGAAAACTCTATCTCCCATCAAGTCTCACATTTCTTTTCTTTTTTTTTTTTTTATAACATGTTTTGGTATTATTAGAAGTAATTACAATCCAATCTGAATAACAGCAATGTAGCAGAAAGGAAGGACTTGTAGTGGGAAGTAGAAGAACTTACGAGGTTCCTGGAGTTGCTGATCAAGATGAATGTTGTCAAAAGATCTTCGGAGGCCCTTTTGTCAACCTCTCTTACTATCCGTCATGTTTTTCAGCTGTATTACTGAATTGATGTGTTGTCTTCTTTGTTGTCACTTCATATGACAGACAATGTCATTTACTGCCATCCTGGGCAAATCTGCACTGAACTTTTCTAGCAGTGCTTTTTGATCAGCGGTATAAAAAATGCATTTGCATTTATATTCTATTCCATGGTCCATAATTAACCTTTTTTCTCCTCACAGAACACAAACTCTATCTTAGAAGCTAGGAAGACATAGGCTGTTCCCAGAAACTTCCTTGGGGTTTTAAACCCTGTTTGTCTAGAACAGCTTTAGAACATTTTATAAACCACTGAATGGGGAGGTCTGATTTTTACATCATCACTTTTCTTGCAGAAGTTCATGTGTATGTGCAAAAGCATATGTATTGTGCAAACTGTGGCAATACTTTGTTGTGAGAAATAGTGTTGCAATTGTCTGATTGTCACAGCCACTCATCTCTGGGACTCTTTACTTCAAGGTTAAAAGTTAAGGAACTATATAGTCTACATTTGGCCATGAAGATTAGGTGACTGGCTGTACTAGAGTAATATGAGAAGGAAACTCAAGAAGGATTTTCTCCTGTTTAGGGAAAAAAATGCTTAAATCATGGCATTCTTTCAGATCTTGAGACAGTCAACAGAGTAGTCCATTCTCATTTTATATTTTAGAGCTTAAAGAAACAGCCTGCGCTTTAAACTAAGGAGAATGCAGCCACATAAGGGATATAAATAAACTGTGAAGTGCAGATAGGTAACAGCTGTACCTCTGAGGCCTGATTCAGACCTCACGCTTCTATTACGATGAGTAACTGTAATCACAGCCATTACTTCGTGAAGTAATACCAGTAAACTACATGAAATTAGGTCTTAATCAGGCTCATAATCTTCTTTAAGCAAATATAACCTGACAGGATTGAAAACCTAATAGTCAACTAAATTAGACCCAGAAATGCTATGTTTGTGTCAGAGATGATGATAGCTTTCTGCTAGGGTAAAATTCTAGTGCATGATAAATAGTAAGCAAGAAAGCTTTTAATACGGCAAAGCTTTGGTGCGCTCTACTGATGGTGAGTGGTGTTTTGTTCCAGTTTTGCTTTGGTCCCATATTTCTTCTGTGGGCATTTCCGAAGGTATTTTGGACACATTCAGGAAAATTTCATCCAGTGTTTTCCCTCTTCAGTAAGTTAATCTAGTTATACTTAATGACATTTTATTGCAGAAACCTTCTGCGGTGGAGTCTACTTTTGCTGAAAAGTTAAATTCTGTATCTAGCTTTAGTATTTTATGAATAAAAATAATATACATTCTAATGTGTTTAAGCACAAATCTAGTGCAATGGAGGACCGGTATCAAACTAAAACCTCTAGCTCCTATTACTCTTTTTTATTTCTTCTGTTTCACTGTCAGTGTGTTCTGTGAGTACAAAGGTACGGTGGAAGCAGTGTCCTTTGCCTGCTGTTCAGGAGGCTCCTTATGATGTATTGTGCCTCACCCAAACCAGAAGAGTATAAATGAAGAAGGAAGACTATAGTGTTCCCAGTCTAGCTCTTACACTCAAAAAGTGACACTTTAGCTCTGGGAGGGGTGGTCTGCTCTTACCACTGCCTCTGTGTCAGGTTGGGGAAATCCTCACAAGCCGAGCTGAGAAGAATGCTTTACGTCATGCTTAATGTCCTGGAAGGACTTGGCGAGGGAAGCTTGGCTCCTCTGCCTCCACTACTCCAGTTACAGACTGGGATGGAGGGGTTTGGTTGTTTGTTTTTCCTAGAGTTATAATTTTCTTTAACCGAGCTCTGATGATTGATGTTTTCTCATGAGTAGTTAACAGATAGATGCATTTACTTTTATTTATCTGATCTTTTGTTTATCTAACACAACCAATAACACTGTCAAGGATTTTAGACTTTGGATTAGGTTGCCTTTTTTTTTTTTTTTTCTGTTACCGTTTTCTCAATTTTCAGCAATAGTATGAGTATTATTCCTGCATACAAATTATAGTAGTGTAAGGTATGTATGAATACACATAAGCAGAGTCAAATCACTTAAAAATAAAAATGAACAAGTAGCACTGGAAATTCAGGTGATAAAAAGTGCTTCTCTGTTTGTCCTCTGAAGTGATTATGTACTGTCCCCTGAATGGATTCCCTGTATGTTTCACTGCAAGCTGTTGTGACTGTGTGTAATATTTGTATGTCTTTCTGGCATTTTTTGTAGATCCTGGCAAACAATCACTTTTGATAAACAGCCTGCATCTTTTATCAGAATAGTTGGAACTCACAACACAGCTAACGAGGTAAGGAACTTCTAACACAACCTGTATTCTTCATGAATATATAACCATATGTTTTTTCATATCTTACAATGAACTTAATGATGCTCTCTAAAGTGTACTTTGTTTTTTGTTGGGTTTTTTTGCTCTGGCATTCTAGCAAAATAAGAATTAATACTTTCCATATTTAAATATTAGTGAATTGTGTTATCATCTTCCCAGACTCCACAGAGTTGAAGGATTGTTGCTAGTGTGGAGGGTATGTTTGGTTGGTTGGTTTTTAACAAACAAAGTACAGCAAAGTGTTTCTGGTTTTGACCTGTGCACAGTGCCATCAAACGTTCCTGTGAGGTTTGGTTAATATTTAAATTATTCCTTATTTTAATGAATGATGAAAATACTATGGTAGTGCAGTAGAGAAAGGTGTATAATCTCTGATTACTTGGTTTTATTGCTTTTATATTACCTTTTTAATGAAACAAAACATAAGAAAAAACTCACACTTCATAAGAAAATCTTATTTGCATAAGATTCTTTTATAGCTAATTTTCATACCCAGTATATTAGTTAACCAACAGTGACCAAATAGATTTTTTCAATTTATCTTATACAGAAAATATGTTTTGCAATAACCAAGTGCAATATCATCCTTTCTGTTTACTTGCGCTTCTGTCTTTTATCATTGTTGCATATTGCCTCAGAGGAAGTCCATATTTTACAGTTGACTTCAGTGAAACAATTGTCAATATGTAAATTTAGAAATACATGCAAGTCTTTGTGAGATCAGGACCTTACATGACAAAACAGTAGAGGCACTAAGGGCTGCTTCTGTGTTTATGCATGCGTGTCCACACCCCACATGTGTAGTTCACCACAGACCTTTGTACTTTCACCCTTTACAATGAACTGTAGATAGTGGTATTAGAGGTTGTCCACTCTAGCAGTATTAGAAGTTGCTAATTAGGATTGGACCAGATGACCTCCAGAGGTCCCTTCCAACCTTCACCATTCTGTGATTTCTGATCATATTTAGCATAAGTTGTTGGTTCTTAGACAATGGAAGAATTGACAAATAGCATTATGTCCAATTTTAGAGCACCTGTTGACAACAATGAGGTGTCAACATCAGTTTTCAGCAGACAATTGGAAAGAAGCTGACCAGTAAACTGAACCACAAATATCAATTTTTTTTTTCTAAGCACCATCTCTGGTGGTGTATAGTTCAGTCTTCATCAGTGAGTTCTCAGAAACGTGGAATCAGAAACTGCCTCCAGAGTTGTACATGCATGAAGGTCTTAGTATAGACAGTCCTATTTGTTCTCGTGCCGATCTCTGTAATTTCTCACCTCTTTATTAAAAAAGAATATGAGGAGCATTGCATAAACTTAGCAAATTGCCCTACAAGAAACATTACCTCCAACTTTTAATTCTTAAAGGTAGCTTTAAGCCCTGAAGAGTAACGGGTTTATGGGCTTTTAAACATGATTCTAGTTACAAATTGGTTCCCATTTACAAGGAATTTAATATTCTGTGTAGTTATTTATATGGAGCACTGCATGGCTATAGTGAAATCGGTATGTGCAAATTGAGGTTACGGCTATTCATGTAAAGGCTCAGTGGAACTATAAACACGTGTTGCCATTCTAAGCCTTTCCCTTTTTTGTCTTTAAAAATTGTACCCCATGCTAATTTATTTTAATTTTTAAACAGTTTATTCCTCCTAAAGCTTATAGGAGGAACATTATTAGCATGCGTATATTACTATATTATATTCTTTTGATATATATTAAGCAGATGATCTATAACATTTCGTCATAAAGTTTCATTTTCCAAAAAAACTCAGCAAGATATTTTTCATACTTCCAATTTTAATAACAGCATTTTAACCAATGTTTTGTCTTGTTCTGAAGTTGATAGTCTCATTAGTCTCTTCAAGAAGAACATAAGTGTTTCCAGAATTATTCGACCACAGCTAGTTGCATTTTATGTCGAACCATTTTCATTTTAAACAAAAGATTCTTAACAGTAACATGTTCTCATCATGAGTTTAACTGTAATAGGTAGAAAGATATTCCCTACTTGTTCTAACAGCACACAGCTGCAGCATACCTTTTAACTTTGAAGCACAATCTGATTTTTGGAGTTACAAAAACAACAACGAAAAACATAAAATTTCTCCATTTTGTGAATGTTTTCATCTTTTAAACTTGTCTTTTCCTTCACCATATTTTCCATCTGTTGAAGGACATGATTTTCATAGATTTTCTTGACCTGGTATTTGATTATATTTTTTTTGTATGTTAGAACATTATAAAAATGTAACTGTTTTTCTTAAACTTACGGACATCTAACTTTTATAAGTAAGAGGATTATTTTTCCTTAGTTCTTGTCATCATTTATTTGTCAGAGAGGTCACCTGATACTTTTAACTGACTATATAAGTTTTGTCTTGTTACTCCTTTTCAGTAGTACTGATCTGGAAAGAGCATCTAGTTGCTAATGAGAAAGCTTTATCTTAAAAATTACTGCACCAGTGTATGTGTACTTAGCCTTCCTGCTTTGTATGTCAAAGCTTCCTTAAAATATCCATAAGTATAACATACCATTAATTAGAGAAGGATGCTGAACTGTGGTATCAGCCTTTTTAGAGAAAAACATGCAGGATTGTTTTAATAATACTGGTCTTAAATATGTAATTCCAATATTGGATGAAGTAGATGAGCTCAGTTGTACTTCTCTATCTTCTGCTTCTTTCACAAGCTGTATTCTGCATATGTTAAAGTGGCAGAGTAACTGAAAATGGTGCTGTAAATTCACAGGCTTGTTAATTTGCCAGATGCTGAGATGAGCATTAAGAATTTAGTATGAAAGAAATGGTAAAAATGAAAGTTGTAATTTAAGAATCAGGCACTTCAGATTTTACAGAATAGTATCAGCTAAATTTCAGTGGTAACCATAGTATATTTTAAAAAGCATACATCACTATGTAAAGTGAAATTTTAAATGAGAAACCTTATTGGTGTAAGATACAGTAGAGTTACGGAATCTTCTGACTTGCAGATCTCCATCCCATTCATTAGACTGTACTGCCTTTCAAGGAGAGCAGTGTGTTAAAGAGATGCGATGATGAGATATTGTTCTCTCCTGCAAATCCTGATGCTGATAAGTGTGGCTGGAAAAATGACAATAGCTGTTACTTTAAAAAGCATAGGAGTGTGATGAGTATAAAAGGGGCTTCTCAAGAAGTGTAGCTGAACACAAAAATTGGCTTCTCAAGAACTGTAACAGATGGAGAGAACTCATGCCACTGTAGAAATTAGTTTGGCTTCAGAAAAAACTCACCAGAAGAAATGCAGAGAAAAAGCCATTATGTGCACATGTATATATGTATGGGTATGGGTCTAGATATATTTGTAATCTGTTCATATATGTGAAGACATAGCAATATATCTTTATGTTAGCATGTGTATATATGTAAATATAGACATGCATTGTTATGTATCTGTATAAAAAACTCCAAGAATTTGTATACTGAGAGGCACAAGAAAATATAGTGAGGATACAAAAACCACAGTGACTGTGAATATTTGTTTTTATTCATTCCATTCATGCTGTCAGGATTTGAATTAACTAGCTACCTCCTCAGAAAAGACCCAGGGGCTATTGCAGACACGTCATTGCAGATGTCTGCTCTATACGCACTTGTGCAAGGATGGCCAAAAAGAATAATAGGATTTTCAGTTGTATTAAAGAAAGGATAGAAAATATAATAGTCTGTAGTCTTCTATAAATATGCAGTATACCTATGTTTTGTTTATGGTATTTGATTTTGTCCACTTTAACTTGAAAGGGCCTGGGAAAGGGCAGTTAGGATTATAAGAGATTACCCTTGTTTGTGAGAAGAGCGTTGAAGAGATGAACTACTTACAAGACAAATGATAGAAGATGTCATAAAACATACAAAATTAACTTAAAACAATCATTTTAAAATTCAATTTTTAATGTTCATCAAGGTTCAGCTACAAAACTACAATACATGACAGAATAAGGAATTTAAAATCAGTGTAAGAAAATACTTATTTTAGTATGTAGCAAAACTGTGCAATTCATAGCAATAAGAAATGATGTGGAAATAAGTTCTGTTCCTCCCTTTTCTCCTCCCAAGCACATCAAGATCAAGTATAAGTAAAGCAGAAAATAAATCGAAAAAATACTTAAACAGATGACCCTCTTACTGTAGATACAATTACCTGTACAGTGGTCCAGGTACTGCTTTGAAACATCAGAAACTGATCACTGTTTCAAAGGGCATATTTCATGTGATGCAGCAACAGCCTCCTTGGACAATCTGAATACGTTTCTGCATATTCCAGGATATGTCTGTAGAGCTATCATCGCTATTATAGAAGAGGGCAATCTTGAAATAGAATCATATTGATAATTATTTAAATTTCATTTCTAGTGTGTATGAACATTCAGTCTTTTGAGGATGTAATTAGATCATAAGATATGTTTAAAACAATGACTATAACTATTGTTGTCTTCCAATAGCACGTAGTAGGTATGTATGCTACTTGGCAAAGGAAAAATCATTTTATCATCATATTCAATCGCAAATATCTCTGTCTGCCTTAGAACCATCTTTCTGATTTTCATTGCCATATGTAAAGGTTTGTATAATTTGAAGGCCTTCTCTTGCTCCACTCTTACTACTTCTGTCACTCTGCAATATTTATGGCACATGGAAAGATGTTTTTGACCTGATGCTGAAACATTCTAATTTGATTGAGTACATTGGCACTGATCTGGCCGGCATATTTCCATATAGATTTCATCTTATTTTGATCGTGCTTTTGCCAGCATTTAATTGTTTTGCTTTATCTTCATTTTTTGTTCTCTCCAGGTGTTTCACTGTGTGCATTTTGAGTGTCCAGCACAAAATGGTACCCACAAGGATGAGGGTTGTAAGGAAGTGGCAACAACAGAGGTGGGAACTGGTGGACAACAGCTTGTTTCTCGCCCTGTTCGAGCTGCAAGCACTAGTTCTCTGCATTCCCCTCCTGGATCCACCTCGCGTTCACATGCTCACCAACCATAAAGGAGATTGAAAGGGAGCTTTTGCAGCCCCATTGACATTATATGAAATTATTCAGAACCTTCTTGTGCTGGCACCTTTTCTTTCTTTTTCTCTGTGAACAAAGGGGACCATGTCTGAAAGCTGGAAATGCTGAAATGGCAAAGGCTTTTCCCAAGGACATGAAGAGACTGCTTCACTCTCCTCAATTTGTTCAAATCAGGCTGGTCTTCAAGGGGGGAGAAAATAGGTCTTCAATCTTCATCAAGTACCCCGTTAACACCCTACCTCTCTAATCTAACCAAGGCAAGGAGAACAGAAGGAAATAAAAGGCAAAGCTACAATGAAAATCAAAAATGACTTGAGCAGAATGGAAGGCATATGAAATAAGTATTTGTTCCCTGAAGGTTTCCATTAGCAAAGGAGATGTTTATGGAACACATCAGTACAGAATATGTTATTTTTAAAAGTTATTCTTCATTCATATTTCTTTTTAACTAGTAATTTCTTTTTTAAATTGTTTTAACTCTGTATCCCACTTTCTCTCTTATTTTTGGCTGTAGCAAATGCTGTGCAGTAGATTAAGGAAGTATCAAATATGTTTACCTGCTGAGATGCAAATTCCCTCATTCATCAGTGGGATGACAAGAAAAGCCTTCATGATATCAACAAACTAATTAATGGAAGCTATATTAATCTTGATCTTAGTTGACTTTTCAAAGTACAAAATTGTCATTTCTTATACTCAAAAAGAAAATTCCTAAGTCAGAGTTCCATCTTGAGAAAAGCTTATTTTCACTCATAAAGGTGTTTACTTAAATTTTACCTGCATTTCTAAGAAAACTTGCAACAGATCATCAAATTTTTTTGCTTTAGAAAAGTGGAACTGCATCTAGTCACTGATGAGTAGTTGTTCTGAGTACAAAAAGAAGAATTTGCAGAAACTTATTTGTGTCCAAGAAAAAATGCTTTACAGTCTGGAGCTAAAAATTTAAAGGCCACACATAAACTTTTCTCATAATCTTCATAAAATACGATGCTTTTACACTGTATTGTAAAGGATCTGGCTCTTACTTTACATCACAGAATTAATTATCCATCTGTGTCTGTCTGGGTTAAATTGTGTACTACTTTGCTTGTTCTAAGTGTTTCCATATTAATGAGAATGCTGCCTTTCACTCTCCAGATCCATGACTTTTAGGAAGAGCTCCGTGTTGGTCTTTCAGTATGTGATGACGTGTTTTTGTATGAAGACAAACACCGATGTAATTGGCAAAACTGATTAGGAGGGTTGTTACTCCTCACAAAGCACATTATGTTGGAAATGTCAGCTATCCAGTTTTATGACCTTGGAATTTCCTCTGGTGACAGATAGCCTTGTCAGAAGAGAGCAAAGCTAGTGCAGGTTAAAAATGGTTTTCCTTTGCATAACCATAATGATAAAATGAGTTATATCAATATAGAAAATAGTATGCTAATTTATCACACTACTTAATATGAAAGAACTTCCCTACTGGTTGTGCTTAAAACAGAAAGAAATACAACAAATAGTAGCAATGAATCAGTAGAAACTTCAAAGGAAAAATGCTTCCGCTTTCTTGTTTCCAGTAAAATCGACTAGGCTTTATCAATAATATTATAGTATTTTTCATTGCCAAATTACTTTTAAGTTCTGACATTCGTGTGCAGTCCCCTCCCTTCTGACTTGTGATGTCTGTCAGTGAAGATGCATGCACACTGCATTATATATGACTTTTAATACATGCCATGGCTGCCTCATACAGCCCTGAGTTCTGAAGCAGGATATTGCTCATGAGCCAGCACCTAGTCTTGGTTGCTGATTACCTTATGGCCTAACAGCCTTTGGAGCATGACAGAATTGAGACTAGCTACTGGGGACGCAATTCTTTTGTGTAAGTCCAAAAAGTTGGATTTTTTTTTCTTTGAGAAGCAAAAACAGAAAACTCTTCTATTCTAGTTGCAATCTGTGCTAGAACTCCAGAGATGCATGGAGCATGTCTTGTCTTTTCGTAGATAAGTCCTTCCATGACAGTGGTGATATTTCTTTGCATTGTGATCAAACAAGTTTACTTTTCTCAAGTTGTGGGTAAGCAAAGGGCATAACTTCCTAGCTGTTAGCCTTTAATAGTCACTGTTATAGAGAATNGCCAGCTGTTCTGAGCTTAGGGGCTCAGAGAAAGAACAGGATTTTCAGTTTGTAATCTTTGATGTGCACAATTAATTTTTAGGATACTAATAAGCCTTACAGACCATAAGCTATTGCAAATCCTTTTTGATCTTGTACTATGACTCACTGTTGAAGAGAAATGTCTATTTATTTCCCATGACATTAGCTCTCTGCCAAGAATCTGAATGAACAGATAGGAGAGATTCCCAAAACAAAAAGAATCAGGTCCTAGAGAACTTCCAATCCCCCCCCCAAAATCATTTAAAACAAAATACAGTTTAGCATTGTCCCTTCATACAGAGAAATCAAAAATTTTAGTAGTAGACTAATTCTCAGTCACATTTGGCCTTTCTTACAGTCTTTATTTTCTTCTGTTAGAGTTGCTCTTAGAACCTGTGACCGAGTCCGATGTGTCACAGTGCTTTCAGGCCTTTAAGATAAGCCCTGCCACAACTTGACAATTTCTAGTGTGAATCCTTTACCTTTTTATTCAAAGAAATAATATTGAAATGTGTAAGGGACCTGAACTCTGCTTGGTCTTCTAACATCATCGACCCACAAACACCCCTGATATTGTTATTGCCTAATATAGTTCTCTGCCTTAAACATAGTGTCAGAAAGATAATATTACTTGTGGCAAAGGAAGATACCACACAGAACTGATTTGTGCTTTTGTGTGAGTATTCTCATGCTTTCTAATTATTCTCTGTATTTATTGACTCCTAATATCAGATGTAGCTCTTGTATGTATGTTTTTCTGAAATCTTTTCTTTTCTTTCTTTCAGTGGAAGTAAGTTGTGCTGTTACAGCTTAACATCAGGGCATTTATAGCATCAGGATTAAACAGAGTCCTGAGATACTATAATTATTCAGAACTGCGTGGTCACTTACTCGTATTTTATTTGCAACAGAGGTAGAGCAGAACTAACCAGGTATTCATTGCATTCTTGCCAGAAACTATAAAATAGATCTGTTAGTTTTCTAGGTAATAGAACTAACTATATTGTCATCATTGAACCATTATTTCTATTTAGTACTTTAGCTATAGTTATTATTATCTTTAAATTCCCCAGGCTTCTTTTTCTCTGTTTTTCTCCCATAGGTTGAATTCAGACTTAGGTCTAACTCATATGGAGCTCAACAAAGCTATTTCTAAAGTCTCTTTATTTAATTAACTCATTCCAAGTGAATTTAAAAGATTAGAATCACAGAAATCTAAGGCCAAAAATCAACTTCAACAAGAGTAAATTCAGTATTTGTAAAAACTTATTTATCTGGGAAGATGGGTTTCTGAAGTGAGCAAAAATTTCACAGCTTTGTTTTCAAGCCATTGTCAAGCAGTTCTAGAAAAAGTTTGAATGACATGTTAATAGGAATTACAGTGAGAGAAATTAATCCAAGGCTAATGTAAAAGACAGCACAGAGGGAAGAATCAGCAGTGTTTTTAGGGAAGGATCTGTTCTTCATTGTACTGTCCTTCCTTTACAGCTCCATTTCATTCGTTTTCAATGCAAATCTGTTTTGTTTATTTAATGATAACTCATGAAGGAGCTCAGTGTTTCTCAGCATTGCTGAAAAGTTGAAATGAACTTAATGCATCTTCATCTTTACTAATCATAACATCAAATTAGAGAATCTTCAGTTTAGTAGCTGATTTGATAAGAGTTGGTTTCCATGAAAGAAAAGAGAGCAAATGATATCAGTAGTTTTTCCACTTTAAGTTTTCCAATCGAATACATGCGAGCATCTACTCATTATTCAGCAGTGTTTTGTACATCTAGAGTCAGTGTGAAGATTAGAAGGCAAAGTTAATGTCATTTTTGTCTGATTGTTATGTGTTCTGCTTATACAGTGATGCCCACTCAGAGATACTTAATATGGAATCAGAATTTAGCTGTGATTTGACAGAAATCAGAAAAGCTATATGTTGTTTTTCCTCTCTGAAAGTATTTGTTGGCTTGTATTTTGACAGATGTCGATATACCATCAAATGGGCAAATGAATGCATTGGTAATTTTGTTGTGGTGGTTGGAGTAGTCAGCAAATATCAGAGCCAGTAATACTTAATGTGTTTAAGAGTAAACGTTTAGGCTTGTATGTCATCATATCAGTTGCTAGAGGGCTAAACGGTGCTTCAAAAATAATAATTTGTAGGTCCCAGAGGACACTTGAGGACTGGTTCCCTCCCCCTTCTCTTAATGATGTATTTAGGTTAGAAACCTTACTTGTGTCTAAACTGATTGTCGTCAGTTGTACTAGTTAAATTACATATAGAAGCCCCACAAAGCTTTGTACAGAATACAGGTAATAAAAGTCCTGGGTCAAGTTTTTATTGGAGTACCTAAATATTCATATATGTGTTAAATTGAACTAGTAGATAATCACTTAGCTTGAATTTAGAACAGGTTCTAAAAAAAAAAAAAGTGTGAAATATTACCTGTGTGGTATGGCAGGATGCAGAATCTTTTTTATGGTTGCTTAAAATGTGCAAATGTCTAAGGAAAACATGGGTGAGCAGGTCCAAAGCTGTTTTTGCCCAATTGTTAGGAATTGGCAATTTGGCTGTAGTGAGCTGTAAATAAAATAGAGCAAAGCAAATGCTCCTCTCAAAGACAGTGGTGCGGTCCAAAGAACACAGAAATATTCCTCCGAGCTACCTTGCGTGCTGTGGTTTGCAGTCTTTACAGAGTGAGCCTCCATATCGGTTTTGTTAACTGCTCAAAAGACACCTGCAGTCTTTTCTTTGCCCTTCACAAGCTTTCATTACAAAGCATTGACTGAAGTAATATAGGAGTCGCACCCATAGTCCATGACAGGATCTGGGTCTGTGTTAGATTTTGAAAATCATTACTGGAAAATTAGTTTTAAAAATCACCCTGCAACTTTTCTTAGAGAAAGCCCAAATAAACAGCTGTAGTATAATATGAGGAAACTGCAAGTATCTGGTATTTACCAATAGATTAACTACCAGTATAGGTTTTGTAATACTGTTTGTGTATTACTATACATTACTATCATATATACAAATGGTGGAAACAAGTGAATAATCAGCTCTGCACTTAAGTAATGATACGCCCTTGGCATTAGACGTTATCACCCCATCAGGACATCAGAGAATTTTTTCTTTTCCCATTCCTTCCAACCTAATAGAACAGCACAGCTCAATGTTCTGAAAAATATATATATGTGTATAATTGATTCATTACATAAATGTCATGGGAATTGAAGTTTAGATTATTATAGCTAAATATCTGAACAAGTGGTGAGTTCAGTCTGCCCAGGTATAAACCTGCCTCTCCAGTGCCTCCTGCTTCTTCAGGCAGGCCTTGGGCTTTCGTAGAGGAAGGAGAGCTGCCCTGTTGCTGCAGTTTAAGTACTTTTACCCAACTATTTTGTGTTTAGCATCTTGGCGCATCCAATCTCTCTGTGCAGATCCTCATCCCTCAGTTAGAAGAAGGTTACCTGGTTTCTCCTGGCTTTCAGAGTTATCCAGTGACTCCTACAAACCCTCAGATACATCACCACCACTGTCTATGCTAAGGAGTTTACAAAACTGACCTCTGTGCTGTTTAACAACAAAAGCTGTTTGTCCAAATAGTACCAAATGGCTCCTGAAACTTCTTAGTAAGTCGGGCTGTATTATTGTTGAGATGAGGGTTTGCACCTCGAAAACTCTGTACCATGTAATCTGAGTGAATACTAGTGGCTGCAGCTTCTTTCTGGAGAGGAAGTAGGGAATTCGCACACCTACCAGAAATCATTTGTTTTCTCCGTATCGTTTTTGGTCTACATCACGTGTATGTTGTCTCTGTAGTCCTGAGCTATAATTGCTAGGTGGTTTATGGTTAATGCCTAGAATCCAATAAATGTGTTTGACAATAGATGTCAAGAATTTTTTGTCTTTGATGAAAACTTTTAGATAGTTCTTTTGAAACATGGTCAGTCCCCTGAATTGTTTTTTGGCGTCTGCTGTATGTCTGTTGTTTTTTTTTTTTTGTTTGTTTGTTTGTTTGTTTTAGTTATTTTCATCTGCTAAAAGACTGTAGGATTCTTCACAGGAATTTCTCTTAACAATTTGTCACACTGAGAAACCACTTTTGAAACAATCCCAGAGGGCTCATCGGTGGAGCACAGAGGCAGGTTTCTTCTGCTTTCTACTGTCCCAGATTCCACTTGGGTAATTCTGGGAGTTTAAGCCATTTTTAGTAACGCATGCATTGATGTTGCGTGATTTGGATCTGTTTCAGAAATTATGTAACATTCTCATTTTGAGAGGTAAATATTTTGAGTAAATGTTTTCTTGCAGTAGTACAAGGCTTGTGGGTCTTAAATGATGAGGTTAGAAACATATCACTTAGAGCTAGGGCTGAAGTTGCAAGGAGGAGAAAATTGAGGTACATAGTTACATGTATGCATCTGTGCATATATAGCTCAGACAACGTGTCTTTCATAAGTTAAAGTGACTTTGAAGAGATGTCTTTTGACATGGCCTTTTTTTTCATTTAGTGAATTTTGGTAAGGAATCTATTGTTTAGCTGAATATGAGCTCTGAACAGTGGAAGAGAATGTAGGCAGCAAGGCTTTAGTAGTTTTTACGGAAAGAGCAACATGAAGGTCTGATTCCTGTAGTCTGAGCTACTTCTGTTTGTCTCCTGTCCTCACAGCTCTTACTTTTTCCTGCAGGATTCCCCCATCTGTTTGTTACTCCTTTTCTTTTTCTCCCTGCCTAGAATTGTTTTGCTGTTGCTGCAGTGTTCCCTGGAACTTTCCTCCAAATTGTGATCTATTAATTTTGTTTGTTTTTTATTAACTTTTTTGTCACATGCGGAATAAAGTATCCTAGTCCCAGTTCATTCACGTCAGACTTTAAAGTCAATTACTGCTAGGCTGTCAAGTGCTAGTGAGGAAAATTTAAATTTGGCTGTCTGTGGCTATGGGAAATGCTAGCCCTTTTTGAGCTTGTACTTTCATAATCTGCACTCTGTTGCCCTTAAGAGAAAAATCAGTACAAGGTTTTCTGTTGACTTAAGTTGTAGGTCAGGCTTTGTGCAGGCTTATCTAATTTGTCAAATATAATTGTAAGCGTTTCTCTTTCAAGTGATGTTCAGATATGTTCAATTTGTTAGTTGTCCATTGTTGAATGTGTTAGTTGTATATAAGTGTTGTTTTCTCAATAAACTGCATTGTCAAAAGTGAACCTCGAAAGAATCTGTAACTTGTCAGAGTACCTGTGGGAAGGTATTTCAGCTACTTGTAGATTCAGACATCACACTGAGCACATGGACTCATTTTGAGAAATACAGCATTACTTCACAATTCAGTGCCCATGTCTATTAACTTTGTCCAATATATTGTAAACTTTTATTTCCTTTCTGCTTTGCTCATTTTCATTATTATCATTGGTTTCCTTTCTGGAGTGATTGTTAATATTGTTCCTTCAAAGATCGTAAATTAAATATTAGGAGCCAGGCTAAATAGAAGTTCAGCTTTGAATTAACTTTTTCCACTTATTTCTGTCAGTGCTCCTCTTTCATGGCAGACAGGAGTTTAAAACTCTATGGTTACATTCCCCTTCTCTGTAGCAATTATCATTGTACCTTGATAGTTTTGTGCATTAAATTCCTTTCCTTCTTTCTCATGTTTCCTAAACATCGATTTCCCATAGCTTGGTTCTAAACTACCTCAGACCTTGCTGTGAACAGATACGAGTTTCAGCTAAAGTGAATACTTTATCATAGCCTTTGAATGTTCTTTAAGTGCAAGTATATGTAGCTAAATCAGCCTGCCAGACAGCGATTGCATTTTCAGGAGCACAGTCCCTGGAGTAAGACACTTAACTGGGTTGAATTCAGAGGCGCACCCATTCAGGCTCAAACTCAGACCTCTTTCACGAAAAACATTTAAGGAACACAACTTCTCATATGGGAAGTGCTTCGACTTGCTGGCCTCCGCTCTTTGAAGGAACGTGGTATCGCCTGCACTGGACTACTTTTACCTGTCTTTTACTGTGACAACCATCATCAAAATTGCGTGTCAAACCTCCATTCCTGGCTGTTAGCAAGAACTGCACTATTGTATTGGACTGTGCTTATCAGATGAGAATAATCCCCCACACAGCATGTTCGGATGACCTTGGTAACATTTTACACTGCAGTGGATATGCATTGCCAACCATTTGGGCTAATTAGGTTTCAGGGAGAATGCTGGTTGCAGATTGCACTGCAGCGATCCAATCAATAACTTTGGGAACTGTCTGGTTTTGTAAGTTATCCACTCCGCAAGCCGGTAAGCCTTGTTAGTACTGATTTCCTTTTAAGCAGCAGGCATGCACGTCATCAAACGAGCATTTGGTAACACGAAATTTTCTACGAACATCTGGAAAAAGATGCATCACAGTTGTATCCTTATTAGTAACAATGTGTATTTGTAACAGAAGTTGTAGATTTATTAAACTGCTATAAGCTATTCTGTGCGTGCTCTAGCATTGTATTTACAGTTTGTATTAACAGCTGATAAGCAGAGGCTTCTGGAGAACAAGGATGGCTAGCTCTGGATTTCTTATTTAAGAGTTTCAAAGAGCAGCCAAACTCTCCAGAGTGAATGCAGGACCAGACAATGCTCAAAGCAAATCATCAAGTCAAACTCTTGTGCTTTGTATTTATTTCTTTGGGGATTTTTCTTTAAAGTATTTAACTTCACAGAAAAATATAGAATATATTTAAAATAGTGATGATTAGAAATGCACCTTTTCAAGAATGAGAGAGGTGTGATTTGAGAAATAAAGTGATCTTTTGCGTTTAACAACTTGTCTGCAGTTTTGTCTCCATGAAGCTGTGGTGAATGCTGAGGACAACAGCTGCAGTAGGCTGCTACCAGGACGTGCTGCTGTACTCTCAGGAAGAAGTAATGTGTGAATCGATATTTCATTACATTGTCATAAATAAATTGGGCAAATATTTGCAAAGTTGGGAATCTTTGTTTTCAAACAAACAAACAGGTTGATCTTTAGAGGTACTTAGTATTTGATTTCCTTTGGACTACCATGAAAGTTGGGAGCACTGGGTATTAGCTTCATAAATAACAGGCCTTTACCAACCTGGTCTATCCACCTCACTTATTAAACAGCATTTTTGTAAGCCTTGCCTAGATTTCAGAACTTCATGCCCCAAAGCGGTTTGTTCTCCGGTAACAACAATCAAATCCTCTCTTGTGTAATCTTTTAAGCATCTGTGGGTGTGTGTTCCTTTCATAGATGTGTAATCTTTGTCACCTAGAAAGTGGAGAGGCCAAACTCAAAAGACAGAAGTGTGATACCAAATTGTAAGATCAAACTGAGGTGCCACAGCAAACCATACAATGGCATAATATAATTAGATCTGATTTCTTTTGAATGTTGATTAGCCATATAATTGTTAATAAGTTTTACAGTTGTTACTAGGTTTGGAGAGTAAATTTCCAGCGATTTTAAGACAGACTTTGGAGCATAAGGTGCCGGTCACCTCACTTACTAAATTTTGACATTTTTAACATATGGGAATATTTCTGCAAGGAAGGCTTGCTTTCAAAATAATGTCTGCCTAGTACAGCGCAGACTGAATGTAAGCCCGAAAGTTGTATAATCCAGTCAATGAAAAGTAGTGCATGCTAAAACTATCTGCATTACCAGACCATGTGGCCAAGTTAAAAAGAAGGTAAATGGTTTTTGCTCTATCTTGGTGAATCAGAGGCCTCTTGAGGGCTTGCGGAAATTTCCATTGCAGCCCTAAGGCAAAATTTTGCTTATGTTCAAGATAATGCAATTCATAGCAAGAGTTGGATGTATTATACTAGAAGAAAAAATATACTTGCAAAGCATGGATAGGAGAGGCAAAAAGGCTGGATGAGAGCAAAGCTAGGAAGAAATATTCTTTCTTATTTCTCTGATAAGGATCCAGTTTATCTTTGTGCTTAGGCTGGTAAAATCTATATCAACAGGAAGGGATAATGAGAAAGTGAAGACTGAAATGGAAATGCAGACACCTTTCCAAACAGTAGCAGAGGCAGTTGGATGCTACAGCCTGGGGACTTACTTCTAAATTGTTTCTAATTCTAAAAGATGGACTCACTTGTAAATGAGCAGTGGCTATTTAAGCTTAAAACACTGTGACACATCATTTGAATACGAATTGGAGAGACCGGACACATACCAAGTCACAGTCATTTTATCTTCATGATATGGAGCAAAATACACATAAATGGAACATTTTTGTTACTTACTCATTTTATAATTTGCCCTCTATTAACTGCTACTTAAATATCCTCATAGGCTGTGCTAGACAATGTAAATCTGGAAAGTAGGTTAAGTATGCAGGCTATGGTTTCCTTATAACTTAAGGCAAAAGAGAAATAATCATATAAGATCTTATTTGAGTCTCTCTGTTCCTGTGTTTTCCCATTCTCTTCCCCTTTTCTCTCCCAATAATATGCCAAGTTTCTATACCAGGAACTATGGTTTTGTTTTGTTTTGTTTTGTTTCTCCAATGCATCAGAAGAACAAAGGTGTATAGAAGAAGATGTATCCCGTTTAATAAGAGTGAGTGCATCACAAAAATATTCCTTAATGCAGCAGAGTCATTGGGAAATTGCACATCTATGCAGTGCTAACTTTAGTCCCATTTATGAACAACTGTTCTTTGCTGTCTGGTTTTTAAGATGTTAAGCTTGGAGGTTGAAGCTTAAAAATTTAAGCTTTTTTTTTTTTTTTTTTTTTTTCTTCAAAGACTGCATGACTCAGGGAGAAACTGAAATATTCACAAATCTTAGTCCTGTCTGACTGCTGCACAGGTTCCCTCCTGGCTTGAAGAGAGGACATGGGCCAGTTGTTATCGATGTATTCATGGAAATGCTAGCTTCTGTCATTCAGCTTGATGAAACACCTCAGTGTGTGGTTTGAATGTTCAGATTCACAGCATGTGTATAAGGGAGATAGTGGTATCGCTTAGCACTGAAATATCACCATCTCTAGGATAAACTCAAATTGGCAAAAGGAGGTATTTTTAGAATATAAAAGGTATATTTGGCTTCCTGTCTTTTGAATAGTTATTCTTTAAGGGAGGACATTCTGTGTCCTGTAACAGCTCAGTTTCTTTGAGCCTTTGGAGAGATATGGTCTCCCTGCTCTGGTGTCGTTAGCAGTCCATAACAGAATGAGATTCCATGAAGAACCTTATCGAAAGCTTTTTGGAAACCTAAATATGATATACCAACTTGATCACTTGTATCATTGTGCTCGTTGACTTCTTCAAGGCACCTACCATATTTCTGAGGTAATTATTTCCTCTGCAAAAGCCATCTTCAGTTTTCTGTTATGTGTTTACCAAAGGGGAAACAGAGAGATGAGCCGTGTTTTTGTGCACTGTGGAATAGTTTTTACACTTTCAGATCTGTTGGATCATACGCTTTTACCTGGCCCCTGTTTCATTTGGAGTCCTTCACTACTGCATGTAGTGTGATTTTAGAAGACATGAGCCACGGCTGAGGGACTGCATGTGTTGTGTGCTGCCAATCAACCCACCACACAGCAAAAGAAACATAGCTATGGAACAGCCAAGGAATTTGGTTGTCCTCATTCACTGCCCGTGCGTCTGCTTCCCTGACTGCCTGTGGCTACTGTCTTGTGCCTCAGTTGTGTGACCTGCTGCGTGGAGCTCATGCACAGGGCAACAACATAGGTTGAGACACAGCTGTGTTTAATCTAAAGACTTCTCGACTTCTCTGCCTGTAGGTCATGTGTATGCATCCATATCTCTGTGCACCTGATGTATGCAAATGGCTACAAGCAAAACAGCTGTGCGCATGCACATGCTTGGCTAATAAGAGATCCCTAATTTGGTTTGTAGAATTTGTCAGCTTTGAAAATGTGTACTATTGTATTCTTAGTTAATAAAGTTTTTTGAGGATTTCAGGATTGCTGCTTAAAAACTGTATAAAAGTGATTCTAGCAACAACTACTCCTAATTGCCCTTGCCTTGGAGACTGTGCTTCTGACCAAGTCTGAGCTGTATTTGGAGGTATTTATTTCTGACAAATAGCTATTTTGCAGCCTGATTTCATAGTTTCCTTAGGCACAACATGTCTGAAGAAATCATATACAAACAAGTGTTCTTGAATATATCAATGAGAGGCATAATAAAAGAGTATTAGAAAGTTGCCTAGGAACTTCCTGAGGCTCCCTGGTGCAGTTCTACAAGTCCATTTTGTTTAACAAAGCGATTTGCTATCAATCCATCGTTGCAACATATTAAACCAATGCCACTGTAAGGATCTCAAAGGGTCTTGCTTTCTAACAGTCTCATGAAATGAACATGTAAGGTGTGTATTTTTAAGAAATGAGAATGTGGAACAAATAGACATATTTGACAGGTGTGTGTTCTTTATGTTGAGTGTTCTTTGCTAGACCACTGCATAAATATCCTTGTTGTTTTAATTCAGACATGACATTATCACATTCTGTTATCAACTGCTGAGTGAAAAGATATTTTTACTAAGGTGCTGACACAGTGTAATTTTATTGCTGCTTGCACTGTCCAAAGTTCAGCATCACATAATGGAGGTGTCACTTTCTCTTACAGAAGTATTTTAAGCTAATAGTTTTACATTAACAAACATAATTATTTTTTAAATTAATATAAATGGAAAATATGTCATGGTGCTTTTAGCCATGTTCTAAGCTATATGGCATCAGAAGAAGTTTGCTGCAAATACATAAGCTTACATTATGGTTACATTCTAATTTCCATGGTTATTAATGATAATATCAGACAGAAGCAACTACTCTTGTAAGTCATTGGAATGAGGAAAGAAATTAACCTACTCTTTAGTTGCTGTCATAGTATTGTCTAGGTTAAAACCTATGAGGATGATCATAAGGAAAAAAAAAAGCCCTTGTGCTTGAGGCTGTTAGAAGAAATGTGTTTTTCAGCAACAACACAGAAGGAGATAACAGTAGGGGTATATGAATATCCCCAGTCAACAGCTTTCCAGTTGATACGCACACTTAACTCTTTCCCATATGTTTAACGGTGCTGCTTTCCTGGCCTGCTCCCAGCAGTTTTCCTCCTCTTTGTGCTGCTGTAACTCAAACATGCAGGGGTTTCCATCAGTGACAGCGCTGTTCTCTGACTCTCAAGTTCAATCTGTTGAGAGGGAAATGGAGCATGTCCTTACTATACAAACACTTTCTTTGTCCATGTTCTTCTATTGAACTGGTGAAAAGATTTATTTAAATGCAGGGAAATACAGATAGCTCCTTTGTCAAAAGTATTGTCTCTAACTGCAGACCTGTAGAATCTGTATTTGGGCAGAGAACACCGAATACAGCGTTGGTAATTTCAAAGTCTTAAAAATTAACTGGGCAAAGTTTTGCCACAACCATGGTATTAACCCCTGATTAGAACAGCCAGTTAGCTCCAGTATTCTTTCCACTTCTCTGGAATCAGGAGCAATAGTATAAACATGCATACATTATCCTGGACACTTTATGAGATCCTAATTCCTCATTAGGTTGGCCCTTTTTTTTTTTTTTTTCAAACTAGACTAGGACAGTGTCATGGAATTAGATTTTACACAACTCTAATGTAGCAGCAATTAAGGATTTATTATATACCTTTATAGCAAATAATAAGGTTAGATTATATGATTTTGACAGCACTTAATCAGTCTATAAGTATCAGCCAATTAACACAATGATTTAAAGGAATTTGCTACAATAGATACAGTGACTTACTTAAAAATTCACAAATGGCAAGGTTCACCTGAGGGTGAACCTTGCAGGGTCCTGGGGGGGCTTTTCTAAATCCAGTTGTGCACTTCCAAAATTCCCCCTTAGAGTGAATTACTCACCCTGTGTCCTTGTTTGTCCGTGGACAAGCTCGCTCCTCAAGGAGTCAGCCCTGTGATGTGCTTCACCTCAGGGCTACCCTGAGAGGCGTCCCAGCTCACGGGGAGAGAGGAGATCAAGGGCGCAGCCCGCTGTGGTCACAGGAGAGCTCAAAGAGTTCTTGGTTGGGATAGCTATTTATAGCATTGCGAGGCCATTGTCTTTTGGTCAGTAATTTTCCAGGATTCAGGTCTTTTGCCAGTTTGTTTAGGAATCAGGTTGCGCAATCCTCCCCCCTTAGCCCTCAACGAGGCAGTGAGACAGTGTTGGACTTCACCACATTCTGTAGATAACAGAGGAATGATGCTGTGATGGCTTTTCCTTGCCTATTTATTAGATAATGTGATTGACTCGTGGTCAAGCTCCGATTCCTTATCAGGTTGTTTCCTGGAATGAGCTCTGCCTGGGGCTGCCTTGATCCTGTTCAAGGAGCGATCCCGTTGAGGCCTACTGCGGCTCACAAGCCTGAGCAAGACTTAGGCCAAGTGCAGGAGCAGAGCGTACCTGCCACAGACAGCAGGAAATCCTGCAATCTTCTGGCATTTGCAAGACTCAGGTGTGACTGATGGTGTGTTTAACAACTTCTGTGGTTCATTACACTGGCACATAATCTTGCTGGGTGATGGGCAGCATTTGGACATTCCAGTACATGACTAGGATGATTAACACGTCTGCTCAGAAAGGATGCTGTTACTCTCCTCATGTCGTTATTCATACTTGCAACCTCAAAAACACAAACTGCAAGTTTACAAATACTCCAGGACATCTTCTTTCTTGTGTTTCCAAGCATAAACTCTGAAAACAGCTCCCAGTGGTAGCTGTTTAGGGAAATGACTCTCCCAATAACTTAAATGTAATGATTTCTAAGCTTAACTGCTACACATTTCAGATATTCTTTCAGCAGGATAAGGAAAGGGGAAGAAGGATTATTATTCATCTTCAGAAAATGATCCTTTGGCCAGACATGAAGGAGCTTGTGAAAAGGCCTGGCCCTTCACGTTAAGCTATCATGATCCGTAGTCAAGGAGGTGCGCTTGTAATGGTTGCAAGGGCTTTAACTGTGTGAAGATGAAACAGAAAGGAGCAGACAAAATGTGAATATTCAGGGCTATATTGACCAACTGACCTACAAGTAAGGTTGGTGTGTTTAACGTCTGCTTTCCAAAGCTGCGAAATCCTGACTATGCAGTCAGTGGGAAGTAGGCTGAATACTGAAGTTAATAGGTGTCTATATTATGTGGACTAAATATGATTTCTAATTCTCCCCAGTGATTGCAGTAGTGAGCAGGTCAAATCAGCCATGCTGTCATGGGTTGTGACATAACAGTAGGCACGTAAATCTAAGACCTCATGGAAGGTCACTGAATATGCCCCACAGTTCCCTGTAGCAGTCCTACGTCAAGTTTAATGGTTGACTTTTATTCAATTGGAGATGGTTGTGTAATATCTAAATCCAAAATATCAAATGTTTTCAACTCAGTTACAAGTTTGTAAGAAGATAACCACAGTATAGCCTCCGTCACAAATGTCACTTGCGACGCCTCCCTCTTTTTAATAAATATTAAGGATGACATAAGATCACAGTTGCACTCACGATCTAATTGAAGAAACTATTTTGTGCGAGGTGTTATGCAAAGGTGTATTTCAGGTTTAGTTTGGAATTGTTGTCTGGTCCATTTTATGGCAAGGAAGATACTAATGTATTCTGTTCCCCTGAAAACGTTGTAGAAGCTATTAGGTAACAGCTGTTGTGTAAATTTTACTTTTAAGAATGTGAAGTAGCATGTTGCTTTATCATTTTCTTTCTCAAATATAAATAAAATGCCTATTTTTTGAGTGATTTTAATTTTAAGGTTGATAGGCAGATCACACAATCTTATTTTTCTCAAGATTAATGGTTTTCCTTACCTGTCTTTCTCCCCACCCTGTTTTTTCTTTTCTCTTACCCTTCAGAGCCAAATTACTGAAACACAGCAGGTGCTGACAAACAAGAACTTCGTGCATTTTATTTATCATGAAACTGCTAAAATTCTAGCTTTTTAGCTCACTTAATCATTTTGACAAGATGACAATACGATGTATCATCACCAGACAGATGACACTAGACAGATGACAATACTAATCCTGCAGTAGGTTCTCAAGGGAGATTTTTATTGTAAAAATTGACATATACGGTATCAAGGTGAACATAATACATTTAGGAAAACAGCAATTTGCACTGTTCAGTACATCTCTAGGTCTTTATCACTGTTGAGTCAGAGTTTGTGCTAATCTCAGCTGCCTCAGAATCTGGGCTCTGTTAAAGCTGGCAGGTCCTTCGTGTCAACCCCCACTTCTGGAGCTGTTGAGATACTGACAGATAGGATGCACACAGATGTTTGCTTAATGGTTATTTCCCCAGGGGCTCCTGTCAGAGCTGTTGGCAGGGAAATAGGGGAATTACCTTGGAAATTGCTAACTCACTTTCACTGAATGATAGACTGGTGCATTGCAAAACAAATTTGACCAGTTTCTGAATGTATGAACTGCCTCCAGAAAGAGAGGAAGCTGTTCCTAGCACAGATGATGTCACCTAACTGTTGCTCTGTCAAATCAGTTCTATTGCTGCTGGCTGGGACTGATGATGCCTATGCTTCAATTGAATGGAAGAGTTCTCTAAAACATACCTCACCTGTTGAACAGTCCTGAAGAGAAGAAGATAAAGAGTCAGGAAGGAATCCCTAAGAAATGAGGAGAGAAAAACATTTTTTTTCACAACACAAATACTGGTGGTCAGAGGAACAGGCTGCAGGGTGGAGGAACTGAGGTGGCTCTACCCCCGTGGTTGCAATCAGGTGTTAGAGGCATTGGCTCGTGATATATTATGCTGCTCATTTTGCTGCACGGGTTACTTGCTGTGCCCACATGCTGAGTTGCTTTTAACTCATGTGCAAACTTTGATCTTTCATATTTTTTTCCTGGCATTAGTATTTATTCTGTGACCTGTGCAAGAAACACACAGCCCAAGCTGAGAATGTCTAAGCCTTTCTGATGCCTGCCATATGTTGACTTACCCTGAGATATATTTTTCTGATTTATCTGATATATTCAACATCACAATCCCCATATGGCTACTGCTTCTTTGTGTATTCCAGTGGGAGTTTATCTTTTGCTTTTCAAAGGTTTGTCACAGCGACTATCCTTAGTGGAACATCTTTGTGTGCCTGGTTCATCTAATTATCCTCCCTAGTTAGAGATGCATCAGGGGCTCTGTGTTAAACTGGGGAAAGCGTTTAAAGTTGAATATCTGAATACTGAAAGCTGTACAAACACCAAAGAGTGAGCAGAAGGCATCATATATTGAACAGCAACATTCTAAGATGGGAACTGTCACAAACAGGCAGCTTGAGTTCCTACTGCCTGCAGCTGACTATGCCTTGATTTCCACTGCAAAACAAGGGGAATGACAGTAAAGAGACCTCCCCTCCCCCTAAAGTGACCAGGAACATTTTCTTCCATTACAGCAGATTTACAACATGGCACATGCTCAAGGATCTTTGCTGAGCTATCACAGTAATGTAGTACTACGCCATAGCTCTACCCATGCAACATGATAATGGGATTTTCTGAATGAAACTGCCAAGTTAAATCTGGGTGCTCAGAAGATTTTCAATAAAGAAAAAAAATCTAAAACATAATTTTCATAGTAAAGCAATGAAAAACTCTCTTCACAAGCCTGGACACTTGTCCTGCTGCCTCACTTATCCTTTCCTAAACACCATGTTTTTTCACAGCATCGTACTGGGGGAACATCCACGGCAGTGACTGTGGTGGGAGAGAGCAAGTATATTAAGGCTCGTCTTGCGGAGGGCAACAGGAGTCAGTGAAGCCAGCGACTCAGGCTGACAACACATCCTAAGGCAGAGTCCAAAGAAATGCAGACTAAGTGAGGTTCTTCAGGACATTGGTGGTACATTTACTGCAGTGCTTTCCAGTGCTGAAGAACCAGTTCAGACCATTGCTGAAAAAAATATAAATGAAGATGCTGCTTTTTCCAGTTCCTACTAGATATGTCACAGCACAGCATAGCATGGTTTATTGCATTAAATGTTTATCATTCAGATATCTATTAGATTTTTCTATTCTCAGACATATTCATAAAGGAGTTTCATATAAGGTCTTATTACAATGTCATCAGATGTCGAAAAGCAAGACTGAAAGATGTCATTGATTTTGAGAGGCAGCAGTGTATGCGTATCACCTACAAAGATGAATTAATGGTAACAAACAACATTAACGTGAGAAATGTATTATCTCAAGTTACTTTTGCATTGTCTTCCTTGTGGTTTCAAAACAGAAAATACATGAACAGCTGTCATGTTCTGCCCCTCAGCCCCCATATCCACTCCTCCTTTCTCCCTCTCCCTGTTAGTCAAAATCAGGCAGATTGGTGAGTACCCAAAGGCTGTAAGTCAGGAAAAGATGTATTCTAAGACCTGTGGCACATGCAGTATTTATAGTTACTGCCTATATTCTATTAGTACTTCACACCTCTCAAGTATCAGATATAGAGTAGCATTAATGTAACAAAATAGGAATAGCAGACTAATAAAAAAAAAAACTTAGCGGAGTTTCTTCTGAGAATAATCAACTGGTTATAGATATTACCTGTACAAGTATGACTGTACAAGCCTAACTATAACTCTTCACCCACATTTCTAGATAAATAATGCCATAGATGGATGAATATATGTACACGTGTATAAAAAATAAACACATACGAGAGCTTTGTTTGATCTAGCTCCCCAAGTCTCTCAGCTAACTGGTAAATACATATCAAAGATTAAACAAAGCAGCTAAAAGAAGCAAAGGCGATGTATTATATTACCCATGCTTTCTACTCTTCGAATTCTACCTCATACAAATCACAGTGTTTGGCAATGTTCTTGCACAGAGTGAACTGCTGTAAATCCTGGAGTTCTGTAGTAAAGTTACACAGTAAGCGCCACTGTATTACACACTAAATCATGGAGTTTTACCAAAGAAGTTGCAATATCAGCTGCTTTCCTGCATTGTTTGTATTTATGGGGAGCGTTCATCAGTGATAGATAAGGTCAGTTTGTGCTGCTCTTGTCACTGCCCAGAGATTGAGAATGCAGTCATTTCTCAGAAATTCTTTCTCCTTCTTGCTGTCCCATGTCACCTAGAAAATGAACTCTGGCAAAAAGCAATCAGAAGAGTGGGACAGCCAGTGCGGATTCTAAGCACACTGGAGAGAAACTTGATTTCATAACTGCACAGTTGTTTGGTTACTACTCTATTTACTCTTCATGAAAACTGGTGTGGAATGTTCTGCCTCGGCACGCGGTTAACAAAGAAATGGGCATTGCACATGTCTAGCTCGATTAGTGAGTTAGGAGGGTAACATTAAAGTCTGTGGCTGAATCAACATCAGTTTCTAGAACGTAGAATTACAGAAAATGTTTGAAATAAAACCCAGTGTAAAATCAGAAGGAAATACCAGTGTCCCAGCAATGGCAAAATTAGGTGTCCACAGAAACAGTGGAACGTGTATGGCTTGAAGGCAATCTCTTTCCCAAAGAGCTGGTGATTTCATGAGACAAAGCGATCTTTAAATACTCAAGAAACACTATAAAATGCCTGCTGAGTTAATGTGTCTGTGGTGAAAATGCTGTCTTCTGATCAGTTAGCTGGGTGGAAAGACTTGTCTTACATGGGTGACAGCCTACCCGAAGACCTTTATAAATGAAATATTGTAAAAACGTTCTGCATAGAGTCTTCACTCACAGTTCACCTACCCACAGTCTTTAATTCCAAGTCTAACCCAGAATCCATTGTATGGGGAAAGCCGGTAGAGACATACATTAATGACGGCCTCTGAAAGTCGGAATCATTGCCACATTATGTTCTCTTTTTTATATGTTTTTTAAGTCACTCAAAAATCACTCACAAAGCAGGTAGTCTGCGCTGGCAAGTGAAAAAAATGTTGATTTTTGTATACCAGGATCATGGATTTAAAGTGGCTTGCCCAAATGTCTATTTCATGAAAATTGAATCCATAGAGCACTGGTCTCTCTCAGTAGAAAACATAGTATGCTATATTCATTGCAGTTTTAAAACTTCAGAAAGCAGCTGGTATATTCAGTCCTGCTATGGCCTTTGATAGACATTCGCTCCAACTATCTGCCAACATAAGAAATTTAACTTGGGATGTTGTTTTTTTTCATTCATACATAGAGGCAAAAGACTCTATGTAACAGCTGTCTTTCCAATAGTACATCTGTATTACGAAGTATAGAAAATGTTTTGTCTAAATTTCCCTTTAACAGGGTTTGGATTACCAAACAAGACTTATGGCTTCACTAAGGGAAAAAATCAAGACATTTACAGAAGCCTGTGTACTTATTCCGTTGCTCAGCCTGGTGTGCTTCCACTAAACAGCACAGGTATATTCAGTCTGGAAAGTAAGATTTGCAATTTATGAAGGTAGGAAGAACCATCTATGTTAAGGCAAAAAAAAGTGCTGAGACAGAGAGGAGAAACCAACAAGCAAAGCAGGGCATCTTAGATGAATAAATTCAAAGCTCTGCACATTACTGTCTCCTCTTTCCTGGTCCTTGCTACTGCTCTTTTGGGTAATCATTTAATGGCGTGCATTTGCTGCAAGCGTCCCTTTGGCACTAGCATGTGTCAGGAAAGTGGCTACTCTACAATATAACCAGCAGGGATCAATATGGTATCTCAGCTTGGTGACAAAGTGTTTTTCCGTGAATGGCGTTGCTAAAACGTACCCAATAAACTTAGCTGAAAGGCTGCCAGGGCTGACAATCACTAAATTCAGAGCAGCCTTGGATTTTGTGAGAATCTTTTTGCTTGACAAGTGCACTAATTCGTGATTAAAGGAAACGAGGAGGGTAAGCACGTGAAGCACAATGGGAGGAAACTGCTGGCATGATTAACAGCTGGTAAAAATATGAACTTGAAATAATTGCACTGTTCTCCATGTTCGTGGCCTCTTTGTATTCATGTTATATTCTTCTTCCGATGACAGAAAGCAAAGAGGCTTCCTAACCCACCAGCTAGCCTGAGATCTGTAGGAATTAATTTTGTGGACTCTGATCAAGAGAAAGCCCTCTGTAATGGCTGTAGCAGGGAAATAGCAAACCAGTATCCTTCAACACAATGCCAGGCCGGGGAGCTACAATCTATAGCTGTAGGATGGTTTAAGCTCTCTGTAGGATAGAAGCTCAAAAGCGATATAGTTAGGCCTCAGCTGATATATTCAAAAGTGAAACTCAGAATATACTTGCATTTCTGACTACCAAACTGCTCCCTGCAGTCAGATGGAGGATCTTGTATAACTGATGACTGTAATTTGGCTGCAAATGGAAAGATAGAGGCTCACATCTTATTGATGTATATTTGATTTGCCAAAACATGGTTTTCATTTTAAACACCCATCCAGCATGGCTAAGTGGAAAACCCTGCAGGACCACAGAGAACAGGATTTTCTACTCCACAGTGGAGAAAAGCTGGAAAGAAAGAGGAAAAGAAAGATTAGAGGGGGAAAAGTGAGGAAGAATAGGAGAAAAAAAAGAGGTAGGAACTAGGATAAATCAAAAAGGCAGTACAGATCCTTAGGAAAGAGATGGAAGAGATTAAAAAGGAAAACAGCCAATAGAATTTCCATGAAGAAAACTGAGTTATTTTCTGGTTCTTTCAAAAAGTGGAACTTCAATAAGCAAAGTTGCTCAGAACCTCAGATTTGGTATCTCAGCCAAAGTAAAGAGAAAATTGAGAAGCTGTGGAAAAAAAAAAGCAGATTCAGGAAGCCAAAAATTCCAAAGAAGCTCAGTTCTGGAGACACTGAAGTGAAACAAAATGTGCACACAAATATGCTTTCTATTAAATCAGTTTGAAGGAAATCATGCACACAACTGAGTCAAAAAAGACAGCCAAGCTCTTGGGAGTAAAGCTAGAAGTGGAGAAATAGTAGTCGTAATCAGCTAGTTTAAAATTATTTACTGCTATTTCCCTCCAAAGTGTTGCTACTTCTGAACAGGAGAGGCCCAAAGTATACTAAAGATATTGCAAACTACAGTTAATTAATTTAGCACCCCTGCTGGAGAAACCAGTCCGTTTTTCTTGGTGTCAGGCGGCCTCCCCAGTAGCTTCCTCAGCCTCGGCACTCCGCCTGGTCACTCCCCAGCCTCCTGGAACTGTAAGGCAGGCGCTGCTCCAGGCTGAAGCTCTCTGTCTTATCTCTGTGCAAGTAAATAAAGCATCAGGGACACCAAACGAGCCAAGAACAAAGCTGTGTTTGATAAAGTCATATATCTGTAAGGTTTTTCCGTCTTTAGAATCTCATGTAAAATGCATGCAAGTAAGAATGGGAAAGTGCGTGCTGAGTTGCTGCAGTTACACTGTTTAGCAAATTGCAGATCTCATCTGCCATACTTGTTGTTCTTCACACATGCATAAATCCTAAATCCTATTGGATAGAGGATGGGAGATAGATCCTATTGTAAAATCTCCATTATCAAAGGCAATGGGGAAACCTCTGAGATGAGAAACTTAGATCATGCAGGTGCTGCTGGGCACCTGGGCACGTCAAGTGTACCAGAGCTGACTACCTCTGCACCCATAGTATATGTAAACCACCATTAGGATAATCCGATCCTAGAAAATAGAGAGGTGGTTGATTGGTAATGTGCACATCATTAATTTCTGCAAATTATAGCTCTGCAAGGCTTGGGGGACTATGAACTGGGGAGGCAGGAGAGGAAGATGGATTGCAATGGTGTCATGAGCTGAGCATGGAAACATGCTGGTCTTCCACAGTGTCCTGCTACATCGGATACATGACTATCAGTATTTTCAGCAGAAAAATAGGATGTGCTTCTTAGGTCAACTGAAATGTATATGCTAAAGGAAAGGCAGCTAAATGAAAAATTCTTGAAGGAAATCTCATGTACTCAAATATTTAGAGAGAACCAAAACCAAAGCAGCTTTCACTTGCCTTCTGGATATGTTCATCTCCTGGGATAACATGGAAAACTGTGGGGGACAGCAGTAATCTGAAATGTTCCTCTTCTTGGTTAATGGGGGAGGAAGGAAAAATCCATTAAAATGAATATGTAACCAACTGCTAAAATCAGCTGCTTTGTCATTCTAAAGACTACAAAGGACAACTGTATTTTCACTATAACAACACTAAAAGACCATCCTGATTCTCTGATGACTAAAGGAAAATTGAACATCAGAACCCCTTCCCCAAGATTCCTTAATTTTTGCATGCCTTTGATCTATCCTAGAGAAAGGAAAAAAGAAGATTTTAGGGAATGTTAAGTTCAAAAAAAAGTAGCTCTCAGACAAAGCAAACAACCCAAAATACTATGGAATTCAATATCTAGGTGTTCCTGGAAAAACATAGAAATTANTTTTTTTTTTTTCCCCTAAGAACAGACTAATTACTCTATTTTCACAGAGTTTGAAGGTACGGTACAATTTTCTTTCCTCCCTTGGACTCAGGACTACAGCAAAAGAAGGATTTTAGGTGTCCAACTTCAGGCACTTCAGTCCAAGATTACAGTTGCAGAAAGCAAAAGCAAAACCAGCCTCCTCTTCCAATACCTGTCTAATCCTGGGAACACAAAAATTCACAGGAAGGCTTCATTTTACCCTTTAAAGACTATCCAGAATTATAATGCCCTGAGTGATACAACAGGAACCAGACTCAATAGCTGTGGGGCCTCATCTAGAAGGCACCAAGGATACCTAACTCAGAAACAGCTCTGAGTTGAGCACAGAGCGCTGCAGTCATAAATTCATTAAAATGTCATGTTTGTGATAGTGCCTCTAATTTTTAAAAAATAAACAGGTACAACACTTGTCTAGGAACCCGGATAGCTAAGCTCTCAGCTTCTCCATTTGAAGAACCCTCACAGTTCATGTCTCCCAGGAAAGTGTCATAAAATGACATCAAGAAAGCTGTAGGAAGAAGGCACCTTTTCCTCTCCTGTCCTCTTAAAACCTGGCTGCTGTACAGCCAGTAACGTAAGATACATGCAGCAAGTAAGCAAGAAGGAGACAGAGTGTTTTATAAAGGTGATTGGTGTATGCCCTGGGAATGATGAGTCCTGGGATTCTACACCTTCCTCTGATTTATCTGGTGGTGGCAGCTGCCACGGTGTGACCAACACCTACAAGACACGCAGGCGCATTGCTTAGGAGTTCAGTGAGAACAGGGACCTAGCTTTCACCAACCAGTCTGCTCTGCTGCAGCAATTTCGTATTTCTAAGATCTCTTCCTGATGCAATACTGTATGAATCATTGCCTTCCACTGTGCCTCAGTCTTCTCATATTTAAAAATGAACAGCCTGACTCCAGCCTATATTACTGGAGTTTCTAAGGCTGAATTAGCATTTACGAAGTGTTGTAAGATCTCTGGAGAGCTGGCAGAGCACGGTATTGTAATGTTTCCTACATTCTTAAATACTGAATGTGGGTAACTCAGTGCATGTATGTTCTGTTGCCCTGCTTCCAAGAGACAAAAAGGAGAAGAGCTAATCAGATACGGGATCAGGAATTCTTCTTTGTTACTTATATAACGAAAGGTAAAGGCACACTGTTTCTTTTGGCACATTCTTCTGATACCCACATGCTAACACACTCATGGGCTAGAGAACAGGATTTTGATTGATACCTCTGTGCCAGTATTTCTGTTCCATGAAGAATCAATTGTTCTACTTGTTGTGAAGCAGTACAGAATATGAGTCCTCTCTCCCCTTGACATTTCGCCTTTGTGGATAAGGATTCAGAGCGAACGTTAATAGACAAGTCCTGGTTAAAAGTCCCCAGCTTCAGTGAATAACCATTTGCTCTGTTATGTTTGTGATGACACAGAGATGATTCAGGAGCTGGTGGAAATGTGTGAGTCTTCTTTGGAGGGTGCAAAAGCCAAGTGTACTCTGACAGCTGGTAGGAGTGGACCAGAGATGTCTATGGCAAGGTAGATACTGATTCAGTATCTACTTTGTTTTGCTGCTAAGTCTGCTGGAAGCTGCAGGGTTTCTGTAGAGGTCAGGTGAAGTTACTCTCCTTTTCTGGGTCAGGGTGACAGAGGGAGCCACGAACCATCTCCACCGGGTAGCTGACTGCCTTCGCAGCAAGGACCTGTGCACTGGGGTCATAGCCTGGCATGGGCAGCATGAAACAGGCTTCAAATCACCGAGTTAGAAAGAAGCAATAGACTAATCATGCTTCTTTAATAGGAAAAGCACTATGTCATACCCAGTCCCACTGCAGTTCTCCTTCCAGCCTGCTTGGAGGCTTCAGCTCCTTATAAAAGCTCTGGAAGAATAAATTGTATCTTTGCTACTATCTCATGTGACAGTGACATCGATATAGATGTAGACTAGGTTGTCCACCTGCAACTTCTGTGATTTATACATATTCCCCATTTTCCCATATCCTCCTCAAGCCCCCTGCTCAGAGTGAACCAAGTCATATTCCACCTCCCTTGAGCACGCAGCCATAAGCTGGCCAGCAATGAGGGCATTCTTATGTGTCAGTCCCTGATACAGACACTGCTGTGTCTTACAGCAAATATTTCACATTCCCAAGTCACCCTGTGTTTTAATAAGCCATATGTAAAGTAAGTCACCAGCATCAAAATCCCTGTTATTATTTCAGCTGTGCCTCTGAGATAAGGCGGGTTGTAAACAGATCCAGCCAGACAGCAGATTTACCTGGAATACATGTACTTGTTCTTTTGGAAATTTCAGAGAGTGGTTGGTTGACTTGCCCTTTAGGAAAGCTTTGTTATTAGAGCTTCCTATTTCCTGCCCACAGCTTCATGTCGTCTACTGAAAGCAGCTGACAAAAGCATCACATTCACTTTTTCCGTACAGAAAATGTCTGATGTTCTGCTTCTCCGTTATGTTGATCCGCAGCACGTACCCTTACAAGTACTTTTTGTGGGTACAGAGAACAGTGACAGTATGCCCAGCCTGCCACAGTCAATCTACCCAAGCTGTCTGCAGCAAATTATTTACCCACCGAGTCTGAATTTTGTTTCTGAACAGAGAACAGCTTCCGTAAGTGGATCTCGCACCCGGAGTTACTCACTGAGTATTTTGTGTGAAGAAATTTTAGCAGAGGGACTGCACTCGCACTCATCACTGTTTGGCACCGTAGTATTTGCAGTCTAAAATCAGATTGATATGGGCCTGTTCCATGAAGTCATATAACTGTTGGAAAATAGCTAGTATCTAATATAATCAGCTCTCGTAAACTAATCATTAGCAAATAGTGTAAGCATGATTTAGCTATCCATCCTAAATGGAGAATGCTCTGCTCCTCAGATGTGTAAGTTAGGTCAGAACAGCCACATTCCCCGTCAGCTGCCATCTGTCTGATGGCTTTGTAATGTGGACTTTTGAAGACAATTATTTCACTATACTTCCTTTCAAAAGGGCCGTTCTGTAGCGAGAGACAAGAGACACTGATCTAGTTTCTTATTAGCAGACCTTGCACAGTAGAAAGAGTTTTGTGAGCGGTTACATCCCAATACTGCTCAGCAGAGATTAAGACACTCCTCTTCTGCCAGTCTCATTGCCAATACCATTCCTGACAGGGTGGGAGGCTGGAGGTGGTGGTGTTTGCAAGCTTCTTTCCCTGGTGTGAGAGCAATGCCTTATAAAATACTCTTTACTGTTATGCTTCTGATGCTCTTTCTTGTCGGGAAAGGTGCTGAAAGCAGCAGCAGATTTTATTTTCTGATTCAGTCTCTAACTAGAATTAATACTTGGCAAAGAAATGTTTCCAACATTGATATTTGGATGGAGATTTCTGAAAGATGGGACTGCTTGTAAATAAAGTCCTTCATTTATCTGATATGGTGAAGTATTTTGAATGTTTTGGGTGCATTTCAAACATTTTCTGTTCCTGTTCTGTATTTATGTTGTATTCATAACCCTCTGCATAGTATTAATCATAATTATCAGACTCAACAATACTGTAATACGTAGCCAGAAAAGGTTTGGGAGCCATTCCTATTCCTTATATAGAGCTTACACCAGAAAGCAGGATGACTGAAGCCCTGCAAAGCTTGCTGTTCATCTAATAACTGCAGTGGGAAAGAGTATTCCCAAAAGTTTTGAGAATAAATTCATAAGGGCATGGCCATAGAGATTTAGTCTGCTTTAGCAGATGGTTTATTGTGCTTCACCTGTGCATTGTACTGTAGAAATCTTGACCGGCACGGCCTTTCTTCTCTCACACCCTGTTGTTCACCTGACCCAGCTGTAGCGAGAAGAGCGGGCATTAGGGGCTGATCACATGGGGTTTCCACCGAGCCAGTAAAACCACACCACTGCAAAATGCTCAGGAGCCAGCAGCAGTCTGTTTCACAGAAACATCTGTGTTTGAAAAATGAATGAGTTAGATAAAAGGGAGGCTGTTACCTCTTCTAAGTAAATTATTTAAACTTGCAACTTGTTTATATCTTTTTTTCCATATGAAAAATTAATATACCACAGGCCCTTTTGCATTTTCATGGTAAACAAATCTATTTATAGGTTTTCCCCTCCTGAGGAACAGAGAAAAGGCCACACCCCACCTCTGCCACAAAAGGGTCTGTATATCTAAATATTAACAGAGCAGACCCACTAATCTCCAGAGCACCGTGTGCTACTGAGAAAGAAAAGCTGAGTCAAAATTGCTGCTCTTAACATTTGTGAAGAATGAAATAAGGATTTTCTCCATGTGTCGCACGGATCTTGCACTTGGCCTTAGACTGACATTTGATAAAAATCATGGTCAAAATCTTCAACCTGGGCGTGCAAGCTAGGCTTCTTCTTTTTTTCACATTAATGCGCTACCTGAGAAAAACCACCCTAATTTTCAGCAGTACTGAGCAAATGCCCCTCCAATTCACCGCACTGGCAGTTAAGAAATCTCAGCACCTCTGAAAATCAAATAGTGCTTAAATTTACAGCTTCTCTATTTGAAAGTATCTCCCAGAGTCTCCATCTATTTAAATGGAGAAATGCGAAGCCAAGGGCACACAGTGATCTGGGCAGTTAATAATGTTTTTGGCAATGTAACAAATCAATGAAACATTTGGGAATAATGGCATCAACTTGGATTTAACAGTTTCACAACGGTGTCGCTTTCCAATAAATGGATATTGGGATTTTTCCTCAGGCATTTCTGTATGTACCAGTTGTGGCAGATCACGTTCATGTTCTTTTCCCCACCTCCACTTTCAATTTAATTTGACTTATGAGCAGGCAAGCAGCCTGGGCACGTTATTTACTGCCCCTTCTGTAAAGGTTTAGAAACCCTGCCTCACATCTCAGACTTCTGGACACATGGCATCAGGGAAAGGTGAGTGTTGCCCCTCTCATCTTGGGGGAAAGGAAAGGAAGACGAGGGGTCAAGTCCAGATTTGCTTGAATTGGCCTCAGGCATTACTGAACGATGCCAAGTATTTTTATTGAACTGAAACTGCAGGCTATCTAAGCCCTGTAGGACAGTCACACGGAGCTCATCATTGCAAGCAGGAACTGATTCTCCTTTCCCTTGTGACCTCTAGCTAGCTTCTGTCTGAATACTTCCATGCACAGCATTAATATTCCTAGCCCTGGAAGTGACTGTGTCTGTGTTTGGAGCCTTACCACACCTGCCCTGAGAAGTGGCAGCTTCCTCTTCCTCTTCCTCATCCTCTGCGCTGGGTGGCTGTGTGGGAGCAAAGCTACAGTTGGCTCATCTACGAGACTGCTGTCTGGGGTGTTCCAGCACCTTTATGGGCCTGTCTTTCAGGACCTTCTGCTTCCTCTCGTTATTTATTTATTGCATTTAGCTGCTTATTTGGCTGACAGTGCACTTTCTGTCCTTGTACACCTTATCCCCTCCGATGCGCCTCATACATTTTAAAGACAATTTTATTAAAAAATAAAAGCAGGTGAGTTAAATAACGGTTTGTCTGGCCAAGACCTCAAAGGAAGATTTAGCTGAGTTACAGTGCGAGCTTCACACTGTTATGGAAGCTGAGGCAATATTTAGCTTTGCTTCTTCCACATAATTTGTTGCAGCATATCCCAAGCAAATGTTGCCAAGCTGCTGGGCAAGCAAAGAGTAAAGGGAAAGTAACCTACAAACTATTTAATGCTTTCTGATCTCCACGCACCCATCCAGGTGGGTAACAGTGACATATTGGTTGACATTGTGAGCTTAATGCCAGCACACCTATTCACCATTTTGTTCTATGATCCTCAAACGCAGCTGGAATAACACACCGGGACTTTTTGAGCGCCAGAAGAAATTTTACATAAAACCTGCTGTGGAAAGTCCTTTTTCCTCTGGAGATGGATGATCTACAATGGCCATCTATTTCTTTCCTTAGTATTAGTAACATGAAGTGTATATTGAGTATTGCTTTGTGAGAAATCCTTTGATACTTTTGTTAAACACTGTCCTTTGCTATAGCTTTATCTCTTGCAACAAATCTGGTGTGTTTTGTACAGACAGAAAAAACGATAAAAACAAGTTATTCTATTAAAGGAGACCATTCAAATTTAAAACGAGATTACTCTTTACAAGAAAGGTGGCTTATCTCTCCTAGGGAGAGGTATCTTATTCTCATCAGATATCACCCTGAAAGGCACAACAAAGAAGCCTCTCTCAGCAGAGCCTCACAAGGCGGCTGCCGGCAAACCAAAGGAAATTCCCCGGAGCGGCGATCTCCCGACCTTCAGGACTCCTCGGAGCTTCACCAGCAGAGCCGTGGCCCTGCCCAGAAACGCCTGTTAATCCCCGTCACCTGAGGGGTGCCATCCTGAGCGACCCCCGGGCAGCTCCCCACCCAGCGAGGGCTCCGACCCCTCTGCCACAGCACGCCCCAAGCCGGCACCAGCCTTCCCGCCCACCCAGAGCCCGCACCCCGCCGGCTTCCACGTCCCCTCAGAGGGCTCCCTCCGGTCCCCCGGGCCTTGCCCGCCACCTCCCCTCTTCCTCCCTCCGCCAGCCGCGGGCTCCCGGCTCCTTCAGCGGAGGGGACCCGGGGCCCACGCCGCGCCCGTCATGGCGCCCGAGGGACGACGGCGGGAAGGCGCTGGCGCGGCCCCGGCAGGGGGAGCCGGAGACCGCCGGGCTCGCAGCTGAGGTACGTGGGGGGCCGCCGGGTGGAAGAGGTGGTACGGGCTCTCCTTTTTGCCTTAACTATATGGGCAAATGCAGGGTTTTTTAAGTTTTAGAGCCTAAGAAGCTCAGCCGCGGCGGCAGTAGGCACGCGTAGTGAAATAAGCCGCTCTCGCTGCCCTGCGCCCAGCCCTTAATGCGCCCGCCGGCTGTGTACACGCTTACCCAGCGGGGTGATCCCGCCCGCAGCCGAGGGCGGCGGCACGCAGAGGCTGAACAAGCCCCGGAGCAGCCGCTGTCTGTGGGAGCCACCCTGTAGGCGGCCTTGCCCCCGTCTCACTGCGGGGCGAGCCGCGGCTCGGTGCGCTGCGGGTGTCCTCCTGCCCCCGCTCTTCGTTTCCTTGCCGGTCCCCGAGCAGGCCGCCTTGCCCGCGATTTGTATAATTTGATTTGACAGTATTTGACATTGTCATCGTGTTTATTTACGAGAGACACCCCATGATTCGTTGAGTCCCGTATCTGCCATTTTCCACGCTTTTGCAGTCATGCTTTCATAACTTTCCTGTGAAGAGGGGCTGAGGGAGTTGGGGTTGTTCAGCCTGGGGAAGAGAAGGCTCCGGGGAGACCTTACAGCAGCCTTCCAGTGCCTATAGGAAATACGGAGAGGGACTCTTTGTCAGGGAGTGTAGTGATAGGACAAGGGGGAATGGCTTTAAACTAAAAGAGGGTGGATTTAGATTAGATATAAGGAAGAAATTCTTTACTCAGAGGGTGGGGTGGTGAGGCACTGGAACAGGTTGCCCAGAGAAGCTGTGGATGCCCCATCCCTGGAAGTGCTCAAGGCCAGGTTGGATGGGGCTTTGGGCAACCTGGTCTGGTGGCAGGTGTCCCTGCCCATGGCAGGGGGTTGGAACCAGATGGTCTGTAAGGTCCCTTCCATCCCAAACCATTCTGTGACTCTCTGACTCTAACTTGCCGGGTAGCTCTTGGGCACTGCCAGGCGTCACGGCCCCCGAAGTGCCGCTTGCTTGTTTGTGCCATGCTCTAGGAAAAGCCAGGGCCTGTGCAGGACCTGCTCACCCCTGAACCTGCTGCTGTGGTCTTACCTCAAATCCCATTATAGATTCTACAGATGTTTTCTTCTTTCCATCAATTTAGTTTTGCACCTTTTTTTCCCCCACTTTTTTTTTTTTTTTAATTAATTTGCAGTGTTTGCCTTCAGGTGCTTGTTAATTTTTGAGGAAGGCAAGTACAGCTTCATTATATCAGTTTCTAAGAGCTAGATACCGAAAACAATTCAGCACAATGAAGTGCAGCACTTCAAACATCAGAAAGCTTTATTTTCAATCACCTGTCCTTGGAGTTGAGTCTGAAGACTGGATCAACTCCAGCTTGCACTCCTTGAATGAAGTATAGGAAGAGCTAGCTGTGTCAGAATGACTGCCAGGATGGTGCTTTGGGCACAGGACAGCCCTAGCCAGGAGAAAATTCTGAGTGGAAAGGTATGGCATCCATCCTGTCTCTCTCTAGAGTTCAAGTGTTTAATTCAGAAAGGTGCCTCCACACACTTGGGATGTAGTGTGGAGTTCTTTATTGAGCAAAGATGCCTGCAAAGAGCTCTTATTTTTTCCTTTACATATCCTCACTGTAGGAGAGGAGATGGAGGTGTCGCTGTGGTATATAACACCTTGTTAGAGAAACTGTGCAGATCGCTTTCTTTGCAACCTTATGACTTCCAAAGTCACATCTCTCTCTATTCCCAGAAGTAAGTCTGTTAGCTTACTGGGAGAGAGCTTAACTACTTGTTACCTATGTCATCATGCAGAAAATAACACATGGGAAAAGGAAATTTGGCTCCCGCATGAAGTACTTCGATCACTGGGGAGTCCAGAGTTCTGATCCGTGCCTCAGGGACTACAAAGTCATTTTACCAATTAATAATGGTCCTTGCGGTAATGCTGAATACCAAATGCTGCCTTCCCCAGGTGCATGTTTTAAGTCCTCAGGTGTTCTATCAAAGGAGACCCTCGTATCAGCATGCAACAGCTGAGTCAAGGCTTTTCGTATTTGGGATATCAATACTTTAGTTATGCCTAAGACCCAACTTGGTGACAAGTCAAAAGGAAAAAAATCAAAGAAATAATGAAGTGATCCTCTTCAATATTTTCTGTAAATATAAATATTTCTGCATATGTCTAAATGGCAAGATTAATATATATATATATATATTTTTTCAGAAACACAAATGGCTGCTTTGGAAGTTAGCAATATCACCAACAAAAATGTGTTTTAATGTCTAAAATCGCACCAGTATGTTTAAGTACTGTGAAAATTTCTGGATGATAAATAAGCTAATGAAAAAATTATGTAAACACACATGCGCTAGGTATGCAGATAAAAGGTACGGAAAGAGCTTCTAAAGTGGGATTTACATATATTAACTTTGTAATTGCATACACAACAGGCAATTACATAAGAGTTAATAAAACAGTAGTAATGATTTGTACTAGGTAATTGAAATTTATGAAGCAGTTTTGGTGTCTCTAATAAAGCTGCGATGACCTCAAGTAGAGCTAATGAGTATGATAGAAGTGACTAGCATGGATAAACTCAATTAGTGTTGCATTTGTCAAACAAAGATAATAAAATATTTTTTAAAAAATGTCTGAATGTTAGTATCATCATTCTTGTAAATGGGAAACTGAGGCAGGAATGTAAGTCACGTTTCAGTTTGCTTTGCAACTTGATAAGAAAGACAGAAATGGGATGCTGCGTTCTTTCATCTAAACACCCTTTCTCCCCCTTAGTAAAATCTTGGCTGTTAGTTACAAATAATGTGTAAAGTGACTTAAAAATCTAATGCATGACTGTGCAGGGTCTGCTGGTGTGTTTCGGCATTACTTCTACACTTGTGGTATGCTCCCCAAAACACTGTTGTGCTTTGCAATTTGAATTCTTTCCTCATGTTTGCACTGCTTTAATTGTAACTGTTTGTCACTGCTGGGCTCAGGTCTGTAGCTGTTATCCTGCAGAAGTGAGCTGATTGCTCCCGGACCACAGTATCTCTGGCTCTGCCTTTGAGGTGTGTGAAGAAAGGAGATCTCTGAATGTAAGAGTGTTTGTGTTTGAGCATAGCTTTCTTTTCTAAGTACTGTTTCTATGCAGAGGATTTACATTAAGGTTAATTTCTTTTTTTGCAGGTTTTAATTCTGTATTTTCTTCCGTACCATAGGATATATTTCCAAGGTGTGATAGCAAATGCTTTTCCTTACCAGAAAATAACTTTAAAATGATGTAATTGCCATCCAGTTGGAAAGTTCTTTGCTTTCTGTGCTCTGTGGGGCTTTCAGCTGGACAGAGCGTTAAGACCTTTGTGCTGGGAAGGGTTCAATTTTCTCTGTGTTCTTGTTATATTGCAATGTCAGTCTCTTAAAGAAAGCATGTTCACTGTAGGATAGAATGAAACAGTACGGAATAGATTCTTTCAGCTCTCCCACTGGCCACACAACTTTCTTTTGCCTCAGAAAAGTCCTGGATTGTAATGGTATGGATGCTGGCAGCCAGAATTGTTGGTGAGGAATGATTTGGTGGGCTGCAATTAGGAGGGACAGGGGAAAACTCCAGAAATAAGGTAAGCAGAAGTAGTGGCAAACAAGTCAAATCGGTTTTGAGATGTGGTGTTACTGGTTTCGAGCTGTACTGTCAGTGATGAGCAAGAACTGCAGGGGGCACAGAGGTTATAAGTCAGGATTGATGTGTATTGGCAGAATTATGTATCAGTATTTTGAGAACTAGGAATTGGTTTATGCCATAGGTTCTCTGTTCCCCTCTTCTCTCCCTGCCTCCAGCTGAGCCCCTAATGGAAACGTTGCGGTGAGGGGAATGGGAAGCAGCAGAAAGATGGTTATTGCTGCTTGGCAGGAATGTAAATTAACAAGGTGGGTTTGGTTTTGTTGTCTTACTTCTTACTGCAGATTGCTACAAACAGCCTGCCACAGTCTTTCACCCACATATAACAATGGATAACTTTGAACTATTCCTAGGAACGTCTCACCAAACTGAGTCCCATTTTTGAGCATCTTCCCTTTCTACAGGAACCAGAAGTTTCTTGAATCAAGTGTGGCAAATCTCCACCAACACTTGTCACCTTTAGGGCTGCCATGCAGGGTGGGAAGGATGGGTCTGGCTGCAAAAGCTCTGGGCATCACTCCCTTTTTAAAGCAAGAGAGTGGGATTTGAAAACCTATGAGAGCAGATGGAATGGTGGTGCTCTTCCACCAGTCTTTATTTCTTGGTAAATTTGGAAATTTCTTTGGGTGCAGAGCTGGCTGGTGCTCATTCACTCCAAATGGGCTCCTCACAGAGTGAGTAACCTGCCGTGAAGGTGCCGAAAAGCTTCACACATGCACCTTTTCCTTGAGCTGCATTTCTGGAGGGAGTTTGAGCTGCCATGAAGGCATTAAAGAGGGAATGTTCCACAGCTGACTTTAGTAGGAGGAAACAAAAGGAGGGATTCAGTGGTTTTCATGACAAGGTGTGCTGTATTTGGCAAATGACGGGAAAAAGGAAGCAAGGAGTCAATGGACTTAGGGGAGATCAACTCTGATCTAGCCACTGGTGCCGAGGAACCACGAGAGTAATTAGAGTGACACAAACAGTAAAAGTGAGCGAAGCCACATGTCATGCCAGTTGACCTTCCTCCAAAAGGATAACCTAAACCAGTGCAAATCACAGCCTTCTTTAGATCCTCTTCCCTCCCCACACCCTACTGTTCTTTCATGCTTCCTGAGAACCCTGCTATCTGCCCGCTGATGCTTCGCTGATGCCTCAGCCTCCTCCACCTCGTCCAGCTCTAGCTGATGCGCTTCCAGGCAGGGGTCGGATCTCTCTCCTACTTCGGGAACTGCTTACCAGCAAGCTGTTGCTGCAGCTGGGGAGGAATGGGGAAGCAGTGGTTCAGATCCTTCCGAAAACTGGAGGAAGTGTCACAGTGCCTTTTGATACAGTAAGAAATACGGTTCGCTAGTCTGTGTGGTAGGTGGGCATAACGCTTCAGCTTCGTTAGGCTTAACGTAGGTGTTGTGACCCAATCCCAGAGTGTGGTCTCATGTCTGAATCGTCTCACACAGTCCTGCAAGGGAGCCAGGCTCAGATAGCTTTCTGACTGGGAGCTGTTGCAGCTCGCGCTTATCGTATAGGATTCAGCTTTCTCTTGCTGAATACTCCAGCCTGTTTCCACCAGCCAAGCTCAAGTCTTCCTTGCCCATGTACACAGGAAACTGAAGCAGTAGCTTAGGACTGGGAGCAGTCTGCTGAAAACTGTTTGGCTTCATTCAGTACAAAGTCTTGCAAAATACAGTACAAAGCCTTATCTGTGGCCTGCAATTTCTTTCTCCAGCAGATAATAAGGAGGATGGGTAAATGCTTCAAGGAAGTGCTGGAAAACCCTTTTGCTTGATATATTATTTTTTCATCCCTCCTCTCCACTTGTTTTATCTTCCCTCCAGGCTTTTTTTGTCCTGTGCACAGGCTGGCCCTGAGAACTAGGGGTTGTCTGCTGGGGTGGTAAGCTCAGTTCCTTCCCAAGCCCCTCTCATGAGCCTCGCTGCCTCTGTGGGGATCACTCCAGCAGGAAGGAGTGAAGAGAAATACTGGTGAGTAGCTATGAAGAACAGGGAAAGACTCGCAATAACAAAGATGCTTTTGCTTTGGCACAAACAATTATGATCTCTTCCTGCTTGTTTCAGTTCTTAATAAACATCCTGATCCCTGAACTGTATACTCTCTGGACAGCATGTCACTTAATTATTTTTCACTGGATGGAAAAACTGTCATTCCACTAAATTAAAAATAGAGCTGCAAATGGGCTTGGTTTGATCTCTGTGGCATCTGTAGCGGAGGAACAAGATTAATTCCAGCAATTAGATGTTAATTGATGTCTGAACATGTCTATTCCTAGAAGCAGCAAGACCACATATAGCATAACTAGCACCATTAAAACAGCATCGTCTCCCCTCTGTGCTCCACAAGTGCAGAATGGAAGGGGGGGGACCTACTGGGGACCCGCATCTAAATAGAGCAGTGGGGGATGCTGTGAAATGAACAAAAGCTTGTGATGGGGAAGGGAAGAGGGAGAGCAGCCGCTCCGAATGGTTAAGATCTGGTGGTTAAATGCACAGAGTATTATGGAATAACTGTGGTTTTGTTTGTTAGCCGTACATCCACTTTATTTTCATTTCATTGCTGGTCAAATCTGCCTCAGATTCACATCATAAGCAACTACAAAGGTTTATTACAAACTGATGAAATACCTGATGAAGAAAAAAAACATTTTTTTTTTTGGCCATTGGAAAACCATATACTAACAATTTTGATTAAGTGAAATAAGAGGTCACTGAATCTGGTCTTTTACCTACTGTGTGTAACAGCTTCAGCTACATCCATTTCAATAATGAGATTCTGTTTCCGTGCTGCCTGTGCCTTATATATAAAGCACCATGCACTGTATATATTTCATTTTGTTTCCATTTTACAATACAGTAAAAATCTTTTTCAACTAGAATAGATGCTAGCCTTGGATACTGAAGTGCTGAATAGAATAATAAATCCTGTGCATCACTAGCTTGACTTTCATCCAGGAGTCTCAAAGAGCTTTATAAACATCAAGTAATCTTTCCAGCATGCCCATCACAACTGGAGAGTATTACCACCATTCTGCAGCTATTGTTATTAATTTGTATCATCACATCAGATTCAAGACTTTGCTGTCTACATAATGAAAAGCTAAGCCCCATCTCAAAGACCTTTGAACAATTATAAAGAGAGAAAAAAATAGGAGTAGGATACAAGAGACTGGAGGAACACAGGATAACAGGAGGAAGAAAAGAAAATTAAAAAAAAAAAATTTGGAAAGTGCCCAGCGTTGGAATAGCACGGTCTGTCCAGCTGTTGTTGTGTATCTTCTGGGCAGTGCGGTGAAGATGAGATCTGAGGAGGTGTATGCCTAAGGCACGCTTGGCTTCGTGAGCGGTAAAGTTTGCCTCAATATTAGGAGGAAGAAATTGTCGGGTGGAGGTAGCTGAGCTGTGGAGGAGTGAGGATCATTGCTTTATGCGTGGTAGTAATGAAAGTGGAACCAGCGGGCTGAGGAAAAGAGGAGAACAGAGTAACCAGCCCCTTGCCCTCATGGAAGAGTCAACAAACTGAATGCGGATAGCGGGTGTCGTGACAGAGCTTGCTGCATCTGTGCCGTGTGACGATCTCAATTTTGTATTCCTGTTGAAACCCGCTTTGTGGTGTCCTTTTTCCCAGACATAAGGGATTTTCAGCAGAAGAAGGGAAGTACTGAGACCACACCACCATGTGCAGAATATTGCATGCAGGCTGGTCACTGTGGTCAGACATTAAATTGCAGCAGGTGTGGAGAGAGCAGTTCTGGTGATTCAGCAACAGAAGAAGCAATTTTAGGAAGCAGCGTCTGGCACGTTTAGGCTGTGTGGTGATTTTTAAGTCTTCTGGTGTGTGACTCAGGCTTACCCTTTCATTCTTTGTGATGATGCAAAGGCTGAGGAGCATCTACAGCAGAGCGAGTCACTTTACCCTGAAATCTGCTCTCTCACTTCTGAGATGCATGTGCTCACGTCTGGCTCTAACCTTATAAAGGGCAGCGACTGCACCTCCAATTGCTCCCAGCTGTTGGGCACACCTGGAAGAGGAGAGTGTGTGTGACTCCCGCATGCAGCTCATTCTCCAGTTTCACCCTGGGACCTCACCTCTGTTTTTCTCATTTTTCCTCCAGTTTCCTGGCTGTTCTTGGTAAAGCTGACCCTCCACGCCACCCCACAGGACTCCGCAGCGTGCTAGGCTTCCTCGGTGCCATGACCAGTGCTGGCTCCAGCTTGTCAGCTCACGCCCGTTAGTCTGGGCCCCTTTGCCATTCCACACCTTGCTGCTGAACCCTGCCTCCGTGGTTGGAGCCTGTGAGCTGGGCAGAACAAACCTGCTGAATGAAATCTTTTTGGTGCTAGTCTGTTGCAGTAGTCGGTGCAATACCTTGTAGCTGTTGGTCTCCCTGAGGAAGGGCAGCCTCAATACCTTGGTGGGATAACAGGGGACGTTGTCCTTCTGGAATTGCCATCATTCATGCATGGCATGAACGTTGCCTCCAGGTTATGCTCCAGTTTTAAACATCCCAAGTCCCCGAGATTCTTATTTTGCACGGACTCTTCAAATTTCCATGTAAACAACTTCAGTGCTGCCTCCCTAAATCTATGTTTGTATGATAACAAGTGTTTGAGGCACAGTGTGTGAAGGACTATATTTGCAAGAGGAGGGGAATGCATCTGAAGTGTTACTGAAGCGCTGGTGATAAACGGTAACTTAGAGCACAAGATTTTAGCTTAAACCAACATGAAAATGGTTTTACTTTGCACTTGCAGTGGGTTAAAGGCACACACGGCCTTGGCTACTGCTGCTCAATTGACAAGCTGCGATTCCCCGCGTGCCCTAGTGACTCAATCACTCACAGCCCGATTCTGGATGGAGACAGCAAGCCCATTTGGACGTGATGGGGTTTTTTCCGTGCGAATGAAATGTGTAGTGTTGCCAACGTGCTTGGGAGGATAGCGATTAATCTATGTTTAATCCACGCGTTGGGGATTTCTCTGTGTGAAAATGGTTGGGCTTTGTTTACTTCAAGCTAGGAAACTCGGCAGGAGGAAAATGCTCTTCGTATTCACGGTTTTCTTTCTGTAAGAACAAATTCTTCGTGGTCAGGCTACGTAGTCAAAATCGCCAGGGAGGCGAGGCCTAGCAGTACAATTTCAGCAGAGGAGCGAACATTTGGATTTTGTAGCGTAAAGGATAATGAGAGGCGCTGCTGCCTGGTGTCGTCTCCAGAGCGCCTATTTCAGATGCTCGCGGTATTCCAAATGCCGTGCGAAGCAATTCAGTTCTCTGATCTGGAATTGCTGTGTACCAGGGCTTCGTGTGGGATTTCTAATACTTCTTTGTTGCATTTACACTTGATCTGACTGTAGAGACTCATACCCAATGCTTCTGATGACATTTTAGCATTTTTCTGCCTTTTAAAATCTAAGATGAAAAAGAATGCAATGAGCTGCCTAATCTGTGCAGTACTTACTGTCCTCTTCTATAAAGAGGAACTGCTTTTTTTTTTTTCTTTCACTACTAATTAATTTGATCTTTCCTTCATGCTGCTGACGGTAAGATTGTTGTGCACTGGGAACAAGGAAGAAAATGGCATAAACAGTGTAGGACAGCTCAGCTACCACTGAGGAGTATGTACTAGTTGCATTAATTTCTCACCTTGATCTGGAATGACAAAATGGCTTGGGCATTGTGCAACAGCTGATTTTTAAGTGCCTTTGCACTTGATGCAGTCTCTGGTCCATGCAAGGCTATCTGTGCGTTGCAAGGGGAGATTTCAGCACTTGAAAGCAGACTCCTGCTACTTGAACAAGGATTTGGGGAACCTCATGGCACCTAAGTGTGGAATTTAGGTACCTTGCCAGACCTTCCTCTTCGAAAAGAGGTCTGAATTTGCATTTCTACAAATGTTCTGGACCCAAGAACTTGTGTTACTTTCCTCTCAAAGTGTGCGATGATCATGAAGCTACTGCAGGAGGCTGGGTGCCTGTTTTAGAAAGTCAGTGAAATGATTCCAAATGAGAGAAAAACAGCCTAGCCAAAATACACCATCTTTGGTTGGTGGGGAGATGAAGGAGATAGAGGGGTGCAGCATAACTGTGATTAACAACAAAAAAAATCTATTTTTGCAGTTCAAAAGGCATTTCTTACAGTTTCACCTGCAGGGTTCAGCATCTGACATCATTGATTAGCTTGTAGAGTCTGTTTCTGGCATTCTGATCTCAGGCACATCAGCTGAGCTGTGCTAGGACAGTTCTTGGGTTTGTTTTGTTTTTATTAAATGCAAACAGCACCGGATGGGTGGCTTGTGTAAGCAAGGGCATAGCTGCTTGGTTTGTTTTCAGCACTGTGTGCTGTAGCAGAGGAGCAGTGAGGGAGAGCTGCCTGTTTATCTCGTAGCTGCTGCGCTCAGGTGAAGTATTGCAGTGGGGGGAACCTTGCACCTTGCCTCAGAAAAAAAAAAAAATAGCCCTTGTCAGTTAGGGAAACCTTGCAGAGGGAAAGGAGAGCACAGACACAGGCAGGGAGCCTCCAGCAGAAGAGGCAGAGTCCCTCTCTTCTTCCACAAGGACAAAGTGATGAGTGAAAAAAGAATCATCTTTTGGTGACTTTGATACTGACTGCCTGACCAAGCACAGCTCCGTTTTTTCTCTGTTTAAAGAGAGGCCTTGTTTTAGAGCCTGATGAACTAGAACATATTTTGGTGCAGAGATTGGGAGCTGCTTGGTGTACCCTGCTGCGCTCATTTGAAAGAAAAGCTTCGTGGCTCCGTGCTCTGGCGGGTTCAGGGTCCTGTCCCAGCGTATTGTTCTACCCTCCTTTCATGTTAATTGGGCAAATGGAAAATAATGAAGTGGGGACACAAAACAGGCTACCTGGATCAGTAAAAATGTCAGTTTGCCTGCATCAGTGTAATAAGCAGAGCTTGTGTCATGGGGCTATATAAATGGGTGTGTTTTCTTGCAGCACCATCGTTGTCCAGAGTGCTTTTAAAGCAAAGACGATGACAGAGCTCAGCAGCTGCAGGCCAGCATGTCCTGGTGATTTTGGAGCAGAAGAGAGCTTGCCCAGTTTCTGGCAGGAAATGGTCTTTATGCCACAGCATCGCCTATCCTGAGGTCAGGGGCCGGGCCAAGAGGTTCAGCTGGGCATAGGTTAGCTGCCAAAATGGCAATTCTGCCAAATATAACAAATAGAGGACAACTGTGAACATATCCGAGATTTAGTTTCCTTCTTCTGAATGCTGTCACCACTACTTCTACCAGTCATTCATCTGCAGAGCAACTGCCTGCTCCATTCCGGAGCACTTCTGCAAATGTATTTGTGCAGAAACACAAATTCTCTGATGTTGCAACATTTCCAGGGAGTTTTATTTTTTTTTAAATACCAGTGGAAAGGGAAGGGATCTTAATGGTCAAAATGAAGGAGCTGCTAGTTTATCTGAGAACAAGTTTCATTTCAGCCAGATACCAGAAGTCTTCATACTTATTTGATACATCTCTTACTTCTCGGCTTTACTTCTCAGCCCTAAATGCTGCGGTTCAATAAATGTTGTCCATCGACCATCAGATAAATATAGATGTGAAACAGGACCGCTGCCAAGGACCTGGCCTATGGAGGAGGTAGCCACGGGAGGTGGAGGAGAATTTTTGCTTTCAGGGCTGCTGAAACTTAAATGAAAGGAAAGTCCTTTAAACCCTGACCTTCAGCTCCTGGGTTTGCTTTGTTCACGTTCTCTTCCAGGAGCCACATACTGGCTTTGTTTATACTCAGTAAAATAAATGTGTGTGTTTCTCCTGCACGCAGGCAGCTTATTTCTGGTAGAAAAGGTTCTTTATGAAATTCTGAAACTAATACCGAAAGACAGCCTCTTAATAGTCTGTATTTAACACTTTTTACAAGTATTTTGGTGCTTTACAAATACGATTGCATGCTTTGATCCCTTTCCCAAAGGGCAGATGCCTCGGGAGGAAACGGCCACATTTGCAACATCCCAAACAACATCAAGCTGCCTCTTAGTGCGAGAAATGACAAGATGGGCGCTGCCAGCTCATGGGGTGAAGCTCTGCCCGCAGCCTGGCTTCAGGAGGGGCTGATGGTGCTAACCCTAAAAGCCAGCCAAGCATCACCTTCGTTGCGTGCCGGGAGGACGTTCCACCCAGGTCTCGCGTCCCCTTGCACCCCCAGAACCATGAAATACCGGGGCACCCCCGGCACTTTGGACAGTTGCAAAAGGGGGTGGAAGCTGGTCTGGAGGGCTACGCAGTAAAGGCAGCTCGCGGCCAAGTGCCGTAGAGGCAGAGCACGAAGTTAATCCGGGAAGTTAATTCGTACATGAGTGAGACTGTCCCTAGTCCTAGACCCTTATTTATGTGCTTTAAAAATAGAGGATAACAATTAGCCATTCTAAGGCTAATACGTTCATTCTTCTCATATGCTCTGGAATAGCAGTTATCTAGTGATGGTGCTACACAGTATCCAAATGGTCGTTCACAGTTAAGCCCTCTCAAACAGAAAATTACACCAAAAAATCCATAAATAATAAGAACAGCAAGGGTCAGGCTATCTTACAGTGAAGAACTGTACGGTGCAGGAAGCCTATCACCTTTTGTTCCTTCTGCTGTGAAAGCTTCAATATCAGCTCCCGTGGTGCTCTCTGAGGCATCAGAAAGGTAATATTGTATTCAAAACACATTTCAGTATTAGAATTATATTTTGGTACATTTTACACAAACTTGTGTAATCTTTACGGTAGATATTTAGCTCTGTCTGATATGTTTTGTCTTCAGACTGCCCTCGAAATAAGCGATCCTCCCTGCCCCTGCTCCAGAAAGGTGCCGAGCGTTGGCCAAGGAAAACTGATGCGTGGTGACGGTACGTGAGCGAGTCGGGGCTGGCACGCGCCACGTGTTAATGCTGCCATCCTCCTGCTGCCCTGCTGGATGCCTGCAAGTCCAACTGTTCCAGTTCCCGGGAAGCGGCGTGACTTCCGCAGGCTGTTCGGCTCCTCCCCTACCTTTCTGCTATCAGGGAAGCGCTGCTAGGTACAAGCCACCCCAGAAAGCACAATTCAATCACAGACCAGCACCGTCTTCTTTAATACATTGCATCTCTTTGTAAACAATTTTATTGTTTTACACAACAAACACGATTAGGAAGAGCAGGTGCAATATACAACTTGATTGCTTCAGGGATGCACGGACATGGTTTGTTGAACCCCGAGATCTTGCAGGGCTTGGGATAACAGCGCAGAGCACCACTGCAGCTGCGGAGCCAGCGGCAGCTCACGCATGGACGCAGCTGAGGCAGGATAATTGGCTTTCCCTTCATTATCCAGACTGGGAAAGGCAGAGGCAAGGAACTGGTTCTGATTTGCGTAATATGTTTGACTTGGTCCACGTGACCCGTGACTTCTACGTCAACCAAATCTGCCTGTTGCAGTAGCTGTGACAGCTGAGAGTTGTTTTTGTGAAGCTTGATGTAAAGAAACCAAACCCACAGTATCAACCACGTGCCAATAAATTGAAATCAGTGTGATACACCTTGAATGTTACTTGGCAAATGAGTGATAGCTTTATATTTTGTCCACAGAACAACCACACTGGGATAACAACAGGCAGAACAAAGACAAAAAAAAAAAGTAACGCTCGGATGCTTGTTCTGGATGGGCATTCAGTACCTGCAGAGGTGCTGTTAAACGCTGCTTGCATCTCCGTAGCGGCTGTCGCATCAAACTAGCCTTAAGGTTCCTTGTATTGACAAAGTCCACAGAGGAAGTTAAGAGCACTGAGGAAGGGGCTTACACTGGAAATACAACTCAGCCTTACAGTGTATTAAGACACAGCTCTAGGAATTTTGTATAGTAAACAGCAGCAGTCATTTGACACGTAAAAATAACATTTTCATTACAGACAGAAACAGCTACTGGCAATACACGCCTCGATACCTCTGGATGTGATCATCTCTACCGTCACGTTGCCTTCACAGAGACTCTTTGAATACGGCAATTCAGGGGGCACCATTGGGATTGCTGTTGATGAGGGAGATTCTGCAAAGGGAGGATGGAGCAACCCTATGGAAATCACAGCACATGCAGAAGCCAGGGAGTGGAGAAACGAAGGCCTGCCTGTGTGCTCGAACAGAGGCTGCCAGAGGTATCTGGTAGCGAAGGCGTCAAACAGCACGCATTTCCCTGCTCCCACCAAGTTCTGAATTTAGCAGGAGTTGCTGCCTCAACCAGAGGCCAAGTATTGCTATTCACCTATCTGATCCTATACCTACATACGCACACAGAACCCCGTCCACATATCCCTGTGACCCCCTACACACTCGCACACCCCTACACCCCCGTCACAGCGGTCCAGGCCCCCAGTGCGAGGCACAGCACAGGACACGCTGCGCACGCTTAGCACGCCCTCAGCCTCCTCGGGTGTTTGGGGCTGGTGCTTTTGTAATGGAGCCGCAGGTGAGCATCACGGTGCTTCCAGGGCTGGGGCTCTGGTAATTGATAATGCTGAAAAAAAACCAGTCGAAAACAGAAGACAACGGGTGAGCAGTGTGACTTGAAGACAACTATAGAATTTGTAACTAATTGCTGCTTAACTGATGGGTATTTTAATCTGCGTAGACGTGGAGGGTGATGAAGGGAAACTGCATGCAGACAGAATGGAGGCGACACCTCCGCCTGTTGCGCACGAGGCAGACGCAAAGGAGCACAACTCGTGCAACGCTGATACAAGGCAGCTTATTTAAAACATTTTTAGCTAGCCCTCATTTTAAAACATTAACGGAGACAAGAACAGCTGTGCTAGCCAACAGAGGCTAACTTAAAATTTAGCTTATTCCTGGAGCTCATCGTCTTCAGCTCATGCTGCTGCCGACTGTAGTATGTTATGTCTCCAGAAAGGGGTCTGCGTAAGGCTTCCAGGAATCTAAAGTAAATGTAGTATAATTTAAATGTTACAGAAGAAAAAAAAAATAAAACAAAAGCCAAGCTACTGCTGGAGTTGAGAATGAACTCCGAATTTAGCTTATCTAGCAAAAAGCTCAGATTCTCTTCTCTCTCCTCCAAGAAAGTCTTGCATTTGCTCCTTTGAAAAGTAGAGAGGAGACTAAGCGTTTCAGGAGCTAACAATGAGCCTTTCAGTTAGTTTTCTTAATGCAGAAGTGCTGATCATGCAGACCTTCCTTTCAAAAGATGATACAATGCCATGACTTTTTTTTTTTTTAAAGGATTGCTACTTTACTTCAAGCAGCCCCTGAACATGTTAAAAGGAATAAAAAAAAGAACACTGTCAAGTATTCTGAGAACCCAGAAGAGATGTCCTTCTGGTGGTGCCTTCTGGTGTATCTCAGATACAAAGGACAACTTCTCTTCAACGCTTCGCTTTCAGAGATGTCAACTTTTTTTTTTCTTTTAAACGTTGAAGTGCTTAGACTGTGGTCTCCCATCCTCCCCGAGCAGACTTGGAAGAGGGAAGGAAAGAGTCTTCTGCAACTCAGAAGAGAATAAAAGGGACTAAGCAACCAGGAAACAGTGGGCACCATCTTTTGTCCTGTTGTTTAAAGGGAGAGCCAGCAGACAAGCGTAGGTCTCTATATTTTTATTCTCATTACTTACACAGTCACTGCACCGTGCTACAAGTTATTAATGCACAGCATCCTATTGCACGTTATTAGTTTTGCACAACCCTAGCAGAAGGAACGTTCTGCTTATGGTTAAACTATTGCCATCAACATGTGCTACTATCTGAAGAACAAAACCCTTTTGTTAGGGGATTCAGTCACTGTTAAAAACCATATATAATTTCAGTAATCTTTTCCTAATGCTTCAGATGCATGTATTGAATTTGAAATTGTTTACTGTTAGTCTGATAAAATTCTGCTCGCTTTCTTTCAAGGAAAATAGCAGCATATTGCAAAATAGGAAGGTCCTGTAGCAAAATATGTAGTTATTACTAAATAATCCATCAGAAATGTTTTCTAATTATGACAGTCCTGTTTCATTTCCTTGCATATAATGTATGTTGCAGAATTGACTCAGACAAACTCTGAACAGGTATATTCACAAAAATAAAGCAAAACAGTGTTCTGTAGTATCAAGTCAAGAAAGTTGGTACTGTTTGGCAAGTAATTATTTGTCACTTTACCATTTTATGATCTGAGCTGACTTGAAGAGGAAGGCGGATGCGATCAGTAAGCACCTTCGTTCCTCCCAACTCAACTTCGGATCGGAAGACGAGGCACGTAGAATTTATAGGGAGGTGTACATGAACAACACAACAGAACTATGATTTGCTCTGTGGTTGTTCCCCTCCCAACCCTCCTTCAAACGACGGTTTGAAAAAACCCACAGCCTAACATGCAAAACAAGTAGATCATGCCACTTAACTGAAACTTAATGGAGACAAAACAGCCTGGCGCTGTAGCGAAGTACACAAGGAGGTTATTACTTTTACAACCTACCATCCCGATTTCAATCTGCTCAAACCAATGTGCAGGGGCTTGCAAAAGGAATGAAGTTGATGCTTTCTGTTCTGTGGTGACTGCTGAGAATCCAGAAAGAGCAGCATTCAAGCAGAACTGCTTTCAAATGACCAGCTGCACATGCTGACCACCTCAACGAAATGGAAAAGTGAATAAAGAGCAGCAAGAGACAGAAAAATATATCCTTGTAACTCCTGTCTTTGAGAAGTGGTATTTAAGAGGGGCTCTTTCCAGCATCATTAATGTTTGCTTTCCTGGAAAAGCTGCTAATGGAGCAAGATACAAAACCCACTGCTGCACAGGTTCAGCACGTAAAACATGCACTGTGAGTACTTCTGAGCAGTTCAATCTCATGCACTTTTCCAGCGTGGTCCTTTGTGCAGTGCGCACAGACCCACTCTCACTTATGCATAAGGTTGTGAACGGGTTACACTACCACTCTATCCTTACACAGCAGCTCCTGCCACATCAGCTTTTGTGCTGAACCACTGCTTAATGCTTACAGTACTTTTATTTTGTGAGCAGAATTATAACCAGGTATTTGAGTGATGAAATAAACATTTGGTGCCAATAAATACAGTTTACTTTAAGTAGCATTGTCTAAAATGTTTCCATTTGTTTTCTAGGTTTAAAAGTACCCAGGAGTATACAAAATTATTTACAGCACAAATTGGCTGCAATCTCATTGTGACATTAAGGGATTACTTCAATTAGACCTTCTCTTTGCTGTTCCACTGACGACTGACAATTGCAGTAACTACAATGTGACAAAGAGAACGTCAATTCATTTGTCTGGGCTCTTAACTGTGTGTGCATCACTGTAAGCACGGGTGCTGTCGATTATTCCACTGATGCATTTCTCAAGACCGTTATAAAACCTGTATTTTTAATGACACCATTAATATCAGTTTTCTTCCTTGGTGAGTCTCTGTACTGAAAGTCATTGTAAGATTAAAAAAAACGTGCTTTTGCCCCTTAGAAATTGATACACAAGCTGTAGCATAGTCACAGAAGGAACTGCATTGATTGCAGCATGAACAACACAATGAGTACAAAGTTAAATATAAACAGGATATTGTATTCAAGAGGCCAGTGGATTACAGGTGTTCCAAAAGAAGAAAATCATGCAAAATTCAAGTTTTGAACCTATTTATCATGGTCCATGAAGTAGATAAAGAGCAGTTGATATTACTTTGGGACTGCTATAATTGCACCAGGGCTCTTCCAGGGTGTTGCCAGCGCACTACTGCAGAGTAGCACATGTTCTCTCATTTTACACTTACATCGCTTCTCACTTGAGACACTAAACTGCTTCCGATCAGAAATCAGGTGCAATTAAGGACAGACTCTCAGACCTTGACGGGCAATTCTTATTTTTCCTCAAGCTTGCACCCAGCTGGAGGTTTGTAACTTGACAAAAAAGGCAGAACTGTCTTATGTAACTTACCTTTACCATCGCACAGCCGTGTTGTTCAAGAACCACACGCAGATTTATAACTGAAAGTACCATACTAGTTTGAGGGGAGATAAGGGGTGCACATGTCCCGTGAATGAGGCACAACTTCAATTCCGAACAATTTCAGAAGTTGCTTTAAATAATCACCTCTTCCTCTTTAATACATTCCATTGTTTTTTAGCTTTGAGTTTCTAGCTTCTAAACGATTAAGAAACTATTGCTATTCATCTAATTATCCATTATGAATACAACCCACTATGATTTGGAATACAGCTATTGTAGGTGCAAAAGTTGCCAAAATGCATGAAAGAACATTTAGGACACTTGAAAACTTCCATGCCAATCCTACAGTGCACAGTATAGATTTGACTTGCGTAACAGCAAGGACAACTTGTTCATTTGACTACTGTATCTAACCTCAGGATTAAACTGACCAACACTCAGGCTACAGTAGATTTAGCCAGATTTGCTTACAAAATAAATCGCTAAACTTGAACGCAGCAAAAATACTATCCTCCCCTTTCAAAGTGGCAGAAAATACTGTTTGCCTTCCACCAATTATAAATTCAACTCTAAGTCACTGGCCTAACGTTGGTATTTTCCCCATTCAGATTTCTTACGTGAACTTGCAGCAGAAAAATAGGTGCAAAATAGCAAGACCTGTTGGAATAGGCAGAAAGGAATTCAAACTTTAATCTGATTGGTTTAATTCTTTTAGCAGGAGGAAAAAGAATAAAGTTACAAGATTCTTTTAATATTTTCACAATGTTAAACTAAAACTGAGCTCTAGGCTACATGTGTAAGTAAATCTAGAACACAAAAGGGTTAAATAAGATCTTCTTTTAAGATACAAGAACTTAAGCTTTCTTTACGTTTAACAAACTTCACAGAACAGATACTGCAAAGGAACAACCCCGTCCCCAACTTTTTTGTTTAAAGTGAACATTGTCCATAATTCACATGAACTTTTAAGTAGTGTTCTCACAAGAGCCACCTTGAAACCATCTCTGCACTTGTAACAAGCTTAAAGAGAGTAGTAAGGAGGAACAAAATAGCATCTTCAGTATTAATGCAGAAAAGTCTTGTGTATCAATCAGAATGCCCATCAAATGTTATGAATAGGATTTTGTAGGAAAAGAAAGTGCGTATCACAGCAGCAGCTGAAATCCATGCTTTTATAAATTCTTCACGGCAAATGTAAATAATATCCTTGGACAGTCCCTTTCAGCAGGACCACTTCCTGAAAATGCAGCACATTACAGAAGATTTTGCTGCTGGTTTCATATTCTTGAATAATAACAATAATAATAATAATAAAAACGCTTGCCTTTTGGATAGCTTGCATTTTATAGTGATGGGACACTTCTGATTCATGGTTAATTTATGCTAATACAGTCAGATGCTGAATGTGTGTGTGGAGATATGTTGTTGTTTTTTTTTATTTTATTTTTTAAATTAGTTATCTCCTTGTTAAATGCTTCTACCAGAGTAACAATATGAGTTGGCCTATAAGGAGTTAGTTACCTGCAACAAGTAGAATGGAGGATGACTCATACAAGCTTTCTCCCAAAACACTGGGGTTTTTCAAGTGACACGTTACTTCACCCCTCTGATGTCTTCTGTCTGCCCAGTAGTTCAGATGAGACAAAATCCTTCCCTCCCTCAGGTTTTCTTACAAGTTTACCTGACTGTTAATACCTAACTAATGGACTGAGAAATTCACTCGGGATTAAGCTGGGCCACGTCAGGACAAATCCTTTTTACTTGCGTAAACCCTGTGCGCAGCAGGAGACATGCTGAATATTATTTTTGCTTTTGTGTTCACAAACTGACAAGACCGGTGCAATTCAGTTCAGCTCAGCTCAATGCGACATACCGTAATACAGAACCATAGGTCTAAACAGAGCCAGAACATCCTACTCCACGTAATGCTTTGCACATTCACTTGCTATACTTGCTTTGCAATAGATGCGGGCAGAGATTTTCATGAGAGCGTTCAGCTGCATAGAAACGGGGCTGGTATAGCCCATTTGATTATCTCATTGACACTCTGGAAGTGAGGAATACAAACTCAATCTGATACAGGGTGTTTCACCGGTTGTTCCCCAATACTGTTACTGAATTCCGTTTGCTACAAAATGTCCTTTTTTTTTTCCCCAATATATAAGTCTAGCTACAGAAAGTCAGTCTGTAGAATCCAGCCATGGCTACTGTGCTGTGAATTAGCCTTATTTGATCAATTATCAGATACCTGCACTTAGCAAAAGGCAAACAAGAGCCAATCAGGTTTCGGCTGGTGGGAATGGCTGCACTGCTCAACGTATGTGGAATCTTCACACGACTCTTAGAATCTCTGTGGATGCCATGTAAAATGTATGCACCATTTACTGCGCTGGGATGGAGTTGGCTTTAAAGTGAGATCATAATTTAACCGAGAAGAAAACAAAAATGAAAACAAAAACCCCTGATAGGTTCCTTATAGTAAGATAGATATAAAAGTTTTTCATAAGAATCTCTGTCCCCCTTTCTTTTTGGCTTCCTGGGAAGAACCAGAAAGATGTTCCTACCCCAACAGAATCCCTGATGCTGGTGACACTGCCTAACTCAAAAGCCACACGCGATGAAGGCACGAGTGACCAGTCAGGTCTTCTGGGCTTAAGCAGCTGCAGTTGCTGCTCTTAGTAGTATTTCACCTCCTCAGGATCAACTAGAAGTGAAGAGGTGAAAGGCTGCACATTAAACAGTTTGTCTGAAAGCCATGTGCATAGCAAACTTTTACACCAGCTTCTACATAACTATTTGTTTTAACTCTGCAGCTGGAATGTTTCCAGCGTAAGGCTTTTACAGTGACTCCAGCAAAAACAGAAGCCTTTGGATTTTTCTCGTTTTGTGTAAATCCACTAGCCATGCTCAAAAATAATATTTCTTCATGTTTTAATTTTATACGGTGGCTAGCAGGCACCTCAGTAACCAGCCAGAAATCAATTTCAACCACCATCATCCCCTAAACTACAGTACCAGGACGGTTGGCTAAAGAAAGGAAACTGATTGGCTGTAGTCTGAAACTTGCCTAGTACAAGGTGTCTGGCTGACTTTGTCCTAAATAAGGCTAACATTAGTGAACTAAGAGAACAGCATTTGGTTGCAGTCTTGCACTCAGGAACATCCTTCACCAATGCGTTGGCAAGATCTTCCTACTTTCCGATCCAGTTTCACCATTTTCATAATGGCTTCCTCGCGCCCACGTCCCATGTGGTCAAATGTGCAGTCGTGTTGTTCGGGCAGGCGATGTAACATACAGAACACATAACCTACCGTGGAAAGGGAGAGGAGAAAAAAAGTAAAGTTAAGGACTTGGTGAAAGTGGCAGAATCTTACCTGAGTCAGAAGTGAAATATTGCCTTCTGAGGGATTACTCGCTTCTCAAAAAATCAATGCCGGCTTTAAGTTTTTACTTACTTTCCTTACATGGCATTAATAAATATCTGATTATTTACTGCATTTTATTGCATATTTATCAACACAGTATCAAAGCTCAAGTCACACTAGTGTTTTTTTTTTTTGCCATCCTCTTATCTTATAAGAGGAAACCCCCCAAACAGTCTAAACTAGGTATTCCCAGGTGGGAACAAAGCTAATGATTTAAAAAAGCACTCGTCACCTTCATTGAGCTCCTTTCTACTTCACGTGGAGTTGGTTGTCAGTTATGAAATTCACAGCAACAGTACGCCAGGTCTAGCTCTCACAATCAGAACAGCCAGCAGGCAGACAAGTTAGCAGGCACGCCAGAAGTGTTTTAGTGCCAGCAGCCCCATGTGGGAGCGCTCACTGCTTGACTTCTATCCCAGCCCTCACGGACTGGTCCAGCACTAACATGGGGGCTGAAATGCATTCGACACAGGGACCCATGCCACATCATCCTGCTCTGTAGCTGAAAAGATGTATCATCTCCTTGTCTAAAGCTAGTCAGTGTTGCTCAGTTGTCCAGCAGGGCATCTCCAGTAGCCACCTTCATCTCGTCTACAAAGCAAATCAGCTTTTTGACTTATTTGGCCTTAACACTTTAGAACAGTACAGAAATCATCTCCAGTTCCCTGCCTCTAACGTGAATGTTATATCATGTTAAGTAGTATTAAGGCGATATAGTAGTGAGAAGAGATACACAGTCACGGGGTTTATGTAGTCCACCATATAGGAAATGAGGTACGCTATTGCCTCTGCTGCAATAGTTTCCCTGAATAATGGGTGCAAAGAGCATCACATTGCCTCCCACTGAACGCTTTACAGTACTGCCGCTCCTTGAACGTTCAAAAGACATTAAAGCCACAAAGTGATGACATTTGAGAGATGGTAAAGGATAAAAATGAGTGACACGTATACGTGTGTGTGTTTGTGTGCATACATGTGTATGTAAAGTATTTCAAGCTCCCGAACTATAAAACATCAATTGTAGGAGAGAACAACAGGCTACCTTTATGTTAATGTCATTGTTATGAAAACAGAAAAGGACAAAGTACCACACACAGAATTATCGTAAAAAAAACAACTGAAGAAAAATTGATTTATCTTTGCTCTTTGTTTCAATAGCACCAGCTACAAAAAGACTTTTCTACTATCTGATTTTGAAACCCAGTTCTAGGAACAAAGCAAAAAAGACAAGTTTTCTGTATTGGTACGTGCAAGTTCAGGAACCCAGAAATGATGCAGACTAAATTGAGGTAACATTCTCCTTGTCACCACTGCCTCTACTTCAGTCTCAACCTGGTCATACCACACTGAAATGTGATGAATGCCTTCCTTGAGGTGCCAAAAATTCAAGGTTTGATTGTTAAAATGAAAATATCCTCAGACTAGTTTCAATGCTGAATAGGCATTTTCTCGATACTCAATACTCTGTTGCAGAAAGCAAGGACTGAAGGCTTCTTTATTTCTTGAAGTAAGATTTCAAATTACTGAACCAAAGTCCACTGTAGGCACAAGAATACATAAATACCTGACTAGATCAGCTCAAGAATCGATTTAAGTCCATCATCTTATCTGCAATGGATGTGACAGAAGCAGATGCAAGAAATCCTGCAGATAAGGATTGGGCTGAAGTCATTTCAGTCCCCCGTAGGTAAAGACTGTTTTTAAATCCCGATGGTTTTTACAGATCCTCTCCACGTGGTTAACAAGCATATGTAGAAATGCTATTTAGTGTGATCTAAAAGAGATATTGAATATGTACACAATCTTCTGCACAGCTTCAATAAGACCCTTTTGACACGTTCGACAAATCTAATAAGGAAATATGTTTACAAGATGATTTACCACTTTTGAACATGACCTTTCAGCTGCACCATCTCCTCACCTTCTTTAAAGCCTCCTGATCTTTTCTAGACCAATGTAACTTCATGATGTTCCTTTCTTTGCTTCCCCCAAGAAAATACAATCTATTCTGTACTTTGTCATACCTTTATCGAACACCTTTTAGTTCTTTTTAGAGCACCTGTTTTCATGCAGGAAAAGCTCTACTGTATACTATATTCATTTATTTCTTCTGTTCATCAAATATTTCCTTATTCTTAAACAGAATTTCAATAACTGTCCAAAGAACGACAGGTGATTTTCATTCTTAATCCTGCTAATTTACAATCTGTGGGAAAAGTATTTCTAATTGCAGCAATGAAATGATCTAAACCCGTTATTCATGTATCTATTTAAATATGAATTGCTAACTAGAATTGATAATATCTAATAAACAAAAGAATACCTAAGCATTTTGAACATTACTAAGGACAGGTTTGCATATATTAGCTGTTCTTATTGAGGGGGTTTATTCTTTTCAAAATAGCAATGGGAATCTTCTAAAGTCTCATTTCCAAACTGGACTTAAGATCTTTAGTCCCATTACTCCAAATGCCTGAGTCACTTTAAAGATTGGAACTTGTATTTTGATTTTTTTTATTAAGTTTCATTTAGAATTTAGAGGATTTGAATACTGCTACATGGGAGCTAGTTGAGTAACACTAGTTCAGAACATTTTTTCATTAGTTCAGAGTGGATTTCTTCAAGGTGTAACTGCTCTATTCATTCCTTGCTTCTTCTCTGGTCTGGACATCAGAGTGGACATTCTGCAGTCTGCATGTGCACTAATGCCTGATCTAGTCTCAGGACCATCAGCTTTTACAACAGTTAAATTATTAACTTATGTGCACTGGGACAGATGGTCAATATATTTACTTCTGTTTTGATCCTTAAAAGCAATCCAGATTTAGAGATGAAACTTTGTCTCCTGAGAAGTCTGCTTTTTATGGTTATAAAGCAGAGTTAGATTAATGAGCTCTTGTGGTATATTTACTGTTAAGTTCATTATTGGAGGATATCAAATACAGGTTGTTTCCCCTAAAGGATTTTACTGCAGAAATGCTTCTTTTAGCACACTATAGCTAAAAGGCAAAATAAATAACCTTCTGCTAGGGAAAAGAGCACTGGAAAAGGGAATCCATCTTCCATCTAAAGTTAGTTTACCGTAGTCATCAACCAAAATATGCCAGACTTCCACGCCAACCATAGAAGATGTCAATCTAGTAAATGCAATAATACATCTCACAGCATTGCAATTGTTTTCTGATGTTAGAAGTAAACTATGAATCACGTACTCCTCAGGCTTCTAATGCAAACATCTTGGAAAAACATTATTTAGTGCATCAAAACGCTTTGAGCTCCTTTAGGTACCCCAGAAACTACTTCACAATCGATCATCAAAAATTCAATTCTGTTTCATCACCAGAGCATCAATAGCTAAAGCCATGAGTGTACCATCTCTCCTTACTTGTACTCATACCCTTTTGCACAGGACATGCAAAAAAAAAAAAAAAAAAATCAAAGGAAGTCTAAGATTGCACGCAAGCAACTGTGAAGTTGCCTTCACCATTCCTGAGGAATCTGCTGGGAAAAGACAGTTTGAGATGAAAGACAACATAAACATCTTCCGTATTCAAGACCAGAGAATACAACAGACCTAGTTCGTTGTGTGTGGATGATAGTGAAAAATGACTGGGTTTTCCTCATTCTTACATTCCAGAGCACTGACTAGACTGGAATATGGAATGACGGTAAGAAAAATATTTAAACTGAAATGTGAATTTAATTCTTAACTTTGTCTTCAAATTCTGAAAATAGTAAGCTGCTAAAACATCAGCAAAATATGTAAAGCATCAGAAACAATTCAACGAAATGGCATAATAATTCATGACACAAAAGCCAAATTGTAATTGTGGAGGGTCCCTGATTTTGTTAAATTTATTTTTCTCTTTGTTAACTCAACAAAATGTGGTCAGACTTTCCGGAACATGGCACAAATACCCACTAAGCAGATCACTGCAAACCGGAGAGGCACAGCACACTGGTGGGACTACTCTAGTGCAGATACTTGGCCAGGCATGATGTCTCAGACTCTTCTAACATACTGCTGGAGAACACCACACTGTTACGTAAGATAAAGGTAAATATAATGATCCCTGTTACTCGAATAGCAACATCACAGAAAGGAAACTCCTTCCCACCCCTGCCAAGATTCTGGTGTTGATCTCACCGATGAAACCTTCAGAAAGCTGCTAAAGGAAAACTGATTTCTTGTTTGTGAGCATGTTTTGAAAAGTGGTAGAAGTGCCAAGTAAGATTATTAAATATTTATAAAGCTTACATATTTACAAAGTGGCTTAAAAACATTTAACAGTGTCCCTGTTTGAAAGATCTTGCTGTATATTACCTAAAAAGTAGCTGCATGCTCCCACAATTAGCCTTTAATAACTGCCTGATATTCAGTATATTCATACTTCTGTTTTTGTGAGAATAGAGAGCATATTTAGACTTTTCCATACAGCATGTGTCACATACTTCATATAGCAGATCCTTCTACTGAAGAAAATGGAACCCCACTTATGTAGAGGTACATTTCTGTAGTTCTAAAAAAAACCAAGCCATTCAGATACAAAAATATAACTGCTGGCATGAAAAGATGAAGTCCCTGATTACCAAGTACTATCAATCTTCTTAACTGTTTAAGCTAGACATTTACGTTTTCATTGCATCCACTGACTGCACTTATATACCATACTGACCCCTTCCGATTCGTTCAAAGAAGCTCCCGTTAAGGGTAAGGAAAAGAAAGTCAATGTTACCATACAGCATCAGAGCACACTGCTGATGTACCTGCACGCTGCTGATAGCACCTACACGCTGGTACTATTCATAATTTTCACTCCCCAGACGAAAGTTCAAAACCGCCAGAATTTGCAGCTTAGGCCATTTCCAAATTTCACTTAAACAACTTGTGTTTGTGTAGATCTCCTAAACAGAGCTTCTTCAAAAGCAGTCTTAATAATGGCAAAGACTTACTCCTGTACAGAACTGTATGCTTTGGCTTCTTCGTGTACTTTATAAGAAACTCTACCTTTCTTGCTGATTTGAGATTCTAATCAACAGAGGTTCAAACAGAACTTAAAAACACCTCGTAGCCTTAAGAGATAAAGGTGCTGCAAAAATTCTCTGCCAAAGATGTATGATCTAACACGGTACGTGTGAGCGTATATGCAGATTTCTACATAAAGTCTATGTACCACACAAAGTGCAAGAACAGATTTTAATGTATCTTTAAAAGGTAAACATATCTACGGGATATTATACAACACAGCAAAACCACACAGATTAACCAGCAGAGAAGATTAGCTCATGCAGTGATACATGCTGCTGCAGCACTGCTCAGAATAATTGGACATCATTCCCCAAAAGAGTGTAATTATCCCCGAAACAATGTTTATGCATCTCCCCCATCCCTTCCAACTGGAAGGACAGCTTAATTTGTTGCAAGTGATACTAGCAAAAAAGCTATTTTAAAAAGTGTGGGAGGGAAATCTTTCTTTTTTCAGCTTGATAGAAATTATTCCTCTTCAAGAGACTTATGTGATCGTTGAAGCATTGAGGCTAAAAACTAGTTTAATTTAACGAGAGAATTTTCAAACAAAACATTTTGCCCCCGACAGCAGAATCAGACAGGTAACACCACTGTACAATTAACATAAGGGAGGGGGGCAGGTTTGTATGAAGTTAAAAGGTTGGAAGTTATGTAGGTGAAGAGAATTTCCTTTTTTGAATAATCACGTCATCTTGCAATGATACATTCTGGAGGACTTAACATCACCACTATACTCCTGAAAGGAACATTCACTGCCACGTTTGCATGCCCAGGAACATACTGAAGCAACGTCACACCTCCCCTATCACTCCTAGTTTCACAAGGTTATATCCATGGAGGTTGGGAGAATGGAGGTTTGGGCAGAATTGTGCCCAAAAGGCATCTCAGTGTCCAAGATTAGACACCTAATATAATTGAGGCATAAATAGGTAACCCTATTGCAAATGGTAGTACTCTTATAAAATATTATTTCCATAGGCTATGCTAGCATATATGCAAGTATCTGTTTCCTATCCAGAACATTTAGATTCAAGAGTAGTGTGAAACATTAAAAAAGTGTCTCTTGAAAAAGGGCAGATGGATGCTAGAGCTATCCTGACATCGTAACAGGGCCTTGTGCATAGGGTTTGACATTTTCAGAGGAGATAGATTGGTATTAATACTTCTAGAAGTCTCTGTACACCAAACCCATCGGAGCTAATATGCTCATCCCAGAAGCTGAGGATTTAATTAAGAGCCAGAGTGTATCCAGTAATTTAATTAAAATAGCAAGCAATACTGAGTGATTTAATAATGTATGTGTATCATTTTGTTTGGACCAATGAAAATGCAAGAAAGATACGGCTTCTAATAAAGAACTGGATTAAATAATGAAAGGTTCTATACTAACATAGTGTACGTGTTGTATTAATTCTAACTCTTCTCCTGGATTCTTCAAGCATTTTGTCTTCACATCATCACATGCTGAATATGATTCCAGGTTTGACTTTCAGTATACTTCCTGAATTACATTATTTATGCCTTGGGTTGAAATAGCCTTCTAGAGGTTGCACCATATCGATCCACAGTCTGACAGCTAGACTTGTTGGCCAAATCATGGGAGAGAAGCAGTTCTATTTTTTTAAACCTAGATTAAATTTATTTTAGGTCTTTATCCCCTACTTACACCTTACTTCCAGAGTCTCTTAGATTACCGCTTCTGCTCCATATAAGTCTTTATTCCTGTAACTTCTTACAATCTATATGAAGAGTAATTCCTCTCACCAAAGAAAAACAGAGCTCCATTCAGAAACTGTATTTATACCATAAAGGAATACAAAGACTTACTGATACCGATGCACATTGCCATCCTCTGCATCTTTTTTTTTTTTTTTTTTTTGGAGAAGACTTGCACAACAATCCCTGCCCTCCTGCTTGTTCAGAATATGGCAGGATGCCCTGTCCCCAATTATTCACGTATTTGGGCAACATATAATGGCTGGGAGCACCTCCGTAGGTGACCATTTTCATTTCATTTAAGTGCGTAGCTATTGTTAGCACAGACCGAACATGTTAGCTTCACTTTCAGGGGGATGCTTTCTAGGCGATCTCTTTCCTTTCGAGAACAGGCTGCTGCCGACTCCTGTCGACCAACAGAAGCTTTCTAAGCGCACAGTCCTGGTGCAGCTACAACATCTGCCTGTGAGATGCTGGATAAATAACAACACTGTAAAGAAAGTTTTGTTTAGAAATGGTAGAGCACTTTAACCTTCAAAAAATGACTCCCTTAACATCTGGCAGGTAGGTGACTATTATCTTCATTTTCTGATAAGAAAAAAAAAATGACTGAGCGAATTTCTTCCCTAAAGCTACTGAAAAAGATGGAATTAGAAATAAGGTAGTCTCAGCTAGATTTTTATGTCCAAGTTCACTAGGCCACATATCTCTTGTGCATAAAAGACAGTTAAAAATGTATCATCTTTTAGTTTATGCATATGCTTCTTTCTTTTCTTACCACAGTATGGGTACTGATAGAAGAATCCTATCATGGCACGTCAACAAAATGCTTATGTTTTCCATCACATTGTACTGGCTCTGCAAAACCCCCTGAAGGTTATATGCTGAAGGACTTGCCACATCAGTAGAATCAAAATAAAACATTTAACAAGGAACATGCTAACTTGCTTCATATAAGGAGGACTTAAGAGATCAACTGACCCATTTCAATTACATTTATTGATCGGGATTATAGGAAGATAACTAACAGGCTTAATATGCATTACTAAATCAAAGGAGAAGCCTGTTGCAGATCTTTAGGTAGCATGGTGGAAGAAATCAAGATCAGTAGGTGCTGTAGCACAACCCCCATTAACTGAACAACTGAAGAATCTTTTCAAATTGTATCTTATGATTCCTAATTACAAGCAGACCATGAACTCCATTTACACTTCTAAATCTGTGGACACCTTTTCTGCAACACAGACACTAAAGCCTTTTTCTGAGTCCTGTCTTTGGAACTATGATATACCAGTCGGTTAAACTGCTTTTATTTCTGTTTCATTTCAAGTATTTTCAGAATACGTATTATTTAGAGAGACCAATAGTAGTTAACAGCTCCTATTCCCTAGCATTTCAATTACAGACTTGGGATGACATCTTTGTAAAATAAAACAAAAGAAAATATCCCTTTGAGTTTGAATTCAAACTTCATTTTTCTTCTTTTTTTAATGCCTGTAGCAATGTAAGTTAAGATGCTAGGCTTTACTGGAATGGCTGAAGCAAAAGTACCATTTTGGGAGCAAATCGCTGAGGTGCACAGTCAACATAAGGCAGCTGAATAGCGTACATCTTAAGTCATGGCAGCAAAACTTGTCAGCATTGGCAGAATTATAGTATGTCACCAGTTACTAGTAAGATTTATTTTTCCTTTAGTACTTATTAATGAACTGGTTGACTCAATCTCCAGAAGCAGTGTGTGTATTTAATTTTAATCAATGGAAGTACATCTGTTATACCAATACATAATCATGTCCTGAAGCCATTTTGGCTTGTACCAGATAAACCTTACCCATCTGGAAAGTGAATTTACCAGTACCATTACAAATTCTTCTGCATACAAAAATGTTCCACAGAAATGGAACCATAATTTAGTATTTTACCAAGTTTTAAGAGAAGCATTATTTTCAACATGTTAGACTATTTTGTACAGAGATCAAGCAGTTGTCAGAGCATATTTTTCTTTTTGCTTATCTATTCAAGTTTGTTTCTTTCTTCCTGTCCTTTTGAAGATAATTTCTAAATTAACCGAGTAAATCAAATCACTCCAAATTTATTCTGGCACAATCCAAACAAGTGCCTCATCTCCTGTGTTTATGAACAAGCAGCTCTGTTATACAAGTTAAGAATCTGCAGCTGTTTTTCTTCCACCTGTTTTATTACTGAATCACAGTGAGACTTGCTGCCACACTATCTGTAAAAATGGTAAAGTCTCTTCTGTGCGAGCATGTTTTGTTTCTGATTGCTAACAGGAATGCTCAGTGCCTGACATGAGCCTGTCTGTTCTTATCTTCCTCTTACCCCAGAAAAACACAGCAAACAGAAGTGAAGTAACACTTGTAAACAATCGCAAGAAAAAGCATTCTCCCAGGCTGTTGTACATTATAGAACTGAATTAAAAATAAGGATGTGGAAAAATGATCATATTAACTAACCAGAACTCTCTTTCTTTATACCTATTAACTATGGTTATTTGTACATATATGTATGTATATACATATAGGCATGTATATATATATATATATAATACACACACACACACACACACACACAGATATATATATATAAATAACATGCTACAAGCATTTGAAATAGATTAGAAAACATTTGCCAAATATTTCAAAAAAAAAAAAAAAAAAAAAAAACCAACCACCAAAAGAAACAAAACAAAACAAACAACAAGAAAATACATTTTGTTTCTTTCCCTGCCAGGATTACAGATTTTTACAACATTTATAATGCTTTCTCATGGTGGTTGGATCTCCTTTTAAAACATTAATGAGTAAATGCAAATTAAGTCCCTTCCATTGTTAACAAAATCTACATATATTTTTCAAATGTTGGCAAGTGGTAAATTATCTTTAGAACCCCATCAGACTTAAGTAAGGAGATGTCTTAGGATGTAAGATGTTTTGCGACAGATGCAATGCCAGTTTGTTTTTAACGTTGCTCTTGTGCAAGATAAATGGGTTCCCGACAGGTTTATTCCCTCATCACCTTAAGGTCAGCTTTCCTTTGAGCTACTTTCTTCAAATGAGTTTTCAAGTTTGTAATTTTGTTCCTATGAGTAACTTCCCTCACAATCACTGCTCACATACAAAGGAATGTGGTGCATTGATACCTGTGTAGACATTAATACGAAGACCTGACATGTATTTTTAGCATCTTTTTTATCTCTTTCATTTTTCTGTATGAATGAATTGTCACTCTAGCCAGCTGTACTATGCAACATGTACACCTTGTACTACTATGGCTTCTTTTCTTTATTTTCCTTTCCTTCTGTCCCCTTCCTCATCTCAGAAAGGAATGCACAATTTTCAGTGTTTGCATGCACTAACTTTACGGGAAACAAGCCACAGATTAGTCTGGTACAAATTGAGTTATAAACTATTCAAGCAGCTTTTGATTTTCTGCGTTGCTAAGCTGTAACTGTGGCAAGCACCTTGCTATTAAACATGTTAGAACTAGAAACCATTTTAGCAAGGCAATCTTACCCACTTTGATCACATCTTGATGAAGCATTTCACCAACTTCTAATAAAACTTTAACATGGACTTTATCCAGCTTGCATTGGTCACATTCAATGCCATCTCTGACAAGCCCAGCACATTGTATACTGCGCAAAGATTAAAACTGCCCCCCCCCCCCCCCCCAAAAAAAAAAAAACAACCCCAAAAGCAGAGATTCCTATCAGAGAAGCACACAACCAGATCAGCAACATCTCTCTAAGGCAGTGCTACTGGAAGATAGATACATTTAATTTCCAGGGCACATTATCTTGGCCACTCCATTGACTGCAAGAGGATACAACTAAAACCAGTTGTGCGTAGGTGGAGCCTGAGCTACAGACACATCTGTTAGGATGTGGCCTATAAATAGCAAATCATTCTATACAAAGCCGCTCAACAGCCGGCACACTGTATTAATTTCTCTTTAATTGCTGACTTGGACTGGATCTAACACGACAGATTTTAAATTCCTTTAATGAACTCCTAGAACATCCTTGTACGTCTCACATAATTCCAACACTACTGAAGACCACTACAGACTTCTGTGTTTTGGCTTTAAAAAGCAAGTGATACCAGAACTATTTTTTGCTGTAAAATACTAAGCCTCTGCCATACAATTAAGCAGTGTTTTCTGCACAGATAATTTCCATGGCTTAGAAATTTACAACTCGGGCTCTTAAAAATGTGTACAACTTTATTTAGTAGCGATATATATATAATTATAATAATAATTATGATAATTAAGGCCCATAAATTCATAGTGTAATTGGTAAATAAAAACCTGCCTTTTCCAAATTACATTTCCAGAAATGTGTTATATAGCTACTTTTACTGTCAAATTCACTGCCCCTAGTTTTAAACCAAATTTGTGATGTCTACCTGCTTATCATATCGCTGACCTGATGACTTAATTTTGAATCAAGGATCAGATGATTGATTTCAAAGCGCTTATGCTTCCAATGGAAATGCTATAATAGAATGCAACTTTAAGAATATGACCCCTGTAATTGCTTGATGAAAAACAACTGCCTCCTAAAGCTAATATTAAATAAATACATTATTTCAATACAATCATTATAAATCATAAGACGCTAAACTATTGAAAGGTCCAACCAAAACTAGAGAATATTGCTGTCTGGAAAACATGCCTAGTGTAATTGTCATCTAGAAATGCTTCAGACGAAACCAGTTTTGTTCTAGCAGTTTTGATTTAAAGGTTACCCAGTCAGAGGGGCACGAAATGAGAACTCGTTTTAAAATTTCTCTTTCTCACTGAAGCTTGCAAAGTGCATCAGCAATTAACAATTCCTATCACTTCTCCCAGTTCACTGTGTGAAAAGGCTCAGAACTCGTCTTACAAATTGCTCTTTTGAAGATCAAAAGGAAGCTGAATTTGTCTGTGTGTGCTCTAGATGAGTTTGTAATTTACTGGAACTTTCAGAGAAGGCTTGGCAGCACGCTCATTTGACAGCCCCAGGGCACAGGATTCAGGGGAGCTCTGTGACTCTTCCCCTCTGAGTTCCTTCCTTGCCTTTAATTGGCACCTCATTAGAAATTAATGAAAATGACATCCTCTGTTCTTCCTGCTCTAGGCACAGAATGCTACAAAAAGGCCCATCACAATTCATAACACATTCAATTTATATAGCAATGGTTCTTAAGCATTATTTATGAGATGTGAATTTCTTGTCAGCAGTTAATAACTTGTACAGAGTGGAAGCAGAATGAAAAGAATTCTTGCAAGTATGTGTGTATCTGTGCACGAAAATAAACAAATCTTTGTACAGCTGAAAGACGTTGAGCTTGAATTTAAAGAACCTTTACTGGAACTCCCTTCTCAGTAGTAAATTGTTTTTCTTCAAGGCAAAGCCCTACAGCACTGTCAAATCTGTATAAAATTCCCTGTAGCGTCAAGGGAATGGGTTCAACAGCATCTCTCTCTGGACAGGTCTTACAAGAGACAGCAGACCCAACACAGCAGTTTCCCAAAGCAGTTTTCCAAAGAATCATGCATAAAGTCTTGGGTGTAAAGAATAAGCCCACTCTCTGCTCTGTTCTAAAAGGTTGTGCCCTGTTTGACAAGACAACAGGGTCTTATTTTATAAAGTTTAAAAATATTATTAATCAATGGAAGGACTTTTAAAAGTTGCTTTCAACTTCATTGCTCTTACACAGCTCCAATTTTGTAGAATGAAGGAAAGATTAATGACGTAACATATAAAATAACATAAGTCATTTTCTCTCCAGTTCTCCCCCAACTTGTAAGACTCTCTTGCTCCCAATATTAAGGAAGATTTTTCTGCTTAGGTCAGTAAGGTACCTGCAAGCACCCTCATCCATTTGATATGTGACAGAAGCAGATGAGGAGCAGAAACTCCTGCCTCCATAAGCCTGAGCAGAAAGAGCCATACCAAACTGTCATTGATAGTGCTGAATTTCTTCAGTTTGATTAAAGAAAAATACCTCTCTCTCTCTCTCTCTCACTGGATACTTCAAAGTATCCAGACATGATTTCCATAACAAGAATTTCAATATTACAGTCATTGATTTCATGTTTGGTGCCTTAAGAGATAATGTGCATTAGTTCTATGGCAGTGCTCCAGTATTTGAAATGAAGCCTGTCTCATGTCCAAAAGAGTTATCTCTAATGGTTGCAGACAGACAGACATTGAAGAAAAGAACAAAGGATGACACAATTTTTTTTCAGCTTCCTATCATTTCATTTGATGTTACTTATTCAATATAGAATTCATTATCTCAGTCTTTGTAACCAGCTTAGCCAGTCCTTTCTTTTCCCCACTGCTGCTCAGATGGACTTGCCTTCTACACAGAAAACATTTTAATACAATATTCTACATATCACAGATGCAATGTGAATTGCACCTGCCTGTGCAAATCCTTTGGCAATTATCCCTCTGCTGAGATATGATAAAGCAACTAAAACTTCTCCAATTGTATCAATACAAACATGGTCAGAGTACAAGTGTAAGTTTTCAATACATGACTATATGAAGAAAAATAATTAGCAGGTAAAGCTACCACGTGCATTATCACTAGGTCCAATGAGCACATTATAAACCAGTTATGAGCCCAATTGTTGCATGAAGGAGACAGCATCTTCTCTGGAATCCAGCCACATTTACTATTGTTCCAGAAAGATTCTTTGCATGTCATATGAAACTCCACATTAGCTATCAGCATGAGATTATCACCCTCAGTTCAATTAGCTGAACAATGTCATCAGCTATGGAAAAGTCAGGTTGAATGATATTAAGTGCATCATGAACAACAATTCATTTTCCCCCCACCTCTTTAGCTGATTGTGAGAAGGAAAACATTTTCAATTAGTTTTTTTTTTTTTGTTAAACTTTTTAATAATAATGTAATTATAAAACGCATAATGTAGATGCTGACCTATGTTTCTTTAAGATCTGTAAAAAACTTGCCATCTTTTGCATATTCACTGATACGCTTTGTGTTTCTTCTGTCAAGTGAGCATGGCACTCTCCCGCCTTACAGGGACTTCTGAAGCTTAATTCATTAATATCTAAGATCTCCTGAGACAAGACGGTAAATCAGGGCCAAAGTTTTAAAGGGGAAATTAGACAGACAGGAACTAATTATAACTTTTTGCCACCAGTGGAAGTTATAGCTTCTGTTTAAAATCCCTTTGAAAGATATAAAAGGCAAGTGTTGCCTGCATTTCCACCTCTGGTACGGATCCGAGCACTGCTGTGGTAGAAAGCCGGCTGTTACTGACAGACAGTACTCACCACAGCGACATGATCCCAGTTCCTGCTGTACTAGCTCCAGTTTTGTTTGGCACTGGAAGCATCGGCGTCTACTCTTCTGTTTGGATCGACTGGTTTCTTCAGGCCTGTCATTACTGTCATCCAGTAGCCGTGGCCGTTTCACAGGAGAAGCCTCACTCTCCGACTGTGAATCTGTTGTGTTCACAACAAATATTTTAGGAAAAACATTAGAACTTCCTTGCTGAGGCATCCCTTTGGGCAGATTGAAGGTATATTGCTTTCAGCTGGGGTCACCACCAAGCAGCTTGATACTTCCCATTCTATTGCATACATACATTTTTCTGAACAATCACAATGAGCATCGGGTAAGGGACAAATTATTTTTGTTCCCTATAAGAACCTCTCCCTACTGACAATACTGAATAGAAAGTGAACTGATTAGCTTCCTTCCAGCCATGGCTAGCTTGCACACAGATGCATGTAGAGTACAAACCATCCTGAACAATTGCAGGCTTCATTTGTCATCTCATTTAGTTTCTCCTATGTGCCTTCGTTCTCCCTACACAAACAAACTGAACTAGGCTTCTGATGAAAAAACAATCGAAAGCAGATTTGACCTATTTCCTTCCTGGGCAGAAGGAAGATTTTTAAGGCACAGCGTGTAAACCATCTCTCTTATGACTGAAGGCATTACATGAAAGCACCATAGCATGCTTCCCTCTATTTCCACATGGATAACAATTTAAATGTAAATTAGTATACACCAACAATACAAACTAAGCCCAACCTGTACATGCATGCTCTAAATCAAAGTGCTTAGACATTTTAAAAGAATTAGTCAGAATACCATTTGCATTAATAACTTTATCTATATGAATTTCTGCTTATAAGAAAATAGTTTGTGGAAAACTTACTTCTCAGAAGATATACAAATCAAGAGGTGCTGCTTTAATTAAAAACAAGCAAATCGGTGATCCATGTTGGTATTTTGTTGTGGGTCGGAGTTGCCACACAGGTGTTACAGAAGAGTTCAAGGTAAGTTGCTACCACTCTCAAATTTACCCTTTAACCTATGACAGGCCCTTTTAAAACCAGTTTCCTTCAGTTACAGTTCAGGATTGTGGTTACTTCAGGCAACATAGTGCTTTTTTATAATGTGACGTGTTTTGGCTGGGGCTCTAGAGTACTGAATGAAATGCCCATTACTGACTGGAACCTGCAATGCCCAAACCTTATTTCTGTGGCGTATCGGAGGCGGTGGATTTCAGCAGATCTGCTGTGCTGAAATCTGAGTCAGGTCAGGTCAGGTAGGCACCTTCTCTCCCAAGGCTGTGCATAGCTGACTCAAATCTATATTTCTTTTTCATAGAAACCGAGAATAATTTTAATCCCAACTCGACTAAAAATTACATTGCTTATAGTAGTGTTGCAAGGAGACCAACTGCTGAAAGCCATTACTGCAAGGAGTCAGCATTCTAGTGCGAGACGGTGATCAAGGAAAGAAAAAAGTATTAGTTTATTTAAACCCATTTTTAAAGGACATTAATCTACAAGTAACAAGGTAGCTATATCCTTCTGGCAGGGCTCTACCCTATCAAACATCTTTTTGCCTTTATTTTAAATTTCTGTTGTATGGTGTCCTGTGCTTATGGAAGACGCGCCTACTTTGTGTTAGCTTTCCTGGCTTATCGAGGAAAATTTTTCAGAATTTTAAGTATTTTCCTTAATGCTAACTTGAACACCTCCCATAAACTATGTTCCAATGCAGGAGCTGAAAAAGACAGTAATTCTCCAGGTAGCACTCTGCAGAAATAACTGATGTAGCTTAAGCACTGCCCATATCCTTTGTATTTCAATGATTTCATTCGATCCACTGCTTACCCACGTCATGGCTTTCCTCTACCAAGTATCTAATGCAGTAGGACCAAGAACACCTGTTAGCCTCTCCTTCTCCAGGTTACACTCCATGAACATTCCCTGGTTCCTCACATGCAGTAGAAACTAACCCACTTTTCTTACCTGTACTTCAGATCTTGTCTCAAGTGTTTTTACAGTTGTTGGACTCCAATATTACAGCCATTATGAATATGCAACTTGCCTCACTTGGGTCTTCTTTCTTTCTGTCATACTGCTAAGATATGCTGAAAACATGCCTGGTTTTTCAATACATACAAACTCCCCACATCTCACATTTCACAGAAAAGTGAACAGCTTTCTGCACAGTATATGGGTGATAAGTTTTTATTAAGCTGCAATAATTCTATCTGATGTGTGTCTCCATACAGCCTTCTTTTTGATCACTGTTGTAGATTACAACTTACACCTTGCAAAATACATCTATGTGGGCTAAACTAACATTCAGTACGTAACTTATTCCACTTCTGCATGCCTGGCTGTGCAGGAACAGGAACACTGACAATGAAAAGTAGTGTCTAATGAATTAACACATTTGTGGAACAACTAGACCTGTCTTAAATTAAATCTCTGCAGAGGATGATCTAAGAGATATATCCTCTGAATAGACTGCAGAGATCCCAACTCACACTCCAAGGTAACCGTCCTATCACATACAAACTTTTTTTCCAGAGGGCCTAGAAGAGTTGGTTAGCCTTCAGTGTAGTAGGGTGCACCTTTCAACACACACTGAGCTGATGCAGGGTTCAGTAAAACTCTGTTACAGCCCACCTCATTGCCAAAGACAGGGAACTACACGGTTTGTAGTTTATTCATTACTCGGAGAAACACACACAATCCTATTTTGAAATAGCTGCCTCCCACGCTTCTTTGCTTTTAGAAGCACAAGCCAACCTGGTACTTCTCAAAAAGAAATTTCACATTCTGCATTAAGCCCGTGGAAAACACAGTGCTCTGCTTATTATAAAGTCCTAATATGGAATTCATATGTATGAGCCAACCAGTGTCTAATCAGTTAATGAAGCCATGTGCCTTAATGAGAAAAATAGCTACCCCAAGTCAGACTAGTAGTCCTTTAATTAAAATATTCAATTATACATTTCCTGTTAATTGGTAATGACTAATTGAATATTAACATAAGTTGACTAATATGATAGAAATGAAAGATTACGTATCTAATTTTTACGTGCGTATCTTTTTGCCATAAATTAAACAGCGTTAACACTGAGCTACCACTGAGCTAACTCAGCCTAGCTCTCAGGGACAGTTCCAGCCATCCCATTACTGACTGCACAACGCCCTCAACGCACAAGCACAAGCTAATACTCATTACAAAACTGACCAACACTACACGTGCTTACATCTCCTTCTAGGTACAAGGACTGAACATGCCGTTCTTGCACATCACGCTGCCTTACGCGATACCGACGCAAACAATACTGCACGCAACATGAATCTTGCAGCACCTGGAATCTTGCAACACGAGACTTCAGAGAGCTGACAGAAGTGGCAATTATCATTCACAGCTTTACTGCCTGGATTGCAGAAAACACAGGAACAGGGGGAACTCCTGCAACTGGAGTTAAGGGTAAACTCTCAGTATAAAGTATTAAACAATCAAAAATGGCTGGAGAAGAGGATTCTTTCAGTCAGTGATGGTTTTCCTTAGAAGGATGATTTGTGCAACAAGAATTACTTCCTTTGCTTTTAAGAAACATTTTCCACACACAACTTGCATTTTAGCATTACACCTAAACCAACAAATACTCTGAGGAAAAAAAAAAACAACAGGGATGATTTCCTTTTTCCTGCAGTTGTGAAAATCAAACTCTGCCATCCTCACTTTCCTATTGCAATTTTAACTCAGAGTTAAGAAATAGGTATTCTCCTAATCTCTATCTGAAGATGCAGATTCTTCTAATTGTGGCATTTCTATCAAGCTCCCATTTGAAATGAGAGAATGAAGTAATTTGGCTGAGCAGGACTTAACTGGAGGCTTGACTAGAAATGACAAGTACTGTTCTTAGAAGTTCTGTTGTGCCTTGGACAGTCGCATGTGCTCCTCCCTGTCACTGCTCTTGTCTTCATTACCCATGTTCTCCCCTCAAAATTTTCCAAATAAATTGTGTTACGACTGTCAGAGCTGAATCCCAGTCTCTCTCAATCTCCTGTCATGGTGGAGCGTGCAGGTTGCGCACCTGTGGCTTCGCTAACGATGACGGTGGCTCTTTCCTGGCATTTTGGGGAGTGGAGGGGAGCTGTAAGCCCAGCAGAAATGTGTGCTGAGAAAAGGTAACAGGGAGGAAGAGATGGGAGACTAGTAAGGGAAAAAGAAGCTCTCCTCTCTTGCTGCTTGCTTCAAGAATGAAATGAATCTGTTTCATCTCTGGTTTGACGACAGCTTTTGAGGCACTCAATCACCTTTTTTTCTTTCCATAAAGAACCCATCACACTGACAGACTGACATTTATGATCTCAACTGCCTGTCCAAACACCAGTAACAGCAGTAATTAATGAACCCTCAAACATCACTGCCATCTACTCTGAAACCATTTTAAAAGGAGCTTGTGCTGTTAAAACCTCTGTCCATGAAGAACCTCACACAGTCACAGACAATAACTACATAACAGGGATTAACTTGAGTTTGAGCAATGCCTTGTCACCAGTTTCTAGCTGTTTTTTTTTTTTCCCCCTTTTCATCTTCATTATTTCATTTTTAGATGAGGGATTATTTGATTCCCTGGCATGTTGACTATGCATTAGAAATTTCATCGAGAAGAAACTGCATCTTTACAAATCTTTCCTATTACATTTACCAGAATCATTATTTAAAACCATCTCCTCTACTTCAAATGAACCTAAAATTAACACAGTTATTCCAAAAGACATTCGCTTGTTGACTATTAATGAAGAGAGATAAATTCAAGATTAATATCTTATGAGCAGAGTTTGACGTCTATGACCCCAACAATTCCTCTCCATTGCTGTTTAATGCTGTGAAAAGACTTATTTTGAAACTCTGGTATTTACATTGAGATAAGCATCTTGTCCCCTTGTGCAATCAAGACCACACATTAAAGCTGTGTCACAAGCCTAAGCACACACCTCTCTGGAAGCACTCACAAGAAATTTGTTTGGTGAATTCACCTCAATTTCTCTTAAAACACTACAGATAGATGTCTCAAATTCTTAGACAGACCCTTTGGTAACGTTTAACCATGCAAGCTCTTTTCTAGTATCACTGCAGTGCCCTTAGCATCCCCATTTCACTCATTTTTCCCCCCACAGAGTTTAAAAGCAATTGTGATGCAGTAAAACTCATTGTCCCACCACAAGGTGGAGCTGAGAGGCTATAGGAATAGCCCCTATAGAACTCAAGTCCCGTCAGCCTCTTTGCTTCAGGAGGCTGCCAATGAAATCACCCTGAAGACTATAAGTAACCCCCAAAAGTTGCATTACAGAAACTATTTCCATACTAATTAACAACACCATTCAAGACCAGTTGTTTCCTACAGCCTTACAGAGTAAAAACAACCAACCAGCCCACAGCAATGAAACCAACAACTTTTAACCAAGCTGTTTGAGATGCACAAAGGAAAGAGTTGCTATAAGACATTCCAAACGTGAAATATCACTGATGTTCTTCAAACTTTGCCAGCAAAAGTTGTCTTCCCCCCTCTGCCGATATATTATCGTTGGCATACAAATTCAGGAGAACAGAAAAATGTGGGAGCATAATGGTATAATTTTAGTAACTATCCATTTACACATAAGAAAGCATTTATTTTTATTTATTTTTATTAATTAATTTATTTTTTACTGTAGGGGAGGATTCAGCACTGGGACAGGTTGCCCAGAGGGGTTGTGGAGACTCCATCCTCAGAGGTACCCAAAATCTGACTGGACATGGTCCCCAGCCTGCTCTAGGTGACCCTGCTCTCAACAAGGACTATGTGATCTCCATAGGCCCCTTCCACCCTCAGCTATCCTGTAATTATGTAATTTTAAGGATGGGAAAATGAATACATACATACATATATTGCACTAATATATAAATATATGCACTAATTCCTTCTTCCCTCTCTTACATTTTTTCCTCTAAGCCTGTATTGTTGGTACTATCATCAGTCAAAAGGAAGCATACTGCACTGCAATGTAACTTAATGAAGCTATTAACTGCCATCTCTAATGAAACGGAAGAGACTAATCTAGTGCCAGTGACTTAGATGAACGAAATGCAAGTTGAAAATAGTATGACAGACAGTGAACTACACAGGATACTGCATGCATTTCATGCAAGTTATAATTAGAAAGAGGGTGAAAATGCATATTATCCTTTCTTGTCCAGAAATTTCATAATTGCTAAATTAAGCAAGAAGTGAATTAGTTTTCATCTCATATTTAGGCTCCTGTACCACATCTGTTTCATGGTTAAATTCTTGCTTACTCCCTTCCCCATACACTCTCTGATGTCAGTATGTCTTCAGTTAATGGAAATGTTAATTTATTTCTTAAGCTTTTTTATTTATACACCAAATTAATTCAAACCAGTACATATTTTAATGTACTCAGGCACCTGTACCATACAGTTCCGTTGATGGATTAACTTAGTGCATTCTAAGTCCTCAAAACATTTTATAAGGCACTGGCCACCCATATTGCTGCCGAGTGAAGGAATGACCTTGCTTATTTAAAAACCTAGGCCAACGGGGGTCATTCCCTGAATCACTTCAAAGAGCGAAGTCTGTAAACTTCTGGAGCCCGCAGCAACAGGGCAGTTTGTGCGGGCAGAAAAGGCTGGCTGGTCCTGCTGAGCTCTGCTACTGCTTGCTGCCCATCTCTTGTTGCAAGCATAAACGTTTGAAGGAAGTGTTTGTATTTTATGCATTTTAGATAATGTATTTCAGCAAGTTAGGGTTAGGGCTGGGAGAGGGACAAAGGCAGATTCTGGTGACAGTTAAAACTCTGAATCACAAGAAGAGGATTATAAAGTGAGGGAATAATGCACAAATAGAGAGCTAAGTGGAAAAACAGAACCACAAAAAAAAGAAAGAAGTGGCAACACAGGAATATATATGATGAAAAAGTTATGAAGGCAAATCACAAACAACCCAGCCATTCTACAGCACTCGAAGGCTACTTTCTAGTATTCAAATATATTCCAATATGCATATTTACATATCTGAATACATTTGTGCAAACATGTACAAATAAGCCCACGCTGGCTCTGGTAAAATGGGAAATTCGAAAGCATTCAGCAATATCAGTTGTTTTGTTTTTGCAGACTTAATTGAGAGCCCTCGTACGCTTTGCAAAGTTCTCCAGAATTGGATTAACAGGAATAGGTAATGCTATAAATATTGCAGATTTGTTAGTCAATTCAAGAGTGCGTAAATAAGCAGTGCTGCTCTCTTTCAAAATACTAGTGGTATACTCCAGCTCGGTCCTCATCAATCAAATGGTACACAGTATTCTGGAAAGTAATTCTTCAAACTAATAGCCTAAACCCAGTTCTATATAGAAACTACTTGCTCTGTTATTTTTCATTCATACACTGAGTTTTTCTTAGCACACCCTTCCCCCCACCGGCATAATGAGGGTTTTCCAAGGCTAAGACACCGATTCAGAAGAGGAATTGTAAAGAACTCCTGCCTGCTAGCAGGGAAAAAATATGTATTTTCAATATTTATCTTTCAAAAAACTTATTTGTCATTAACTGCAGAACCCGAGTGATGCCAATAGCAACAGAAACTTTGCAATGAGAGACTATCATTCCAAGGACCGTATCTGATTAATGTTAAGCAAAATACCTAAGAGCTCTTGTATTTTGATAAAAACTTTACTGAATGTATTAAGTGTAGGTTCTGAAATGAACAGCTAATCTATCTCCAAGTCTGTTTTCAATTCAGTTATTTTAAATAAAACATAAAAATCAATTTATATTTTGATTGTTATTTTTTCTAGCAATTTCCTGGGGAAAACGCAACCTGTCCTGGCACAGAATACGGTTTCTGCACACCTTGGTGGTGTCTGTGATGCATCAGGCTGTTTTACTGGGAAACTCAGGAGCAGAGTCCCTCACACATTTTGAGGTTAGTGATCACAACTATTCTCTGTCACATTCTCCATATTGTATTGCTATTGTCGAGCCCAATCGAAATTCAAGCAAACCCCATCTTTCCCAATCCTATTCCAACAGATATTTTTATCAAGTTTTAGGAAGGGGTTGCAGGTGGGAAATGCAGGACATGTGACCCCAATTTCTTTGTCCCTAAAATTAATGGAAATGCAGTTTAAGTTTTCAGCTGTGATTTTGTTACTAGGGAATGGCTTTCTAACAGTCTGTGGGCAGATGCTGGCAATAAAACAAAGAATTCAGAGCTGTTGGGATCATAAAGCCAAATAAGCTTATTATATTAAATATATATATATATACTATATTTTATATATATATATATATATATATATATAGTATATTCTCTAATAATAAATATGTATCAACTGTCAAAGGTTAAACTGATCACAGAGAGATCGCGATAGTGCAGAAGACTAATCATGGCATGAAACTACCAAAAATGAATATTCAATGTTAAATTGTTTCATTTTATTCAAAATATGCACAAAGAATAAAGTATCTATTCTTTCAACAGATCTTAAGACAAATCCTTTGTCACGATTCTGCAAGACTTTAATACAAGGACATACTCAGATCTGAATTTTAAAAGATAACAGTCTTAAAAACGTACAACTTCGTATTTGGCAAGAATTTCACCAACCAGACTGAAAACCACCTACCAGCCCCAGTGGGTACCCCAGCCCAGCCTTCTGCTTGAAGCAGAGTAAACATAAAACCCGGATCAGGTTGCTGAGGGGCTTGTTCAGTGCATGTTTAACAAATTTGAAAGACAAAGATTTCACAGTCTCTGTAGGTACCTGTTCTAGTGCTAACTAGAGGGCAAAACCCTCTTCCCCTGATCTGTCGGCTACACTCTTCCTAACACAGCCAATCTTATTCTCCTATCATCTGGCAGTGCCCTTAATTTGGCATTTGAAATCATTTTCCTATTGGCTTACAAATTAACGTGAACTCCTTCCAGGAGATCAGCTTGTCCTCTCAACTTATGCATATTATCCTTAAAATTGTTCTACTTCCAATGCAGTCTTATTTTCATACCCTGAATTCCATTATGAAAACAGATGAAAAATATGAATCAGAGCAGCAAAAAGAGATTAAGATAAGTGAAAGATGAGGAATGGACTTACAAGCAATCAAAAAAAAGCTGAACACGGGTTATTTGGTGAAGTAAGTAATAACAAAAAAGGAAGGTTCAAGTACATACCCGAACAGCACAAAGAATAGAAGATGAATTTGGGTGATTTAAGAGGATAAATAAGGGCAGCAAGGGTAACAACTCAAAGTATCTGGAGGACCTTCTCCTTTAAGATGTTGGATCTGAAAACTTCAATCCGACCCTGAATGAACTGAGAACACGGGACAGATCTCAAATAGCTGGAGTTACACAGAAGTATGTGTCTCGCCATCTGTTGAGAAGTTATACAGGCCAGGAGACCTTTTGTCCCTGACCGCATAAACATTTAAATTATTCTTTTTTAATTCTACTGTATTGAAGTGCTTTTTTTCCCCTCCTCAAAGGGGAGAAGCAGCTAATTTCTCATAAGCTATGCATACCTGTATAACCAAAACCTACTTAAATTGGTACCCATTTCTGCCACTTAAACTAAAACGCACCGAATCTCACTTTCAGCTCAAGGTAGCTAAATAGAAAGATACTCTGATACACCACGCAATAGGAAAGTAGCAATCCTCTGTTCTGAGGTTTTCCTGTTGTCTTCAGAAAGGATGCACCAGTAACACAGATACCACATTTGACTGTCTTACATGCTCTTAAGAGCATTAACCTGTTTTGGTACAACTTTGGGCAATACAATGGAATAAAATGGCAGATGTTATTAAGTATATAAATTATCACATTCATCTACTTATCCTATTCCGTAACAGTAATTTTATTTTATTTTTAAGACCTGTATTAGCCTGTCATAAATGACATTGACACATTGATTAGAAAAAGGGGATTATTCCCAAAGTAGGAATTGCTAGCATGTTTTATAAACATCTGCAAAACGTTGCCTGTGGGTATTTCTAATTCCTTCTATATAGCACACGAAATAGCATGTCCACAGTCACATTACATTGTTGTCCTGTTGGCCACTTCAACTGCCTGGCTTCCTCACTTTATGAGCAATGCATAGGAAGAAGGGAACACCTAGGAACCAGTACATGTGCAAGTTAATTTCAAATAAATGCCAACCATGAACAGAATGAGTTTCCATTTGTCTTAGTTTAGTGTATTTTGACATAGGCAGATATAAGTATTCTTGTCCTAAACTCTTAAGATGATAGAAAAATAATCTATTTATTTTATCCTGGGTGTGTTGAATAGACAAGGATAGAAGCCAGTGTTTGCATATGCTGTCATACTGCTGCACACCTTTTCATTTCTGAATCTTGTATTTTTTTCCCCTACTCTAGACAAGAGTTCTGTTCAGAAGTAAACGGCATGAGTGATTAATGTATGAACTATGAAGATGCTTGCAAAACTTCTTTTTAGATTAAAGCAAGCACAGGCTAAATTTCAAGGCATTTTTTTCTCTGTGGTTTTGTAAAGAGATGATTTAGATGTCTAGCACAGAAATGTGCTAGACACTGTGATAGATAAAAGATCATGAAAGACTTTTCTGTGAATATTACCAATTACTGTGTGCTAACAAGCTCTTAAAAACCTTCCCAGGAACAGCTGAAGTTTTTGTAACTCATAGGCAAGGATCATCACAGCTATAGCGGACTTTTAACAAACTTTTTGATATATTGACCCCAAACCCATCTCTTCAGACTTTCCAACCACACTGGTTAAAACAAATTTAGTCTAAAAATGCACAGGAGGTGTTTAGTGTAAAAGACAACTGTGTCCATAATGAATGGAAAGACGACCATATCTGAATGAATGAGGGTGATTTTGTAAAATTGAACACGGTGATACTGAAAATAAATCCTACAATTGCAGCAAGTCTTTAAAGTTGGTTACAGATGTGACTACTATGATCCTTACCGTTAGGTGGATTTTAATCTACAATAATCATAATAATCAGTTTGAGAGGGCTCTTAGATAACCACTACTGGAAACTGATGCAAAGTATATGTGCAAAAAACATCACGCTTGTTTGAGCAGCAGGGGAAACCAATGTGTCTATCCAGATGCATATGGAAGCACAGAACATATAATACAACACATCACAGAAATAGGTAATAAGATGAGATAGTAAAAACCCATCAACATACATCATCCGATCATGGTATAGTGTCATCTCCCAGCCTCTATTAGCTCTTGCTGCATCAGTGCAAGTCCCAGACACTTTATCCTGTTTATAATTGCTGATGAGCAGTAATAAGGCCTCCATGCCTCAGCTCCTGTCCGTTCCACTTCAGCGCCCACCTATTAGGTTATAACTTTTATTTACAGCCTTGCTTGATGTGCTGTTCTATTAGTACAGCTGGAAACTGAGCAGGGGAAAAAAAAAGAGCATCTCTAATGGGCACTATTATTGCCAGGGCTGGGTGATTTACAGTGCTTCTTGAAGGCTGTTCTATCATCACTTTCCACTTGGTGAGAGAGCTCTAAGAAGGCTGGATTTCTAACATAGTGCCCTCCAAAAGTCAAACTCTGAAGAATACCTTAAAAGTCCCTAGAAACAACAAAATATCTCTAAGTTGTTTTAATGTTATAAACTCTTTTCACTAACCTTTTGTATAGTCTTTCCTCAGGCACTTAGCATGTCAGAGGAATAAAAAAATCTAGTTAGTAGTAGACTGAGTCTTTTTGTCCTTACTCAACACATAGGGATTGATTAAAAAAATGATCACACAAAAGTAATGGTTTCTTGGAGTTCGCCATGGCTGAAAATTTGTTAGATTCCTATTTCCACAAGCTGCCCTTTCTATAACTCCTAAAAGGCTGTCGTCTTGATAGTCGAGGTTCAGCCTCAAAGTGTTAGTGTAAGAACATCAATAAACCCGAAACTTCAAAAAAGGACCATGCATCTGCTTAACTGCTTTGCTGAAGCAGGGAAAGAACTCTTTGCATCTTCTAGACTCAAACTTTAAACTAGAGAAGACATAGAGCATATGACAGATACTGTGATCTTGCACAAAATAAATACCACCATACTCATCTAGGACAGATATCCTCATAAAATGTGAGCTCTCTGCGCATATATCTATACAGAGTATTACAGATGCATGTTTCTCATGAACCACTATTGAGAAATAAAGTATTTTAAAAACTCCCCAACTTTATGGGTATAATCTATGGATTGACCGTATCATTACTGCATTTTAACAGTCTGCTTCTATTACTCTCTCTACCACACAATTAAAAATTAACTGAGCGCACTCAAACAGTTCCGGTGATTTTTTCCAGGTTTCTTTAAGCTGCATGAAAATGTTTTAAAATCTGGCTGTTTTGAATTGCGTATTAAATCATCTTTAGGTTCCACAGCAGAAGAAGATGAATAATATGCTACTTAGCACCGCACTTTCATAACATGGGCACCCAATATAAATGCAATCTGGATGCCCTACTGACTAGAGCAAGCCTCAGAGTACCTGCCATCAATCATAACATTATTTAACCATTAAGAAACAAATCAAAATACATAAAAAGCTATACACCAGGCCACAGTCCTATCTTTTTTCCTACAAAATCTTCAGACCACTGGCTCTCCAAAACCTTCAAGGCATCATCCAAACTAATGACTGCAAGTCTTTACTCATTCTTTTCATTATAATCCTTGTCCTATGGGCACATTTTGGAATATAAATACTTTTTACCACAGCAGTGATTCAGTCAAGAAGAGGTGGGGAAAAAAGAAAACCACCCACCACTATTTGGTGTCATAATACAATTTTTTACAGAACAGCTCCTCCAGCATGCAAGTTAACAAGTGCATGAGGAAAAAACTGTTTTTCGTAAAAGAACTTTTCCCATGTCTTGACAGATTTATTGTTTTGATCTTTCTTCAATGGTTACATTAATGCTAATAAAATATGAAAGGTTTATGCCTTCCTTAATATCCTCCTGATGGGAACCTGCATGCAACATATGTAGGTCAAATTTCTAATTTTCTGTCTCAAATGCTGATATATGGCAGACTTTAGGGAAAAACTATGCTTGAAGGGAAAAAATTACACAGATGAATTCCACCAAGACATTCTTCCTTCAAAGCACTCTAGAGCAGAAGAAATGTTGAATTCTTACTGAAGAGAGGTTTATATGCAATGTGTGGTATTGAAAAATACAGCTTGTATTCACCAAATAATGTCCTAGGAACAGAGACTAAGCTGAAGTGAATGTAGTGTGAAATATTCACCTACATAGTCTGCTTCCTAAGCCTGAAGATGCCATACCATTTCTGGCAAATATGCTGTAGCCAATGTTTTCCTGTCAATTCCCACATTTATCTGGATTCCCAAATGCAGATTTTGAAAAGATGTTTATTTCTTTTCAAAATGGCACTGAAAAGTTTGCTGAAAATGCAAGCTCTGAAGAAAAATGTAACTCCTGTTAACAGGTTTATTAGTGTAGGGGACTACAAACAAAATATGCACATTACTGAGCACATAATGGAAAAAATGGGGGAAAGTGAGACAATATAAAGCCACTAGAACTAGTAGACTGAAGATGAACTTGTGACATCAAATTAAGATCTCCTTATTTTCTTGTTAGACGCGTCAAATGATTAGCATACAGGCATGCAGGATACCAAACGTTAGCATAAGCTAATAGTAAGAGAACTACTGAGCAAAGTTAGCCAACCACTTCACGGATATTTTTCAACATGTCTAGCAGTTTCAACTGCTTTATCCTAAAGAGCTTTTACTGTTCCCATATGGCACCGCAAATAGTGGAATTTGCCTTTTTGCTAATCACAAGTGCATTTTTTTTTTTAATATTCATACATTACTCTCAGTTTTCAATATGTATAATGTCACAAAAAGCTTTTTAATTACTCTGCAATGAAAATCAGAGTTAAATGTTACAACCGCTAACATATAAAGAATATAGAATTTAGTAACACAATGAGTGAAGTAGATTTGTTTGCAAGGGAAACGGTGGCAAACACTCCTCGTTGTTTAGGTATACTTCCATATCTACATGAAGAAGAAAATCCACAATCTTCATATTCTGGAGAAGCTGGATCCAGCACCTTCCAGTGCCAAACTTACAAAGTTCTTTGGCAAACAATATTTACGGCATTGTCACAGATTATCATGCATCACTTGAGAGCTCTGCAACTGCAGCAAGCACAGGCTACTGTAGCTTCTCTTAAACTTCCTTCGCCGCAGACCAAGCAAGCTAATAACATGCACACATGGAATAACCGTAGTTCAGCCAAAGGTATGGTAGCTTGAAACAATTTTTGAAAGAATGACCTCACAGGAAATTTACCTTGAACTCCTGAAAGAGTAAGAGCCCTTAATCAAATGGGAAGACCCTTCCTTTCTGCACTCAACACAGCTAACTTAGTATATAAATGCGAATATAGGCAAAAACTATTTTGGAAACACAGACTGCTAGAACATTAACACTACCTCTCCACAGGAGGTTACAGCTTTCCAGAACAGTGCTGGTAGAAAGGATTGTATGAGTTCTCCTCAACCCACTGCAAAACCGAAGTTTGAAAAAGATATGAGCCACCACAGATAGCTTGGCTGCCTGCCTGAACGAGTGCTGGTGTGATTCTTTAAGATAGATCTGCTGCAGAAGCGGCAACTTCAGTTATGCAATGACCTAACCTGTCACTACTAACACTAGCTCTGTATCCAATCTATATCCTCCATGTAGAAACAAAAACACCAAAAGGACCCAAAGCAGGTAAAATTTAGTCTCAATTAAAGCAAACATCAGCTGTCTATACTGCATCTTCCAATCATAAAACTCTAAATGGTTTTCTAGTTGATAATTTTCATTTAAAGGAGGGATTTCCAGAACACTACAGCGATCATTACACTTAAATCAAACTAATTAACTTATGTATTTCTTAGGTCTACAAAGGTTAACTGAAAACATAGCATATTTAGGGAATTATGTTTAACCAGACTCTCAGATGAACCATCTGTCATACACATCCTTTTATATTTATACATATATACATTTCTGACAGCAAATCAACAATGTTTATTTTCATTTGGCATTCTCCAACTATAGTTACTACCCTTGATCATTAAACTATAACTATACATCTACATATTATGCAAAATCCAACTCGTCAACCCCCACAAAACACATACCTGAGTCGCAAGATCTTTTGGTTGGTGTGGTTAATGAGGCATGAGCTGTACCTGTGCATGGCCCACCTGGAAACAGAGAAGATCGTAAATCTCAAAATACCACCTACATTTAACTCTTAAAACCACATCAAGATTATACTTAGGAATATAAAAAAAAACTTAGGACTTGTCTTTGGAAAGGACATATGGAAGTAGTCTACTATTCTCAGCATCTCCTTCCCAGCCAAAACTGAACACGTCTTCTGTTGAAAAAACTGATGAGAAGTTGGGGAAAAGAGACAAGTTATGTTATTACTTCACAAATATTTTAAGAGACAGTTTTAGGAAAATATACATTGTAATTGCAATTTTTCCAGTGTTGACAAAAGGTGCTGTTTATGTTGGAACAAAGCTAGAAACTTATCTAACCAACCCACGACTAACACACAGGAGAAACTGATCACTTTCCTGATGTCAACAGAAACCCTGTCACTGACTCCAGTCAGATAATGACTTTGCCTCTTATCTCGTTCTCATTATGTTTTCAAAGTGTGGCACAAGCATATGTTAATAAACTCTTTCCATGCTTAAGTTTGTTGTTGAACTCTGGACTCTTGCCCACTCATCTGGTATCTGCTTGGTAGTAAATTGCTTTCTGGCTTTTTTCTCAACATGCATCATCATTGAAGAGTTCTCCAGAGATCTTGTTAAAATAGCAACCAATTCAGTGTATTCAGCTACTTGCAGTAATAATAAATAAAAATATACCTACACAGTGAAGCCAAGACAACCTGACAGTAGCATTACCAGTGGTAATGATACATCATAGCTTTGATAATTAGATATTATAAATTGGATGATGCTATAGAGCCTGAAATTAAGTTAGATCTAGTAGAGGTTTGGCTAGCAAAACATCAATAATCAAGTTTGCACCGGACTGCTGGTAATATAGTAGCACCATGCTGACAATACACCAGAGCTGAGTATAGTGACAGGGTAAGCTCTACCAACTGAGAAATATTGTTTCCTTTTTTTTTTTTTTTTTTTTTCCCTCTCCAGTTTGTGCATACCTGGAAGGCGGCACTATGGCTTTGTCAATCTGTTTTTCTCTTTTCAAATATTTTTTAAATTTGACCTGGCAGTAAACTGTTTATTTCTTTTTGCCTCTCTCCAAGATTCTCCCCCTTCAATTTTTTCTTTTATTTCTATTTCTCTAAGTATCAGCTCTTAGGTAACTTTGTCTACACTGTAAAACTTGTAGCATAGTAACACTACAAAAAAGAAAAGAAACATAAGCAATAGGGAGGGAAAGATGTGAGGAAATTATTTTGGTGCATTTGATTTAAATTAAATGCATTTGAGAGCAAAGATCGCACTAGTTTTACACTTGCAGTTTTTCAGAGAAAGACTGAAAAAGCTTCCTCATTTTTCTGTTCATCCAAAAAAATCCCTCTGGCAACACACACGTAATCACACAGAAGCTAATCTTTAAAGTGATGGTTACAAAGGCAAACCAGCAAGGGTTCGGCCTGCAGGCAAACAACTAGGCCGTGCGTTAGGGCCTGGCCTGTGGTTCAGCTAACCAAACTGGACATGGGAAACTACCGAAAGTGACAAAAGGAATCGCTGCATGTGACAGACACCTCCATAAGCAGCTGAGAGAAGTTACAGGCAGTGTCGTGAGGGATGGCTAGATTTTGCAGGCTTTAAGGAGGAGTTAGTGAGAAATGGCTGAACTTCACAGAGAACTGGAGGGGAGCACTGGGGAACTCTTTGCAGAGTCAAGTTGTCCTGCAGGGCCAAAAGTGCCTATGTAATCACATCAAAATTACCAAATTTTGATTTGGTATGGACATAGCAGAAGTATGACTGAGAAGGGTTGGGATTTTTTGGCACAAGACAGGGACAGAGGAAGGAAGGTACGAGGGCAAAGGGGTGGGGAAGGGAGTAAGTATGCAGCTGGTGACTAGCTGTGCAGGGGCTGATGGGCAGCCTGCTCTGGATCACTGCAGCTGGAGCACTACAATAAACCAAACCCGTTGTCTTAGCACACAAGAACAGTCAGACTTGCTCTTGCAGTCCAGAGGACTGGGAAGTGTGGGCTGGATGCCTTCCCTGGCCAAGAGGAAAACATCCAGGACGGATGGAGCAAGCATCCTGGTATCACCATTCTGGTGCCCATTCCAGGCCTGACAGCATTGCCAAACAACAGCTGCTTTGTAACCATTAGAAGCAGTAATTAAACTCAAATCATTTTTCATAACTTATCTTCTTCTAAGCTAGAATGTGAAAAATGGAAATATCAGATCAATCTATGTTAGTAATACTATTGCAAAAGGCTCAGAAAAATGCCTACTCTAGGATTAGATGCATCTGGGAAGAAAAGGTGCAGCCCTGTTTTTTTTCATCAATCATGCAACAGTACCTTTATCAAATTTTCTGTTGAAACCTTTTGGATACTTACTCCAAAAATTACACTGCAGGTCTGTTAAGTTAGTCTCATCTTTTAAAGATCAAATATACAGCGGTTGCTTACACACAAAATATATGACAGGATACAGGATTTCGATGAACTGACTTTAGACCACAGCTGCCTCGTAAGATACAACAGCTCTTCTTAAATACTTAGTTACTTTCCTCCAGTTTCACTGAATAAGCATTGGCAGGCATCATCTGTGGACTATCCAAGAAGACTAATCCTTGCAATTATTGTACAGTAATTGTTTACATTAGTTGATATTTTCAGCATCCAACTAAATATAAAATCTTTACTTGTCACTCCCGAAAGTACAATAAGTTTGTATCTATTCTGCACTTCCCTGCATTAGTTTTTCTTTTATTTAATCTTCTCTCATTAGGTATTACCTTCATATAGCTTTGATTAGTATAGCACCGCATTAAGGTTTCAACAAAGAATATTTGGGGATTTGCATGCACATACATGCCTAATAACAGTAGGCATACACACTGCCTAATAACAAGTGAAGGCTTCCTGTCCTTTGCAGTGCTTCCTTCTGCTATTGTTTTTGTTCCATCATTAAAAATGTCATGCATAATTCAATACTATGTAGCATGGGCTTCACTGTGTAATTCTTCATGGAAGTCATTATATTGAATTTTTTGGCATACATAACATCCAATAAAGAGATCTTTATATTATTATTTAAAACAAGGCAGTACATTTTCCATAGTTTTGAATAAAATTCTGCAGGAGAGCAAAGTCAGATACAGTAGAGCACCAGTCCTTCTTTGCTATACACAAACGTAGGCTTATTATTTAGCATGTTTCAGGATATAGGTATACCTTTGTTCCCCAAAACAATTGTTTCAAGGGACTGTGATACACAAAACACTTCAGTGCACAGCAAAAGGCCACACATGTCTAGCTTCTAACATAACCCACAGGGCTGTAGACTGCTATTTTTTTCTTAGTACAAGCAAGAGATTAAAATGGAAGAGTAAAGATATCTTTCTATTTTATATCCAACTAAAAAATTAAATAGCTTCTGCTCCTGTTTTTTTCCCAGTGTATGCCTTCCGACGTTTGCAACTCCTTTTCCAAGCAAAAGCAGCTGCTGCCCAGCTATAATCTAATTCCAAGAGCAGAAGATTAAAAATGCAAAAATACTAAAAACTACTGAAGAAATAATTGTAAGACTCACCGAGTCTGAAAGTTCAAATGCAGAATTAAGAAAGGACAAAACAAGATCCTTTAACTTGAGCACCGTAATACATATAAAAGGTCTTGTTAATGTAGCTGCTATGTTTTTGGCTTCTGATACCACTAACTTTCTATGATTAACTTAACAGTACACTAACTACATCAATTGGGAAAAGCAGGTTTTCAAATTACTAAAAACTGTGTAGCTCAATAAACAAGTAAACATTTCAAAACCATGTTCGCTGGAAAATCTCTTTAGTAGTAAAATTTTAGGTATTACTTATATTTCTATATATGTGTTAATATTATTATTATAAACTATTATAATTTCTTTGTTTTAACTGGCCTTCTGTATGCCTTTCTCCATTGACTACCTCCCCTCCTTAAAGACTAACAATTGCCAAGTAGCATCTATCTTGGAGGACATACACTGAGTCAGGGTAGCCTCTTACTCCTCCATTCCTGAAGTTTTTGTAAAGCGAAGCAACTCCATTGAGTCAGACCTTCCTGTGCAGGAAAAAGCAAAATACTAGGGTAACCTCTCTTTGAACCCTGAATGTTTGAGCCAGGTGTATTTGAACAGCACTTGGAAGTACAGCACTTTGAACAATACCTATTGACCAGAGGAAGAGATGCAGAATGGAGTGAAACCATGCTTATATAAGAGAACAAAGCTTAAGAGTACAATAATACATTGAAACAATTATAGATAACACAAAATCTGTAAGCCAGATAATGAACAAACACAAAAAATAAGTTACGGAGCCTGAGGCTTAGTAAGATTTGTTCACAGTGACATAAGCACACCTGAATGCTGCTTTGAGCCTTCAGTACTGTAATGGTTCCTCCTCCCCAGAAAAAGCAGACCAGCTCTGCGTATGTAGCAGGCAGGAAAAGGGTAATCATGTAAAAGCTGAATATCCTTGGACAGCAGTGTTGTAGCCAGGACAGGAAGAATTTTATGGCTATTTGCACTGCGGGAAAGAACACACCTTTGGAAACCTGTCCAAACCAGTAATCTAGCTGTGCATTTGCATTTGCTGAATTGGTAGAGACATAATCTAATTAATCTACACAATTGAGTTTGAAAACAGTCATTGATTACAAACACAAATACATAAATGGGAATGTAAATCTCTAAATTCAGTCTGCACAGACAGAATAGTCTCTAAGGAAATAAAAGCAAGAGAATTTTACAGCACTTAACTACTTATCTGCTGCAGAATGTGTAAGCTGCATGGTAATTTATGTCATGTCATTACTAAACAGATAAGAAGATTATATATATCACATACAAACATATACTTTTTAAAATCTAGTTGTACACATCTGCCATTATCTACTTTTCTGGATGCAGCTTTTGGAGAAAGAAATGAAAACTGGACTGCTTTGCTGCTGCTGGTATATTTAACAGTTGTAATGAAGTAAACCGACAAGATTCAGATTCCACTTTATTCCGTACCATTGTCTGACTCCATTACTTGCTTTTCCTCAGTTTCCCCATTTGTAAAGACGACATGATACTTTCCAAGTTTATAGGTGCAATTTGAAGTGTAAAAATGTGCTTTTGAAACTGGCAGTTAAATTATATTATTAGAAATAATTTTTATATAACCTTGATAGCTGTGCAGCTCTAACCCACATTTTTATTATGACTGTGTTTCTGTTTCATCTTCCATGAGGTCCTTTCATTTTAATAAATGGGACCCTTGGATACACTGTCTACTCTGCAGTGTGAAGTGACTATAAATCAGAGGGAACAATTAACAGTGGTACTATTCTGCTGGTCTTCATTATGTTTCAAAATTATCATGCCACAGACGTGGAAAGCAGTGCTCATTTCATAAATCTACATGCCAGATCTTTCCTGTTTATATGCTTAAGACGTAAGAGCAGCCAGAAATGTTCTTTAGATGAAACTGTGACTGTAAGGATCAGATTAAAACTTAGAGAAAGATCCTCAGTCATGAAATAATGATAAAGGCAACACTTCTACCAGACAGGTTTTTTTTTTCTTTCAAATTTCTAACAGCCTATATGTTCTGTATTGGCACCTAACACTGGTGGCGTTTCTCAAAAGATAACACAAATAGCATCCAATTCAAAACAGTTTTATATTTCAAAGCATTCTTGTAGATTTCCAGGCAAAAACTGGTTTGCACCAATACTTAAACAAAAAAAAAATATCTATATTTTGTAATAAATATTCAAGAAAATCCAGGTTTGATGATAAACCAAGTGAAAATCTGAATTTGTTTATTTAGTATTAAACAGTACCAAAAGGCTCTTTGTATATAGTACCTTTCAAGAAAATAAGGCTAAAAAACCTCTTAAGATGAAAAACATCTCCTAATATTATCTAACTTAATAATAAATAGATAATGAAAAAAAGCCTGAGAAAACAGCTAGTTCTTGTGGCATATAGATCCAAAGATGACTGTAATATCAAACAACAGCCAGAAGCATATTCTGTACTAGAGGTGTGTATTCTCTTTTGCTCTGATACAAGACACAACACTGAGTATAAGAAGAAAGAACATGCGACAATCTTGCGAGTTGATAAGGAAAATCAGAATTACTCATCATCACCATCATCTGGCTGTAGCTTTGTCAGTTATGTGAGGGTACAAGTTTAATTGCAGTATTAAATCGTGTGGGTCAGGTAGGCTAGTTTTGTAGCCCAGCAGTTACCCCATTCTTTTGGATCAGAGAGTAAACTACAAATTGGCATCTGAATAAATCAGGTTAGCAGCAAAGCAAATTAATTTCTACAACCTTCTATAACAAGCAAGACAAAACTAGACTGCTAGCTTGCTTTGTTTATACATTTAGTACATTATAAAAGTGAGCATGCACATAACTTTCAGTCAAAGATGAGCCAGAAGAATTTCCCTGTATCCAGAATTAGAAACAAAACAGGTTATACAAAACTGACTTGTATTGCAATGAACAAATGAATTCTCAAAACCAGGCCATTTAAAATGCATACAATGCATACAATGCAAGAGCAATTGTCATTTAAAAAAATCACTGTTCTTATTTAAAAGGCACAAAACACAATTAAACGTATCACAGTAAGAACTCAAAATATGACGCATTTTGAGAGCATACAGGGGAAAGTTGACATCTCTGACTCCCCTGACAAGCCCAAGCAAAAATACAAAAACTGTAAAGTAGTTTTAAGTTGTTAGAAACCTTTTGCATGGTTGAATAGATGGCTATACAACAGCCAAAAAAAAAGTGCTTGTTTATCCATTTTTCATGAGGTTATGTTGAAAAAACTGACATCGGATTTTTTTATTATTATTATTATTACTCAGAAGACAGAAAAAATATTATTTTTCTAGTACTGTAGCCTGTGTTGCTTTTTACACAGTTATGGTTCAACAAGCTATGAAATTCAGAGGATAAACATCCAATAGGTACAGTAGAAAAAACAATCTCTCACCTTTCTGCTAGAGATCTTTTATGGAAGCCTGGTGCATCTGTGTCTCAGATGTAGTACTCTTTACGTACACAATGTAAATTCAGCAAAATAACTTCATAATTGAGGGCAACTCAGTGCTTGCAGCACATACAAATGCTTAATAAAATTGACAATGTTTTAAAGCATTCTTTAAATTTGTCTTGCAAATTGTGCATTTAAGCATTTGAGATAAATTAATGATGTTGTAAATGCTTAGCTTGACATGCAACAGTTCAAATCTTGGAGGCTAAACAATAACTAGAGAAAAATTGCAGATGTTCAGTCCTGAAAATCACATTTAGGCTTCCAAAATTCAGCACACACAGAAGTAAGGTGTGGACAGTAATCATCACCTTCTTTCTGGGCTGAAATCTCTAATGTATTTTTTGACATTTACAGCAATACCTCAGACCTTTGTGTATCTTCTTATAAAGTCTTCAATGTAGAAACGTAGAGCATTTAACTGTTCTAGAAACATCAGCTATTCCTTTTGTCCTTTTTCAATTGTGGTTCTTGCTAATTCAAGGAGACCAGGAAGAGTTAAGCACATAATTAAAATAAAATCATGTCAACTGAAGCTAAGAACTACTGAAATTTAAAATCTGATCCAGCTGCCAGAACTGGGAGTTGTTCACACTGACATTTCTCCTGTCACATAACAACACAGTTAGTTTTCAACCTGCACAGCATCAACTTTAGGTCTACTCACACAGTGACAGAAGTATAATGTGACAGCCCCAGAGAAAGCAATGAAGGCCCAAAACCAAGCAAAATTATTCCATATTCAGTGTGACCTTTTCTTTACCAAAATACATAGAACCTTCCTTAATAAGCCTTTTTTTTTTTTTTTTTGTAAGAGTGCTGGTGGTTGGAGATGGGGGGCAGAGAAAGAAACAGAAGGCCTTTGACAAATCCCCTTTTTCCTCTCTGTTAAAAAGAAACAAGTCTCCCTCCCAGTAAAAGGAGGAAACCATTGCCTGAGACACCAGCTGATATGGAGACTAACACTGAAGTAACTTCTGCCTGGACTTCCTAAACGAAGAAAGGAGGCCGAAGAAAAAAATAAGAATAGATAAAAACTAGACAGAACTTGAACACAGAGAAATGTATCTGCAGATAAAGAAGCAGAGGAACAAAAATTAGACTGATTTCACTATCCCCTAAGAAACAGATCATTAAAATCTATGCAAATCTAGACTTAGCAAAGCAATACCAATATCAATATGCTCCTTATCTGCAAAAGCTTATTTCAGAAAACTTACTGCAAGTGACAATAGAATAGACAGGAAGATTTGAGATGGAAAAGGAAACTATAGTAGTATATATAGGAAAAAACAAAATGATCTTAGAATGGTTTCTTTCCCTAAACTGTAGCAGTATTTTTTGAAATCGATGTTATACAGTACTTCATAAAACCAAAACTTAAGAGAGGGGAAAGAAAAAAGTTCTGAAGCTTCTGTCACTGTCTCCAGATGTAAATTTTTAACACATTTTTGCTGACTGCAACTGTAATAGTGAGAACTACCTTCCACCTACAAGAGAAAGATTAACCAGCACAGCAGCCATTTGGGTAGGTGATCGTTCAGAAGCGACGGTGGCAGGAGGAGGAAGGTTACTACCCCCGGCTGTGCATATAAGACACTCAGGAATTTAGTGCAAACCTCAAAGAACATCAAAACAGTTACAAACTGGCAGAGATCATACTTGCATATTGCCAGACCGAACTCCCGTAAAATCCAGTCCAAGGAACTTTTCTCCTCCATCACTCACTGAGTGTTTAAAAAGTAAATGGCTACTTAAATAAATAAATAAAATACCTTCACTCTCTGTCCAATCTGTTTACCCTATGGACTCAACTACTATGGTAAACGTCGTGATGTGAGACTCTTCTTAAAAGCTTGAAAGGGAGGAGAGAGAAATGGAGTGCACCACAAAATCCTTCCTGAGCACTCCAATCTTTGCATTCTTTGAAAGGGATTACCTTAATGACCCCATACGTTGATTTCTGGTGAGTTACTGCAATTCTATTCAGAACAGCACCTAGCTATACATAATCACACAGCACTGCAAAGTATCAATCATTGAGGAACACAGCTGTAATGAGAGCAACACATGCTTTATCAAACTTGTTGCAAAATAAATAAATATTGCACAGAAAAAATACGCCCTTAAATTAAAATCAAAAAGACATTTAAAGTTTGGGCATTCTTCATTACAGGAAAGAAACTTCTACCCTGAGGCCATTATCCATCAGAAAACCTCCATCAGTGTATAATTATTTCTGATAAATGATATTAAGCTTCATTAAAGAGGTAGTAAGGATGTGAGAAAAGACAGAGAGAGCTCAAGCTGTAAATAAATCTCTCCACTGTATTTCACTTAAAATCACCCCAGCAGGAAGTCATAAAGAATTTTTTTTATAGGTAATATTTTCAAATGCTCTGCAGGCTGTGCTGCCTAATATCCATCACCTTGACTGTATGTTCACAAGCACAGAGCAATCCAGGATGAAGGACATTATTTAATTTCCCTCCCTCCTTCTCATCCCTGTAATCACCTTCCCACTTACCCCCAAGTCCTTCTCAGCCACAACAGAAACACTTTAACACAATTTAATTCATCGCTGAACACATTTTCATAAAACCTAACCCAGTAAGCACTGGAGAAGCACCCTCTAATGCCAAATAGTAGATCTTGGCTAATAAGCCAGCAGAGGTGCTGAATCCCACTGCCCTGCGAAAGCTCAAATGTGTGGCTGAACCACACCATTTTGCTGGAAGGGTGCTTTAAGGCTTTGTTTTTACAGCATACTACAGGTTTCCCCTGAAGAAGCGCTGGACGGAAGGAAGAGATGGGTGGTCAGCAGCAACTGTATATGTGAAGGAGAGACAAGAGTTACATGGCAAGTTTATACTTATTACAAATAACTCGCATCAGAATGGTCAGCTTAAACAACAAGTGCCTATTGCTTCCTGCTGTATTTCTGAAAATATTTCCATATACAGGTAGAAAACAATAACTTCATTTAAAATTAAACATGTTATTTTAGTCTAATAAACGACCACAATCCCAAAATGACACTTACTGCTTTGTCCACAGCCATTCTGCTTAAGTAAAAAGAACATAAATGCAAAGTCTACCTACCTGTAAACAGAATAAATATTTTGGCAATTCAGTTAAAACCATCTTATACAAACAGTGAAGACAACTGAAAGCAAATGTGCCATATCAAAGATCTCTCAGTCCTAGTGCTTTGTCAGCATTCTTATCTCCAGCAGAGAAATAAGAGCAGCTCTAGCAGACTTTCTACTAAATGAGTATGTTTTTCCTGTAATGCATATATCTATCTACTGGCCATGATGTACAAGTGAACTCAGCTCAAGAAGGATTTTCTCCATAAAAAACATTCTAAAATAAAGCTACAGTTTGAGCAAGATGAAACTACAAACTACACATTTGAGCTTGAATTTTTAGAATGCAGATTTTAAAACTCAATATATTAGACACGGGATGAACTCCCAAAGAGGTTTAGAATAAAGATGACTATGACACCATGTGTTTGCTAATTTTTAACATCTTAGCCTAGCTTAAGGGAAAATTTTAGCCTTTTAGTTCAATAGGAAGGCATGAAAAAAGAGGTGGGTTTACCATGTGAAGCTTAGTTTATCTAACTGACCTAGCAGGAGTCTAGACAAACATGCATTACAATCAGTGCCACGTGCAACTGCAATGATTATAAACCAAAAGGTTTTAAAGTAAAAACTTACAAGATATTGGTGTTTATGCTGGAATATCTATATCTATATACACACACACACACACGTATATTAACTTACCACCAATGTGAGAAAGAATTTCTTGCAATAAGAGTGCCTCAAAATAGTAATTAAATTGCGTACTGCAGTTCAGACAGCTGTAAAGTTAGAAATTCCTGTGACCCCCTTTTAATTTGCTCTTTCGTTAAAGCCATCAGTTTTGTATTTCATGGATAACTTCTAACCTCTCCCCTTGCCCCCAAGACAGACCTTCTTTACTTCCAAAAAGAAGTCAGTGACACATAAGACTGAGAACGAAGCAAAACATTTATGGCTCCCTTGCTCTCACTCAGGACTTGTGCACTTACATTCCTCTTTGCTCGGTGAAGTTACATTCAGTTCTGTCAAAAGTTGCTGGTTGGAGTTAGCGGCCTGCGTGGTTAGAGAGGTATTGCTGTTGTCACTGTTCGTTTCTCCAGAGAACAAATCTGACTGGCTGTTGCTTGTGCTGGGAGTAGAGTCATCATCTGGCTGCTTCTTCTGGAAATCTATCAAAACCAAGATTCCATACGTCATCCCAATTGCTCAATCTAATCAATTGTATGCGAAAGCAGCATAACAAAAATAACCCCCAAACACTGTCAGAGGTATCACCATTCTGACCATCTGGAAATCTCATATAACAATAAGAGTAGCTTTTTTTTTTTTTTCAAAGTATCTTAAGACTTACTTGTTGTTTAAGAACAACAACCAATTTCAGACCTACACAAAGTTCTTGTTTCTACAGCTGTTCAAGAGCATCTAACGCTTAATGCTGCATGTATCAGTACACAGCACATGGTATCATTTTTAAAACAGTTTGCACAAAGCATGTGTAACAGCATAAAGCAGCAACCCTCTGACTGGGGAAGAACTAAGGTATGCAATACAACTACACAGAAATGTTACATTTCTCTAGAAAACAATACTTCCCACTGCTATTACATAAAACCCCACCAGTGTAACAGTTTTGGAAAAGCTCATGTAGACAGCTGTGGTTGCAGGTTAGCATGTGGGAGCCAGGTTTTGCATCGCTTGTTTAGTGGTTACGTTATTTTCTTCATCTTTTCTTCACTTACCAAACTATCTTTATCTCAGCCCACAAGTTTTCTTGCTGTTGCATTTTCCCCATCTCTCCCCCACCCCCTGGGAGTGAGCAGTTGGCTGTGTGGGTCTTCACTGCCAGCCAGGACCAACCCACCACACCATGGCTGCAGGCACCATGTGGTCCAACCTTGGTTAGGAAGGTATCCGTGATGTCTGCAAGGGACGCCTTGGAGCTGCATCTACACTATGCCTCCCATCATGCCTATCTATGCCTCTCCCTGAGCCAGCAGTGCCAAACAGGGAGGCTTTAGAAGCCTAAGTACCAATGAAGGCAGTCTTCTGAAAGGCAAATAGTTTGTCTTTACAATATTTCCTTTAATATTTAACCAACCTGCTATTTGAGGTTTCCGATGATACCTAAACCATACTCTTAGATATTCGCTCAAAGATCCAAGCATCAGCATAATGAATAGCCATATCGAAATCTACTTTTTGCCTTTCAAACTGTGGCTTTCAATAATTTAAAAACATTTTTAAAACTCTCCTATATAGTCCACAAAAAATTGAGAAGTTAAGGCATTGCAACATTGGCTTTTTGTTAAATCATGCAATAAGCTCTCTGAAAGAGAAAATCCTTTATGTTTACAGTTTCCATTAAAACAACAAAAAAAAAAAGTAAAAATTTCTTAGTGTGTGGGAAACGTTGTAATTTTTAACCTTCCACCTTGTCATATTTGCCTTTAATGTTAAATGCGAAGTTATTTATGAAAAGCAGTTCTCTCCTACATGCTTAACTTCAAACTAGAACCAAAAATGAAATAATACTTCACACTCCAGTTAAGCAATAAAATACATTCTTACCTCAACATTATGACCTAATGAAAGAAAAAGAGTAGAGTCCTATGAGCACAAAATTCAATCTCAAAATACTGTAGGAGCAAGCTCAGGAAAATATGGCGATCTGTACCAACCCCAGGACAAAGCTCCTTCCCAGGTTCCCACTCAAGCCACATTAATTTCTCCACAAAGCAAATCCCTTCTATTTTCAGCTGACTTGTCCATGTCTTGCCTCTGTATGCTTCACTCTTACGGTGCTACCTGGGGTATGTTCTTCCTTCAGTGCCCACACTGTCTTATGTTCTGTTTCCGTGCCCAGGCTGAACTGAATCTGGGAATATTTAAGCAATCCCATCCCCTTGCAGTTCCTCTCTTCCCATTCTGTACCTCCCAAGATATAGCCTGGTTGATGTTTAAAAGAAGAGGGAAAAAAAAAAAAAAAAAAAAGGAAAAAAGTATTCTGCAACATTTAAGCCAATGCATGTTTTGCAGCTTAGCTTATCTATTTGTAAATAAGACTTTTCTGGATTGGGAAAACTAATACATTTTTACCAGTTTTTAGACAATAATTTAAACAGTTTAAAACACACTTCAAGTGCACCAGACAACAAGGCTCCCTCTGTGTTTGTCAAATCAGACAACAGGTTTTTCTAGGAGTCCTGCCATGTGGGTGACAAGACATGTATTTCACTCCACCAGACGGATTAACACAACTGTTAGCAGCAGCCAGTGCTTCTCGAGCTGGCTGCGGCAGCTGCCTCTGCCTTTCCCGACTCCCTCCTCCTCCAGGGCGCAACAGAGGGAGCACCCGGCTGCGGAGGGGACAGTGTCGAAGAACGCTATCAAGGCCTTTCCGAAACCCACAGTCCCGATACTTGATTCGCTATAGCGTTGGTCTTGGCTCCTACCAGCTACACCACTGATTTCAGCCTGACACAGCTCTGCCCTCGGACAGCCTCCAAGAACACCCCACTCCCAGCCAAGTGGACTTCAGCTTGCTTAATGTCCAGTTAACCCACAACGCAAGGCACCTCTTCCTAGTAAAGAGAGTTGAAGATCAACTGCATCACCTCCTGGCATTCCTAAATACATTAAAAAAAAAAAAGAAAGAAATACAAAGTAGAATTTATTTATTAAGCAAACAGACACATACATCAATAAAGGTTGCTCATTATGTCATGACAGAGAGAAAAACAGAGCAGTCCACAAATATTTGCAGATGATGACGTGTCAGAAACGCTGGTTGCCAACATGACTCACTGGGACTGGGAAGCACTGCAGTCAAACAGTCCCTAATTGCTGACTTAGGATTTAAAAGTAATTTGCTAGAGAAATTAAGCTGTAACTTCTGCTGTGGAAGACTCAGCCAGAAGTTGAGCTTGTATAGGAACAAGTTCAAAGCCAGGGAGGAGGAGGGAGGACGCAGACAGGAATTCATCTGCCTCAACAACACAGTCTTCAAAACTAGTGGGAGGCTGTTTGTCAGGGGTGGTAACGGAGCTGGGAAGATGTCCTGCTCAGGCCTCACTAGTTATCAACACCGTTTCCTGCAAGTTGGGCTCCTGAATATCGTATCATTAGTGTTTGTGAATCAAGAAAGCTTCAAGCACCTGGGATCCTGCACCAGCCATGATCCAACAGTTGCAGCAACGAGACCTGGAGCCAGGAGTTTAGAAGGTCCCCAACTCTTCGCACCTATGCTGAGGCTACAGCCCTGGCACAGGGGGAGCTCACAGCTGGAGACATCTTGGGAACCACTGGGTCACAAATAACCAGTTGAGAAAATAAATGAAAATTGCACGTTGCCTGCAAAGGTAGCTTACAAAAGTAAAAGCGCACAAAAGTAAAGCTGTGCTGTGTACGCGCATCAGAAATGGGAGCACCTTCATTTTCGAGGAGCTGAGCAAGAAAATGATTACACTCAATATCATACACTGTGAGCAAGCTACAAAATCCATTAAAAAACGAGCGCAGAGTTACAGAACAGCAATAGATACTATGGAGTCTATTAAAATTCAGCAAGTTAAAAATTCTCAACCAGTGTGTTTTTTTCCTAGATAAACGCAAAAACTTAGGTTGGATGAGCTCAGTGTCATCCACAAAGGGCATTTACAGATGAACGTAAAACATTTTTTAAGGAAATGGGCTAAATAACAAAGTCCTGACAGTCCTTTAATGACAGCACGGTAGATATGAATGCTGCACAGTATCTCCCAAAGCTGTATGTTTAAGATGTGCATAAGCCAAGTTTATTTTTTTCCCCTGAAGAACTAGCCATTTTTGCAACCTATTGATAAATTCTGCAGCTTAAAAGAGAGCATAAAAAGCTGTCAGAAATCACCACGCAGTGTTTGTGTTTCACAACAAGCTTCCTAATGACATAGTCTGAGCTGCCACACAGCACCAGAAACCCACCGCGGCAGCTGCATGCTTTTTGCCTTCACGTCTCCAGGACCTCGTGTTCGGCACTAGTTTTTATTCAGTTTGCAGATCAATTAACTTTCAAAAAAGTCTTAACCTGCCCAGTTGGCTGGAACCTGGGAACATCTCCTGTCCCCCTTTTTAAATACTTTTTCAGTGCAGAAAAGAGTACTTGAGGAAAATATTGAAACTGCTGTTCTCAAGTGCCTGAGACACACCAGCTGTAACTGAAGTTGTACTATTTACATATGCTGATTTATTACTAAATATTACCTTATTACTTCAAATTTCCCAAAGTTGCCATGGTAATGCAATGTCAACAGCAATACAAGACCTATTCAGTAATATATCTACATTAAACATTTGACCTATATTATTAACAGATTTCTGAAATATCGCTTTATGATTTGTGGTCCAGTATTTTACTGGTGCAACTACGCATCTCATGACATATTGGATTAGCTGTATTATATTTTTTCAGGGCATTGGTGGACTGCATTTGGCTTCTTTTAACCAGTACAGCTGCTAACACAAACAACTCGCAGACCACCTTGATCTCCCTCAAACACGATAAAAAGCTGGCAACAATTACAGAGCAATTGTCTGAATGAATCCAGTTCAGCCTTAACTGCTTGACAAATCAAACAAAACAAAAATACACACACAATACAGGCAAGATCCTGGCAGGTTTTGAAGGGGAGGCTTTACTCTGATTAAAATCAGAACGAAACCATGGACAGAACAATGACCCCTCCTAATAGCATCAGTGCGGGTGGAAAAAAAAAAAAAGAAAAACAGAACAAGAGTCGGCAAGAAATTTATTATTTCCAGAAGTTTCTATTTAACTCCAGATGCATGCAAAACACCCTCATTAACTTGTCTCCTCCATTTTTACTGAGGCTTTCACTGTGCTAGCAAAAGCAGTGCCAAAATGCACAATGACTGACCAAAAATCCATCGCATTACCCAATCCTCCCCTTCCCCAGTTAATGGGATGCAATTTTGCAACTTTTTACAGACCCTTCAACTGGTACACAGGTTTAGTGGAAGCCTTCTCCCATTTGTCAGAAAATGTTTTCTTTTTCTGCCCAACTGTCCCCTTTCCTCCACTGCCTTCAGATTTCAGATTTTTTTTTATTTTTTTATGTACCAGGTAGAACCAGAGCCAAAATAAGACGTGTGGGAATAACAGAAGAAAAGATCTCAATAAAATGCAAAAAATCAATCCGATAGAATTCTGCTGCATGGTAGAGAAGCTGCTAGTAGCAAGCAACAACATTGCCAGCTTTTGAGCTCCAAAATCCCTTTTTGCCTTGTTGTGTTTAAGGGTTGCACCCAGCATCCCAAGTAGCTGAGCGAAAGCAGAAAATCTCAGGCAGGGCTCTGACGCACTGGATGTTAATAATAAGAGTGTTACTTTTCTTTTGCTGCTTAGGATTTATTTGTAAACAACATGACTGTGCATATACAGACATGATACAAAAATTTCATACTTTCTCTATATAATAAGTTCAAATAGTTGAGATTCAAAGGAAAGCAAGAAGCCAGATTTGCTCGCAGACATCAGAAGACAAGTTCTTTTGTAAGACAATCTTAGGCCCTTTCGTATTTTTAAAATAACATTGATAATGAAAACCACCACGTTTATAGCATCTGATATTAAAGCCATCGATATCTGACAAAATGCATAAGACAATAGTGAGTCCTCGACTTTTCTTAACTATAAGGGGTCTAGAATTGAACAGGGAGGAACCCTTTAGCTTCTGGTAAGTAACTTCTGTGATTACAGTCAATGGAAACTTGAGGTTCAGCAAATAGGAGCCATATCAACGTATCATTAAGCATTTAATTCTGAAAAAGCCAGCTGTGTCAGAATATTACATAAACTGACTTAATACTAAGCCAGAACTTTTTTCCCCATTTGCACTGATGCTATAGTACAGTAAGACATAACATTTATGACACTCCCAAATGGTCTTACATTGAAGCTGTCCTTTCAGCTTATTTTAAGGATCAAGGTTACGAACATTTCCTATTCTCTGGTCTGCAACAGATGTTGTCATTAATAAAGAACGGGTTCATTCAAATGATGGATGTTGCAAGAAGTGTCAGGGTAAACAGCATGCTAAGAGGAGAAAATTAGAGTCTTTAAAATAATTTTGGTTGACAGGCGATATTATTACTCTCCAGTCCTACAGCTCCCATAACTTTGCAGTGTGAACTAGCAAAAAAAAAGTTATTTGGAGAGTGTTTGCTTCTTACACTGCATTAAACGTGCAGGCTGCACATTTTTTGTAACCAGTGCATCTTGTTCTTTCACAGAGCATAAATTAACGTGTTAGCATTACATCAAATGTCCATTAGTATCACAACACTGCACACAAAAGACTTTTACCTTACCCTAAGCAGAAAACAGTTTCACACTTCAGAGAAAGTGCATTTTGAAAGTACTCTATGAGAAGTAACACAAATATTATGACATTAAAACTGCTACGGCCAAATGTTTGTTTTAAGTTATTGTATCATTTTATTTTTCTTCTTCATGTGCCCGGTCACACATGATGACCATGGCATATTACTGCAAGTCCTAAAGATTTCATTTACTTTTTTATTGAGAACTCTTCATTGGACTTTTCTGGTTCACAGCCTACTGAAGGCATTTCAAGTGCCATTCATTTATATCTATATCTGCATAATAAATTAGTGTGAAAGTAATTAGTAAGGGGAATGCACTACAGCACTGAAACAAGCATTTGTATCGGAGAAGACAATCATAAGTCATAAAATGGAATTAGAGGTAAGTACTGCACAAATCTACATTCTGAAACGTGTGTACATGTTATACATACTTATACGATATTTCTTAACAAGTACATAATAATAACAATAGCAAAAATAGGTGAATGAATTGAAAAATAGACTGGAGAGTAGGAAATAAGCATCATATTTTCACATGAACTATCAGCAGAGCTCATCACTTTCACAGCTGAACTAAAAGTACAGCGAGAACCAACAAACCATCAAAAATATTAGAAAGATGATTTTCTACACAACTGAACTTTAGAATTGTGAACACGTTTTAAAAACAGCAACGCATTATTAATAGGAGTTTCAGATAACGTTATTTGCATGTTACAGACATGCAGACAAAGCTTCTCATACACACTTCATTTTCTTTTCAAATAAGCAGAAACACAGAAAAAGGGTAAAACAAATATGAAAAAAAAGATGAGTCTACACAGGTGGCAAGCAGACAGTGAGAACATGGCTGCAGTTCCACGCATTTCTCATTCAGGAACCAGGATCAAGATACATGACCTGCATATTTGTAAAGCTACGAGGACATTTAACACGACAGGTTTTTTTGGTATTAAATCTGGTGACATCGTGTTTCGAATGAAATCCCACCACAGCTCTCAAGGGACAGCCCTTGCTCATGGGCAAGTCCCACCCCAGAACAGGCCCCGTCTTTCTCCTGGCTGCGTAGGACGACTCTCCCCCACAGCTACTTGGGCAACCCCAGATTTGACTACCACATTTTGCCTATTGTTTAGCCGGAAAATTCAAAAATAACTACTAAACAAAGGCTAGCAAGACAATAAGCGTAACATTATTACAGATGACCTTCAATTTAAGGTCCGGGTTGTTAATAAATGCACATGCATACCTCCTTAAAGGAAGGGAAACGTAGTTTTGTACAGGAGCGAGTAGCAGAATCTGCAGTAACTCTATTAACCAGGCTTATAACACCTTCCAAGACTGCCATGATAAAACCTGCCATTTCCACAGCACATGATCCCAACATCCCCAAAGTAGTTGTGAAATGCTGAATTGATGAAAAAGGAATTTCATTATCACCTGCAAAAGCATCCTCTGCAAGCAGCTTCCCCGCAGAACAAACGCTCCTTGCTCCGTCTGATCGCAGCAATTTGCTTACTGGGCTGCTTCAGCACTGACCAGTAACAAGGTCACCGAAACCCCGTGAGAAGCGTTTTAAAAACCCGTGCGTCACATTTCCCATTGTTACTTTAAGTAGCACGCTTACCTTATTTCATATAAAATTGCATTATTCCATAAAACTCACCAACATAAAGAAGAATAAATATTATTGCCCATCACCACAGCATCCAAAGTACTGAAGCTATGAAGAGTGAACTGCTATTTTAACAACCACGCTAAGTTTCCTCTTACAGAATCCCTCACACCTGTGGTTAGCATTACTTTAATCCAGTAAGAGCACGGACAGTGAGGAAATACTACATAAAGGTACCACTGCATTGCAAAAACCCAAACCAGGGAAGGGCTAGCTATCTAGCAACTGCACCTGACAGCAGAACTAGAAAATGAAGACAATTTGTTCCCCAACTAATTGAGACTGTATGGATTTTTGAACCTGTGTCAAAGAACATCTGTAATAACCCAGCCCGTGGCAAAAGCATAAACTTTAAATAAACTAGGGAAAACAAAGATCGTGACTGTGAGAAATATTTTATTTTTCAGTGACATGTAGAGAGCGTGAATCTGTCACCAGCAAGAACACCTACCAGAATGGACTGCTAGGAAAACACCCACCCCAGCGGGCAGCTTGCCATGGAGCCCTACACGCTGCCACTGCAATTGCCACTGCCAATAGGGAGAGTTTGGCCAACTCTGGAGACAAACAGCAAGAGGAACCCTGGTGCCCAACAGTCAGAAGTAAACTGATAAAAGGTTACAGGATTAGTCTGTGAAACTAAACGACTGCAGTGATTTCAAGGACCCATGTGCCACATAAGGAGAATAATCATTTAAGATGATCTGAGGGTAATACAACAGCAGGGATGTAAAAGAATTAAATACAGGGGAGCCTGGAAAATAAAGAAAACTACCTGGGGAAAACATCTAAGCAGCTGCGATCTACAGAACTTATTCTCAAAGCAGAACTGGAAAAGCTGTAACATGAACATTTAAAAACAGACGAGACAGAATTCTAAAAAAATACACAAAAGTAAGTTTTGAACTAAGAAAAGAACAAAACTGACAAAAAAGCTGCAGCTGTCATTCCCCTAAATTTCTGTGTCTTTATCTCTCGAATATTTACTACTAGGACTCCTTTATGAAATTGAATAAATTATTAAGAAATGTCCCATTTCAAATTAAGTTCAGGTTGATGATACATCAAAATCTACACTCACCAAGGGGGAGAAATGTTCATTTTGATTAGAATCTCATAAGTAAACCCATAAAACAAGCACTTCGCAACAGCAGTGACTCATATAAAGTAAACTAATGAAGTGAACTTCTAGAGGCACTTTTATAATAAATGAGAGATCTTGAAAACATGACTGTTAACTGATAGAAATAGATTTTAATTACCATTCATATTTATTTTGGACACTTCATTCACAAGACACGTAGGAACTAATATTGTTTTAATAAAGGAAACGCTTCAATTAGCTTCTCTTGTACTAGAAGTATCTTTGTAATTCACCTTATCCAATACCTAGAGAGAACTTCCCAATTTCAAAACATGTCTACTTTTTTTTTTTTAATTAATTCCTCCAGTCCAAATTACGTGGTTCCAATTAAACTGAACATGCATCTCATCTTCTGTCAATAATAGTCACATGTATACCTGAAGCATTCTCACAAATTTGCCTATTCTATAAAGTGCCAGGATTTTCACACGGGATAAGAGGCCTCTACAGCAAATCAAATCTTTCCAGCACTACCCCACAAACCCCTCATCATTTTCATCTCCCTCATCTCCGTTCAGGCACCTTAAAAGCTACCTTTATCAAAACTCTCAAAACATCCCCCAAGAACTACTCATTTCTTGGACGCTTTTCCCCAGAATTCGTTGTACAACCAAGAGGCAGAGCTTCTTTCTGGAAGAGAAGGGAGAGCAGGGGCTCCTACTCCCCTGCTTCATTTCCACACCGCTGCCCCATCTGTTGTGAGCACCGCAGAGCGAGCCGGCCTCGAAAGCCATCGCACAGTCACCACACGATGGAAAAGCCGGCAGATCTCATCCCGTATTTTACCCCCCCTCACCTTTCCTTTAGAAACATCTGTCTCGGAAAAAGATTTAATATGTTATCACTATTTAGGTTTAACCACCAAGCCAATGAATTCTTTCCACTCTTCTGAGTCTCCCTGGGATCTGACGCTTCTTGTTGCAATAAATACCTGCCTTTCGCATGCAGCTGCTGGAGAAAAGTGTGGAGAGAGGGAACACAAAGAGCAACGCTCCCCAGCTGTGGGGGCAAAGCTTCCCTGTGCTTGGGTCCCACGTGAGCAACTTGCGACTGCAGTAATCTACAGTAGTGGCCAACAGCAGGTCATGTTTTAATCACCCAAGTGAGAAAGCTCACTGGGAACTTAACTCACACATTTGGGCCTCAGCTTCAAGCTCCGCATTTTTGTAACTTCCCAAAGGGGTCCGGGAGCTAAGGGAGCAGCTGCAGCCTCCCCGCTCATCATCCCTCCGCCTTACTCTGTAACCGTACAGAAAGCACGTGAGCGCAGCACTCAACCTGCTAACAAAAAGGGCCAGAGTGAGACTATTCAAGGAGCAAGGAAAGGAAAGGAGATCGAGATTTATGAATCCAAAAGGTCGAACACAGTGACCTATCACCAGACGTGGCTGCTGCAAACCACTGCATTGTCACTGAATTCTCAGCATGGCTCAGGAACACAATACCAACGTAAGCCCCCTTTGCCTACCTGCAACATACCTGAACTATACATGTATTTCCCTTTGCAGCCTTTTAGGGAAAAACATATGAATATGCAGATATTGGAGAACTGCCTACATAAAATAAACATTGCTTCCACTTTTCTGTGAGCAACAAAACATAACAAAATTTTGAGTTAATGGAAACAAAATGTTTTTTATTCTTACTTATTAAAATTGTCTTCTAGAAGAAGAAGATAGCAGAAATGTTGAATTGAAGTCAATGAGAACAGGCTTTTTCATTATTAGCCAGTTAATCCCAAAGAACATAGCTGGAACATCTCAAAATACGGAATTAGTATAAAATGGCTGCAAAGTTGAGTCATCTAGTGAGTTCTTTTCTAAGCCTTAGGGATTTGTTAGTGTGTTTTTTTTTTCCTTACAAATGATGCCTATTTGAATATTTAGATGCTTTTCTGGTTTCTTTACTTTCAAAGAAGTGCAGAAAAGGAAGAGAAATGGAAACTACCGTCTTCAAAATGATACATTCCTGTCCCTCCAGTGGAAATGATGGATAAATACACTTCACTTACTTTTATACAGCAAATACATGTGAACTTAAAGCATTTCCTGCCATGATGAAGTGATCCTTCTACCTCTCACTGCTGGAGGATCACTGCTGAAACTGGCTAAAGCAATCTTGTCTATGTCTTAACAAAGTGCAATAAACAAACAAACAAAAAATATAAGAAAAAGATCCTTTTGCTTCACAAATCCATGATCTGTGATTTCTGACTTCTTGTGCCACCACTTGCAAATTATTGGAGATGAGAAAATTAGTCTTTTGCCAGTGCTGTTTCCAGAGCTGTGGGTTGCATGAGGTTATTAGGCATGGGAGGTTTGCAATCTCTTAGACAGGAGTCTTCATTAGTAAAAAAAAATAAAAATAAAATTAAAAAAAGTAAAATCTCTACATCACAGCAGTGATGTAGACATTAAACAATGCATTAATTAAATGCTGGTAACGATGGGATCCTGCATGTGAAAACAGATTCTGCAACCAGTCCTCCATGTTCCAAGCTTTGTTTCAAGGAGTTCAAAGGTGTCACGGCCACGCAACTGGGACTCCTCCTCACGTGAAGGCTCCAGCTGTTTTGGTTTCCGTCTAAAGCCTTAGAGAAAACTTACAGAATTACACAAGTTCTTCTATTAATAACAACACAAAACGGGGAAGAACTATTCTGAGTGTTCAGGTGGGGGTGCACAAAGAGCAATTTTCATTATGCTCACAAGAACAAACAGGAAAAATCATCCCCAAACGCTTACCAACAAAGAGGAAAGCAAGGATGAAAATGCTATTCTCATGCATTCAGCTAGTTTGCTCACATCTGAAGTGCAATACCCATGAAAAGCAAGGAACGAAAATGTACTTTCAAGAAGTGTTTGAAAGCATTCTTTCAAGCGTTCTTTGTTATGCCTAAACAGAGCCAGAAATAACAATTACATAGTATTGCTGCTGCAGGAGCTTGCACTATATAGAAACGGTATATGACTGACAGACTGAACCCATCCCGAAAAGTTTGTAGAGAAAATATCAGAAGTTATCTGCTTCTCGGTGTTAGTAAACTAGAAGACAAACAGTTAACAGATAAGCTTTCTCCACCAGTTAGGGTGGCTAATTGTGTTTCAAGAGCAAGTAATTACAGGCATTACTTTGGAAACTAACTGAGGATTGGCACGTAAAGCTCAGTTCAAATAACTACGTATGAATAAACTAAAGGATGCATAATTTTCCCGGAAGAGCCAAATGATTACTAGAAGCTAATAGCTGCTTCGTGCACGCTGTTCTGATTACCTGATTAAAGCACAAACATCCAAGAGCCTATCCTTAGTAGCCCAGAAAGAACAGCAAAACACAACCAACTCCAACAGCAAGAGGGTGGGTAGCCGAAAAATCCAGTTAGCCGACAGACTCGGAGCAAACCTGGGACAAGCAGCCCAACCTGCCCCCATCATACTCAAAGAATCGGAATGGCAGGAACCCCCATATGCAACCAACAAAGACTTCAGGAGCAGTCTAAGAGGCATGTCCCACTACGAAGCTTCCAGTCGGGTGTGTGATGCAGCACGTTAAACTCTGTGGTGTCTACCAGCAGAGGGAGGTGTTCTATTAGATTGCATTTTCCAAAAACTTCCTTCCCTGCACATTGATTTCAACGTTATTTAATCATCGTCAGTAGGGCACAAGCTTCCTTCTTTCTTTAAAGCCCCTTTGAAGAGTCTCTTGTTATGCACATCCACTTTAGACTAATTATTGCTATGGTAAATTTGTTTTTCTATTTAACAGAAGCAACTTTGTAACTAATCCGACATTTCCATCTCAAACAAACGACCAACAGAAAAACCTGCCCTTTATCCTCTTTCTGACCCATAATGTGAAGACCATAGAAATTCTCATCTTCCATCTGACCAGGGAGCATCAGAGACCTTTTTCCAAAACAGAAACTACTTCAGCTTTCTTCACTGGGGAGGAAAAAATGAAGCGGCATCACCTTGCTCTGTTGTATGAATCAGTTCAGCAAACTATCAAGCTTGAAAGATACATACATTAAAAAGGGGAGAGGGAGATTTGCAGTAGCAAGACTAATGTCATTTCATCTTTGGCAAATTCTGCTGTAAAAATTTGTGGGAATAACCAGTATTACAGCTTCCTAAAAGACAAAGGAGTGGTGCTGACAAAGCCTAACTGCAGGCATTTAATTTGTGCATGACTGTGAGTGGGCAGACACCTCTGGGAAAAGATTCAGAGTACCAACATTAGGAGAAAAACTACTGCAATATTAAGTGTCTAAATCACTCTCTTGAAATACCTACTTGCCTCTGTTGACTACACTTGGCAACTCAGTTATGCATGGGAAAAAGATATCCCACAAGCCAGCCATCTCTCTTCACTACAGTTTCACTTATTCTGCAGAAATAAGGAATAAAAGCAAACCCCTTGTGTTTGAGAAGAGAGTTGTAGGCTTCCTACACCGAAGAGCTGAACAGCTGCTATCTGCAAGACTAAATGACAAAAAACAGAAATATTTATGAAAAAGGGAACATTAGGATTTTTTATGTGTATCATTTCAAATACAGGGTACAGTGATTCCTGTCTTCGGGGAAAGAAAAAACAAAAACAAACAAACAAAAAAAAACCAACCAACCAACCAAAAAGACTGTGCCATCCACTGCATTGGCTATATCTACCTAAAGTCTAAGTTCTTCCATATCGGAACTTTAGTATATTTTTGTATATTTTAATCACGAGACGTTCCAATGTTAAATCCAATCTTGCTGGAAGAGCAGAAATATACCTAAGAAAAAAAGAGCAAAGTTTCCTCTGTGAAATGGTTGGAAGCAGCGACAGTAAGTCTAACAGGTAATGTTCTGTGGCTGCCTTCCCACCGTTCTTCCTCATCTAAAATGCTGTAAGGTAACATTTTAATGCTGCCTAATTGTCTTTGCATTAAAGTATCTATGAGGCAAACAACTTCAGAAGTTCCTCTTCTGAAGGATGGACTTTATTCTCATAATCATACCGTAGGACCATAGTGGCCGGTATGATACTATATGCACTACATTTTTATGCCCATATATAAAATTAAGAAAAGACGTATATTTAGTGTAGGCCAAACTGGAAGAAAAAAGCTCGTTTTTTTTCTACATGAGAAAGGGACACTAGAATCATTAATTTTATTTACACCATCATGGCTTGAATTATCTCTAGAAACACTACTTCCACAAAAAAAAAAAAACATTTAGTTAAACAAAAAATGTGCAGTACTAAATATTTTAAAAGTCAGTTTTAGGAAATGTTTCTTTTATTTGCCTAATGTTTAAGTAAACACTAATATGTTAAGATTCTCTGCAAATAACAGTAGCAGCTCAACTGAAAACAGAAGTAAAATGAGGGTATTTCAGGTTATTATATCTATCCCCTGCCTAATGTTTTTTTCCTAGAAATAAATTCCAAGCTGATGCATGTTTTCTCCAAGATTTTAACTAAGAAATTAATTTACAGACTTGCATGCTAACTGCGCCGATATTCCACAGGATCTCAAATCTAGTTAAGTATGAGTGCTTGAATCTTACATCTTGTTTCATAAAGGCAGGTCTCCTGCAAGTCTCCTACACCCGATTTCACACAGACCCGAGAGTGTCCCTAGTTACATCCTATCTTCTTCCTGCCAAATTCAGCAATGACTAAGAACACATTAGCTCTACAGACACTCTGATATGAAACCCATGTATTCAATTCCATCAACATACTCCCTTGCTAATTAATTTGTGACCTCTGCAACACACAGTGGGACGTCTATCTACAGTCTCCTCCAGTTCCCAGCTCAGAACATAATTCAATCTGGACTGCAATGCTGGCCTGACTTCCCGCTTATTCCTTCATTTCCAAGTTCCTCAGGCTATATTAAAACTTGTCAGCTGCATCTGGGATAAACAGTATGGTTACAGAAGCTCGACTTTCAATTACAAGATTTCACTACCTCATATTTAGTATTACGAAGAACACTCGTTTTTCTATTTTGCAGCCATTTACACTAACAGCTGTGCTAATTCTATTCTGCCTGGTCTGTCCTGAGACAAATTCTGCATTATTAAATCACCACCAAACCTAGTCCTGTTTGTGATGCTGCTCGAGAGAGCAGATTTCAATTTATACATTTAAAAGAAGTTCTGAGAAATAAAGACAAATCAGTGACCCAAAGGAGACCACTGTTGCAGAGGTGACAGATGAAATCCAGGCTTCTGTACTATGTTGAACTGGAATATTTCAAGCTGCTTTATACTGAACTGTACACCATTTAGAGTGAAAGATGTCCCATGTAATATGTCTGAAGGTAAAGTTGATGTTTACTGTTGAGTTCTCTCTTCGGTATTTGCAAATTGACTTTGAATGCTGTTAGTTACATTTTCACATCCATTTTGTAAAGGTACCAACTACCTTTAGTGATCGGGAAAAGCTGCGTATGAAGAAAATTAAGCCCCTTCTCCAATTTCATGCTGGAGAAATGCACGACAAAGTCAGGAAGCCCACATTCATGTCAAATTTGGGAAGGTTTCTATTTTTTTTTTTGTGTGTGTGCAAGTATTTTTAGAAGCTGTGAGAACAGTTTGCCCTGTTTTCTTACAGTCTTGCACTCTTGGCCATTACTGGTGCCGGGGTGCTGCCCAGCCACAGCTTTGGCTGGCCCTGTGCAGACATTCTTTTACTCAGTTTCATGAACTACTTAGGAATTGTTCACTTGTGCACAGCAAACAGCTTGAAGGTAGCAAGAAGAGCAACACTGTAAAGAGAATGCAACTGAAGAAAGCAGAGCAAAAATCAGCAAAGCAAGAATACAGTTAGGAGTATTCTATGTGAAGAACATCATGCCACAAATCAACTAACATCAGTATTCTGATGCTGGCCATTTTGCTTGCAGCTTGTAAGGTTTGCCATTTATATCTTGCTTAATCACACTGACCCTCCTAGACAATCAAAACCTGTTTTTTATGACTGTCTCTGAAAAAGAGCTCATCCAATCCTGCTGAAAAGAAACAGCACTTACAGAATACTTAAGCAGCCTGTTATTTTGAAGATGTGGTTAGCTTAACTTCAAATAAAATAATGCCATCACAGACGGCAGGAGCTTTTCAGTCCTTGACTTTCGCTCTCCTTTTCCAGAAGATCCTGAAGTTGCTAGCACATCATGAGGTGTGTAGAAGTTACCACTTTCTGGTTCTAGATCTTCTTTCTCTTATTCTTGCTTATCAAATCTGAAGTCTCTTCCTTTCTCCACACTCCCTCAAAAAAGCAGTTTTAGAAACATGAAACTTGTGTTCTTAGGTCAATTTAAAGAGGATTTAATCCACTGTATGTATTTCTCATCAAAGCTGCTTTACAAGAAAACTGAGAAATATTGATCTGCAACGCCATGAGAATAACTGCGTCGGTCTGAACATCAGCAGCAGTCCTTCATGTTGAAGACACGGCACTACTTTGAAGGATTTTCAGCCTAGTTTTTACATCAAAATTAAGTAGCAGAAAAGTAATCATTTTAAAAATGCATTACAGTCACAAAGACTGTGCTAGGAACAGGCTCGTCTGTTAAATTCATTGTAATGCTAGATCCTCAAGCTTTGTCTAATTCATGCTACAGACTGCGGAAGGCACAGGTCAGTGAGGAGTGGCAGCTGTATGTGCCCATGAATGACGTGTCACCAACTTCTAGGTTGAAGACTCGTTTGTGATTTCCTGCTTGTCAGACCTCTTCTTTCAGTGTTCTGCAAGGTATACTACTGCCAGCTATACTTGTACTGTCTTCTCACCTAAACATAATTCTACTTTCTTCTTCTTTAGTCATTCTCTTACTTCTGCCAACAAGCACATGGAAAAAAAAACAAAGCTAAAAGCAAGCAAGAGCAACTTCTTAATATTCTGTGTTAGCAAAACATGCTAGCACTGGGTAAATGGAAAGCAGTCCCAATACACCTGAATCCTGTCAAAAGCAGAGGATGCTGACAGTAACATGTTTAGGAAGATCTGGAAGTTCAGTAAGGTACAGAGCCATCCCTCTGCTATTCTGAATTCATCTTCATAGTTTCTTTAAAAACAAAACATGGAAACAAACCACAGCCTGCTCTTCTGATGCTGAGAAAGTAGAGTTCCTATTATCTTCATTACCTGTTCAGTGACAGCTGACTGAAAGGCTTTCATCAAATCTCAAGTGGTGAAGAACAGAAGGCTGCAGCTTTCCACCTGGATACCTGATTAGTACTAAAATATCTGCAAAAACATCAGCTGTTAAAAATTGCTTGGAAAAATTGTTGGAAGCACAGCTCTCTAACACGAAATGACCGCCTAACTGAAGTTCAAATGAAACTGATCCCAAACTGCCAAACTAGAACTACTTTGCAGATTTCTGTCTTAGTGGCAAGCTACAAGTTATTTTTACATTGCATTTTTTCACGAGAAGAGAAGAATCTACAGCAGTTTATGTCATGGACCTGTCACTGATGCCTAGGAGTTCCTCCAAGCCCTTGTGCTTGGTGCCTGCACTTGCTCAGTTTTCCAGGAGTGGGAACAATGAACAGGAAGGAGGAAGTCCACAGCTGGGAATTTCTGAAATTTTTAAACTGAGGTTACATGCCTTGTTTAGGCAAAAGATAACATCTGTTCTGTACGCAACTGCAAAAAACAGATGAGAACACAAACATCTGCACAAGAGATTTTTGGAAATACTGTTTCAACTACAGAACTAGAAATCCCATCAGAAAAATAAAGAACACTAGAATATACATTTATCTAGTTAAGAACAGTTGCTATTTCTTGAAAGTGTCCAGAGAAGGTACCAATACCTTACACAACTTCTCTGAAAACCACCACTTACATTACCCCATAATTCAATTATTCACCTAGAACAAATCTGTGGATGCAAATGGAAAAGCAACCATATGATAGCAACTTCAAGTATTTTTTCCAGCTAAATGTGTAATTGCAAATTAAAAATTATATTTATTTAAAATTCAGTTCAACAACTAAATATAATGAGAGTAGAGTGAATAGAAATAAATCTCTATACCAGGAGAGAAAGGATGCTCCCAAGGTATCATGCACCTGAAAGTAATTTTTATCAGAAAGTAAAAATCAGAATGGGCCTCAAAATGAGACATTACAATAACAGCATGCAATTTGCATACTGCTTTTATTTAAAAAATAATCATTTGTCATCTTTAATAAAGCATTAAATAATCTTAGATTAATCATGATTCAAAATTCTGAGAGTTGTATATGTAGCAAGCACCCACTAAACTACCCCAAAAAGTCATTTGGTTTGGTTGGTTCAATTTATAGCAAAATGTATCGACAAATCCACCTTAAATTTCATGAAGTTTATGTATATCTGCTGCTCTCCTAAGAACGATTTGGCAAGCACATTTTTTTGTGAGGAGATCCAGTAGGCCCGTTCTCTTCTCTGGTTTCCCTGTAGAGATTTTGAGCAGGCTGGGACATCTCTCCTTGAGTAAACCCTACCCACAGCCCTTCTCTTCAAATGGAAATAGTGCCTTCAGAACAGAACTAGCACTTAACCATGCCATTCTCTCATTTAATCCTCTCAGTATTTTTCTTGTGCCAGAATTTGGTCACAATGACGAAAGCTTTTCTCTTGGGGCACATTATTACCTTTACCTCCTGTATTTCAGTAGCCATTTTCCAAGATCATTCACCCTAATTAGGACCTTACCGAGTAAGAAGGTAACGAGTCCTGGGTTCTCCAGCCAGCATAACGTTGCTTCTTCTAATCAACACGTTGTCAAAAGACAGAAAACAAACCAAACCCCAAAACACCATCGAGTTATTTTAATCCAGTACCATGACAGGAAGCTACTGTCAGAGACTGTAACACGCAGTATGCTGTCAAGCCATACTCTTAGTAGCTACATAAAGTACAACTACAAGAGATGCTCCTCCGCCCTTTTTAAGATCCACATCCATACCCAAATGCAAAACTCAAACTTTTCCACAGAAGTGGTAAGAAGCCAGAGCAACAAAAAATGCGCAGGAGAGCAGCAACTTCTTGGCTTCAGAAAGCTCTACTACTTGAGCTGGTTTTGCTGACTTCATGAAATCTTACTTTTACTGATTAAGAACCTTTTCCCTCAGGTATCCATACAGTTGTATAGTCTCCACTGAGAACAGCAGTCGTTTGTATAAATATTAATGTTTTATATCTACAAAGGCAGCCAGCTGTGAAGAACAGTTTTTCTTCAAAACTTTGTTTCGATTTTCTGTGGCTCCACCCAATGTTGCATAAATTGGGTTAGCTTCAAGATTCCACTAGAATTTTCATCTTTATGTCCATTTATATTTTAAATACTTAATAATAAGGATAAAAAAAACTGTGTGCATTCTAAGTGTTTATGTATTAAAAGCAATGCTTTAGGAGATATTGTTCGGCAAAGAACTCTGCAATGACACTTCCAGATACTGAGGAAAAACATGCCTCCAGAACTAATTTTCCTCTGTCCTTATTTCACCAGACTCTCAAAAGAGCAAGAAAGTGACTTCTTGGTTGTCACTCACAGTTTTATGATTGAGTGTTCACTTGCAGATGTTTGAAATTTGAGAGTAACTTAACTACTCGGAACATCTTCTGACATTTACAGTTAGCATAGCCATAACATGTTCATAGCACTCAGTGAGGTATGATCTGTTGAAGGAGTAAAATAGAAGAAAAAACAATTTGGAAAACACACAAACACTGATTATACCGATAAAATCCTCAGAACTGACAAGTTACACAACGTGTCTGACCCACATTTAGAGTCAATAACACCTTGCTTTAAGATCTGACCACCAACTCCCAAGTTACAATCAGTAACTAGACGGATCTGCATCAGACATCAGTTAAATCACAGAATCACAGAATCATTTAGGTTGGAAGAGACCTCCAGACCATTCCAGTTCAAGCCTCTAACCAAAGACAGGCTTAGTGTGAATTAGTACCTTACAACTTCACAACAAGTCATTCTATTTGTGAAGCATCTTGCTTCCTTGTGCTACAGTCTCAAGGATCTTTGATTAACATATTTGTAAGTTGATGGCTTGCTATTTATACACAAGTGTTAGAAAGTCTTAACCCCTCTTGCTTACAGCTTCCAAAGTCCTAAAATGTTCTTCAAGCCCCAATGAAATCTGAACAAATTGTGTAATCTCCATGAAGCTGAATATAGATCAAGCTCCAGCATAAATGGCCAGTATTACAACTCTGGAATAAAAGAAAATATTAAAGATATTTTTTCCTGCCTCTTGAGATGTTATATTGTTTAGTGCAAGGACTACTTTATTTTTGTTTACACAGCACTCAACACAATAGGGACCTGAATTTCTATCTCAGATATTTAAATACTACTCATTTCCTCATATTAAACACTTTACACAAGAGAAGCAGAAAAATAATGTTGACAGGTCCTTTGTGGAAAATTCCAAACTAATCCTACATCTTCAGATCTTTTTCCTTTTCTACTTGTATTTCTTTCTTCTACCACACTGAGTTTAACATCAATTTGAAGACTTAGGTGCTTTGATAATATCCTAATTAGCAAGTATATATATATATACACACATCTCCACATTAAAAGTAAAACATAGAAAATAAATCAAAGGTAAAAACCCTAAACAACTACAAACGTGTGGTCCACTATCTTTAAGAAATTTAACTAAATGAGACTTTTCTACTTCAAATTGACTATTTGATTGCACTTAAGAGAGCTCTGCTTTCATCCTCCCATCTCCACAGGACCTCAGTAGCAAACAACGGTTACTATCATTTTCTACTGGCTAGCAGAGTTTGTCCTATCTAAATGAAAAACAATCCTGGTTTTCATTGTCTGTACATTTTCTATGCACTGGATCACATATATACAGAAATCAAACATAGTAAATGGAGGGGGAAAATTATTGGCCAAAATCCACAATGAACTCCCTCAGAAACCATGAACGATTACCAGCTCACTTAGCTCTGTCACATTTACAAAGTACCTTTTTCCATCCCTTCTGTAAGGGATAATACACATGCATATCCTTTCACCTGCCCAGTGTCATCCCTTCACAAAATCCTTTCAAACAAAAGTCACTTACACTGCTTGCATGATTTTACCCCAAGCAAAAAGACAAGGAAACAGCCAGCATGAAAGTCATACTTTTTCAGCACTGTTGTGAAATGCTCAAAATGCACAGAGACACATGCTAAAGAAGCCTGTATAGAGTAAGTTGTCCTACAAACACGCCTTAGAGATGATTTGATTGTAACTAGTGCTGGACAAGACGGAGTGGGCACACCAAAGACTTTGAGAGGCAGTATAAATCATGATAAAGTTCATGCAATTTCAGTTCTTAAAGGACTTTTTTTTTTTTTTAAATTGTATGGGAGTATAGCGCAACACAATTTTTAAGCATGTCCAACAAAGTTTAGAAACCTGGGTGGACATTTTCTGTTCTACCAAAATCCGAGTATATGACATTCATAAGACGCATTTCTCAAATCGGTGCATGCTGCAAAAACATTTTTCTTCATTAGCAATCATGTTTCATCCATTAAACTATGGGTTTCCTCAGAGGACAGAAACAAATCGCCAGCCACATGTAATGGAGAAAAGCACCAAGAATAACTACGAAAAATTACAGGATACCCAAGAGACAATATTTATTTTCTGTTAAGAGAGCAAGTCCCACTAGAATGAGGAGAATAGATGGGATGGAGAGCAGAAGGAAGGAGGAGAGACTAGATTTTTTATTTTTTATTTTTTTTAAAGAATTGATATGTTTAAAAGGCAGTTTTTTCTTTTTTCTCTGTGAAAGTGACAATGACACAAGGAATTAAATGTATCTTACAATTCAGCAGTGAGGGCAACTGTGTGAATTTTCATCAAAACTTTATATGAGCAACGATGCAATGATTACTAAGGAACAGAAAGGAACTCAAAATACGCAAGTCGGATGATGAACGTGGTTTTACACTGGTATATCCAAGAGGCCTAGAAACTGTTGAGAACAGAACGTGCCCAGTGACAAAGGCTAAGTACAATAAAGTCTCACATAAATTTCTGAAGCACAGACACCAAATCTTTAGATTCGACTTCAAACCTCCAGTCAATACACTCAACTTTTCCCCTGTCTTGTGTTGGCCTTCTATGCATATTCACCAGTAGATTTCCAAACAGTGTTTTAATAAAAGCCTGGATATAAAAAAAATTACTGCTTTATTAATTATTTATTACTTACTGCTTTTACTGCTTCCAGTAGCACTAAAGAAATTTTTATTCCAAAAAGCTTGTCTAAAGAATTAGAATTAGAATTTCCTATTCTGCACAAACATACAATATTAATATTTAATTAAAGGACTGGCAAACTAGCTGCAGCCCAACTAATTAACCTAGCACGCCTCTTCCATCCACAGTACTTCTCTTGGAAAGCCTTACACCAATAAACTCACTTGATTCTGACTTTCATGGACAAATCATTCATCTTCCCCACACTGCTTATCTCAGCTAGGATAATGTTTGATCTAATTCTAACAGATTTTCATTTCAGATCCAACTGTAAATCTCAGTATGGGATTATATACAACTTCAATGAGACAGTCTCATCCAAGAAGCTGCTGACATGCACTTGTTTACATTTGCAGTATTTTCTTTACGGGGTGAGAGCTCAAGGAGAAAGGTTCATTGAAAAAAGAATATTTAAAAGAAGTGACACTTCCTTCCTGCTAATCATATTGATATGACTACATATGAAATCTGACTTAAGTGCTCATGGCATTTCTATTTACCTTTAGAAATTTCACCGCAAGCTGTCTTGGAGGTACTCTTCACTGCATCTAGCGAGTTGCAGCAATTAATGCAAAGCAAGAAAGCTGCTCTGCAAACCTGCTGACAGCTGTTTAATGGGAGAGGTGGAAAGTGGTGGACATGTCCTGGCAGTGCACTTAATGGATACACAAACACCCCCAGTCGTCAGCCTAGAGTGATAGTGGCAGAAAATTAACTGAGAGATACAAAGCTCATTTAACAAAGAGACCCACAGCAATCTGGACAATATAAGACTGTGTAAAGGTTGGGAGAGGGAAAATGAGAAGATGCATTTCTTCAAGGAGATGGCAGTCTTTAATTTCACAAGTCATTTTAGTTAGCCTTGTTGCTTCAGTGCACAAACCGCTGCCTCTGCTTTGCAAAGCAAATGCTTTTGTACAGATCTGTAAGCTCCCTGGATAGAGCATGTCACAGACCTGCTCGAGTTTAAAGGAGATTTTCATGTTAATAACACTGCCACCATGCCACATTTTCTTCAGACACTTCAGAACGTGGCTGTAATATCAATGATGGTCTGTCTCCCATTATGGCCATCTCTAAATCCAAATTTCAACCACGGTCAGCCCTATTGTAATTACTGACAGAAAAGTAAACCAGTATACTGACTGAAACCAACTTATTGGCAGTGGAAAATAAAGAGAAAGACCTATAAATAGTAATTTTTAAAAAAATCCTTACTTTATTCTTAAGAAAAAAAGCACAATTATTTATCTTCTCATTCTGCAGTAGTAACCAGCAGCCCAAACAGGGCTATTGTACAAGGTATGCCGTATGCAAAAGAGAACACGCAGAGGCTAGGCTGCAAAAAGTGTATTTGGGACATTACAGTGCACTTCAAATATTGTAATAAAATCACAAAGGGCCAAGGTCTTCTGCAGAATTTCTGTGAGATTGCATCTTTGTGGTGACTGAGACGATCAGGTTACACTATTTTATGATCTAATACAAAGGGGAATCATTCTGTCAATTAGCATATTCTTAAGCAATTTTCTGGGGAACTGCGAGCATGCTTCTTATCGCAGAGTAATAAAATTTCAAGCCCCCGAATCCTTTGCAATAATTGAAATGAGGAAAATGTCAAGCTGTCTGTTTCCTGCAATCTGACATTTCCCACCACAGGACACAAACACCTGAAATGACCTGTAAATCCACTACACGCTCTCCTCCTCCAGATCTCCTCTTTGAAATATCTGTGTACCAAGAGCTTAAAAAAAGTCTATAAAACCCCAAATATTGTAATGGCATAAAGAGCCAGCATTCTGTAAAGTTTTAGAATTATGCACCCATCCTCTTTTCTTACGTAACGTTAAATGGAAAAAAAAAAAATCTTTTACATGCTGCAATAATGAAAAAAGTTTAACCTTAGCAAAAATACACCTCCCTTCACTTTTTTTAAAAATCATTTTTTTCAAATGATGTTCTTCTGATCTCTACTTGAGGATGATTTTATTCCAGAAACTGGAAAAAAAGAACCCTCAGCCTATCCCACTCAATTCCTTATACGAGTCAAAAGTCTGAAATACTGTCCGATACAAAAATAACCTAAGCTCTTTCCAACCAAAACGTATCCAAAACAAGATGACTACATTGTTTAAAAATGTCATAACTGAAGACAGAAACACACCAGAGTCCGGGTAACATTTCTTCTAACAGCTGTGGCAGTTCAAGCAGCTTTCACTGCCTGTTCCTCAGCTGACCATCCTACACCGTGCCTTCAGCTGTGTCAATACGACTGCGTGATGAACCGCACCAGAAAATCTTCAGAGCAGTCGCGTTCTGAATATTTGAAGCCGTCTGCAAAATCCAGTAACCTAGTTATCTTTGCTTTAGTAGCTTTATGGGAAAGTTTTCTTAAATTAAGCCCTCCCCCTGTAGAGGCACACATATTTTAATCTCCCTGAACGTGCTGTGCTTGGAGATAATACATCCATAATCAATACCTTTCACCTTTTACCCCCGTCTCCCTACAGCTCAACCAACTTTCTAAAACCAAAACTTCAGAATACATTTTCCCTTTGACATGTCTTCAACATGTTTCAGTATACTTCTCATTTAGAAGTAACTCTACAAATCCTAAGTATTTCTCTCTCTGGGAGTTAAGTATTTGTACCAAGCATTCTAAAACCAGCCACATGTCTTCCACAAATATCCTTCTTCCGCTTTTTAACCAAAGGACAAAATTCCGTTCTTTGTAACCATGCATGCCTTTGCCAGAAGTATCAAGGGAGCCAAAATTTTAGAAAGATTTAAAAGAGGCAACACTGGCTTTGCTTCTAAGAGAATAAATAAGTTACAAATGAAACCCTCCTGCTCCAGAGGGAAATCAGTTGCCAGCGAAGGCCAAAAATAAGCCTCCCTTTGCTATCATTTATTAGATGGTTGTCCATTTTGTGCTTCTGGATAATTTTCTTTTTCAGTCATCTAAACACAGAAAGCTTAAATTGTGTATCAGCTTAATCAAGCTTCGGATGAAACTTCCCAACACTAAGCCTGGAACTAGTGACCAGGGGGCTAGGGGTCAAGATTGGTCCAAATATTGAGAAACTTGACAAAATAAAAATTGGAGAACCTGATAGCTTAAGGACTTCTTTGAGACACAGTTACTGGCTGGCAGGTAAAAATGGTAAAGAGCAATGAAACAAAAAGTCTAGTAAAGCAATCTGTACCACTGTTTGCCTAGTTCTGCATGAAAAAACGATGTACAAAATTAAAACAAAATCAGAAAAATTCAGTTAATAGTGGAAAGATAAGAGGTAAAAGCAGCTATTAAATCAGGAGACAGCTTAGGCCTTCTGAAAGTGATTTTTAGGAAAAGTAGTAACTTGAAACATAACATTATACCTCTAGGGAATGGTTTTATCTTTAAGATAAAAAAAATTGAACACATCATAGTGTCACCTTGCTGTCAGCTGAAAAATCTGTATCTCGTCATCTCTCCAACTTAAAGGACAACGGTAGGAGAAATTCGAGCAGTGAGCTCCACAGCTTTGCAGGTTATGTGATTTTTTAGTTCTTCCCTGCAGATCAGGCTATAGCTACAAAGATGTGCAATTTTGTTTTGCTCCTATTGCTTCTGCATCACAAGAGACAATAGAAAAAGCTTTAAAAATAAATATACATTTCATAATTTATCTATCCTGGATCTCTGTATGCACAAAGTGAAGAGAGGTAGTTAAGTGTTCTCAAAAACAGGAACATTGATATAGTGGAACTAAGCAGATCAAGCTTTCAGACTGTATTTTAAAAGCACCGAATACATGGCTGGCTGGGCACACTAATAACCAACTTCAAATACCAACTGAAGCAGCTCCATAATGGAAAGACAGCCTAACTAAATGAATGTCAAGTAGGAAAAACAGCTTATTTTTCCATTACTCCTACTTGCTTGTCTACAAACGCCACAATAGAGGTCTCTACTATTTGCCCTCTATCTAATTTATCGTATTGAAAACTGATATACCCAAACTTCTGTAAGCGGAAGACTTCAGAATTATTTAGTGCACAAGGCTAATGACTTGGGTTACGTTTCTCAAGAAGTACCCTAGTACTCTATTGCTTTGGTTGCTTTAGAAACTGTTAGCCACTGTTCTAAAAATAAAGTCACATTTATTGAACTATTCTGAATCTGGACAAAACATATTTCTTTCAATTTCGGAGCACTATAATAAAAATTTGCTTTTTATTTCCCCTATATCCAAAAAGGTGAAAATGACCTGTCTCTGGTGCTTCCATGTTCACTGGAGTCATAAGCCACAGCCGCAGCCTTCGTCTAATTGTCTGAAGAACAACGTGGGACAGCCGCGGCACGGCGTGCTCTCGCCAGGAATGGTGCGGTGCGTCCGCGGTCACAGCCCTGGCAACGTTTCGTGATGGAAGTCGGAAGGGAAAGAATCAAACCCCGAGTCCCAAGTATCGAAGTCTGTATCTGTACGGTCAGCAAAAAGTATTTTCAAACAACTACAGCAGAGTAGTGGGAATTAAGAGATGTGTCACCGTGTAGATTACAGCAGAACCCAAACCACACGTCTCGGCTCCTTAACTGGGAAGTCACTCCCTGCTCTGAAAAAACGCAATGTCTAAGAGCATGGGGGAGCCATGATAAGACATCTGAAAAGCAAGAGAAATAGCAGCTAGCAATGAAAACGGGATAATCTTTTGAACATATGCATAGCAATTAGCATACTAGAACAAAGTGCAGCACTGGCTGCCACTCAAGTTATAAACTATGTTTTCTGGGAGAAAATATTGGGTTCAGAAGTATATGTGATCTTTACAGTGACAGGAATTCCACAATTTGTTGTTATTCATAGTTGGTGAAATGTACTGGCACTCAGCATAAAGCGAAATTAAAAATTCAAGCAAGGAAAGCAGCGTGAGTTAAAAGTTTTTGTTAACCATTCAAATATTTATCACGTTAGTAGTACAAAGCGTGATGACAGATGAGAAAGCTGGGGTTTCCTAAATGGAATTACAAGCTTACAGGACCATTAATGACTGCAACAGAAGTCTCAAAGCATAGAAACCTGTTTTGGCAGGCTGTTGCAAAACCAACAGATGTAAAACAGAGATTTATAAATGTTGTATTGTTTCACCTGTTATTACAATTTGCAGCGTACTTGAGTTGCATTTGGTGAGCTGGGAGACGCATACTGTTCTCAACAGATGCATGGCTGCATTTTGGAAAGGGTCCTGCTCCACAGAAACGGATTGTGAAATGTCATCTGTAACTAACAAACACTAGTGTGTGCAAGAGAGATTATACAAGACTCTGCTTCCGTCATCTGAACACTGGGCACAGACAAATATTTTCCCCATGGAACGATATTAAAGATATTCAAATAAACAATAATAATCCTCATACCAATGAGGGTCGTTGACTGGCTATTCTGTTCTGGAAGGTACAGAAGCAGCTGCTTCCCTCTCATTTCTGGTATTACGACATTATGTACGGTAACGGGAAAACTTTGGATAACAAGTTTGAAACAATCAACGACAATTTACCTTAAGGGGTTGATAATCTTTGCTCTAGAAAATCAAGCAGAATAAGCCATGCTTCATTCTTGCAAAAACCATTAAAAGGCAGCCTGCAGCACTTAAATGCCCTCTATAAGGCCAAAAAAAAATTGCACAAGCACCTGAGAATTTGTTCATATCACTTTGCACAAAAGGGAAATTCAAAATACAGGACTGACAGCTATTACGCAAGCTTCTGGATAAGTAAGGTGTTTCTGTTCTTCATATATAATAAGTCCAATAAATTCAAGATGCTTTTGTACTGCAATTCTGCTCAGTCAGGAGACAAGATAGGTAATTGAACAAATACATCAGAGCACAACTTAAGAAATGCAGCACGGACTCCCCTTCTCGCAGCACTTGGCACATTCTTGGAACCAGCAGCAACGCTTCCTATTCCTCCTTCAGGAAGGAGCCGACTGTATTATGCCTGACTAATACAATCATCAGCTTCTCTGGAAGACGGCCAGCATCACGTCAGCTTGCCATTAGAAGAAAACAAGGCCAGTGCTTCACACCACCCGTGATCAGAGGTTTTTTGGTGGCACAGCTACCCCGCACTGCTTGAAGTACATCCTAGTATGTACGGCACAGCAGCCAGAATTTAATGTTTTTAAGCTTTGTAGCAAGATAGCAACAGATCACGACTTCTGCCGCTCAGCAGGCGGGCAGGCTGTTGTGGTGGGGGCCAGGGGAGCGGCGAGGACAAAAAAAAAAAAGGTTTATATAAAACACATATAGTAACTGACATCCTTCAATGAAGGGTACCTTTATTTTGCTCCCCCCAAAACAGAGGTGCATCCTTTAAAAGTATTTTCTTCTTGCAGTATTGGTGTTTCTGAACCAACTATTGATGACATTTAACCGATGCAGGTGCAGTTTTCTATAACAGAAAGCCAGTTTAATCATTAGCTGACCAACTGAACACTAGGTCAAAATAGTTTATAAGAATTATTTAATACTTCAACCAAGAATGTGGGCTTTGGTTGTTCCTCCCTTCCCTCCCCATCTCTGATTCCATGGTACAGAAAAAGAGAAACTGCATTCCCAGCTCCTAATAAAACATTATTTTCTCAGTTACAAATCACTTATAACCATGTAGATAGTTTAAAAAATGAAACATTACTGAAAATTCAGTTCACGTTTATGTCAAGGCTAGCTTCTGTACATACTAATCCCATCTATAGCTCACTTTTCTGTGTTTGAACCACTAATATATGGACAGGTTTCCATTTAACTCTACGTATACTGAAGAAACGAACATGATTTTGGTAATAACACTTCCAAAGTAACTTTGTAATATTTGATTTCCCCTCCAATAGATGTCAGTTTGAGGGGCACTTTTCAACTCCCATGTTGATCCCTGAAGTAACTGATTTTAAAAACTGCTCTTGTATTGCAGTCCACAATCACCTCAAGAACGCTCTTATTTATGGTGCATGACTTCATTCTGGACATTTTTCAAGTTAGTTGACATTGAGCTGCTACAGCTTCTCATAATGAGGAAATGCTATTTATTCTGTTCGCATTGGGATCGCCCTTTCTGCTGCCCACTGAGACATACAAGAATTACCAAGGGATGGCACCATCTTCTAATTATTTAAAGTCTCCAGAATTAACACTTTCTGCAGCATATTTTGCATACAGACAAAATTCTTCAGAATTTCATTTCCTGCTGACTCCTTCCACAGTTTCTAGTTATCCCCATGACCCCAAAACACTGGTCCAAAAATCCCACTTAAAGGCAAATTACCAGGATTTAAAAAAAAAAACAAAAAACTCTGCAAGTTATGCAGCTACCTGAAGTAAAACAATCCAGGACAAACTGCAGTCTGCCATTTAGTGCAAATCGGCCGAGAAACGAGACAGAAGCAACTCAGTAGGAACCTCAGAGGCACCACTTGCAATGAAGTCCTATTTCAACTCAGTTATGAAGTTACACACAGTCCCTTCAAGGCCTATCATTGAAGAGGAGTGAATGTATTTTGGCAATTAGTTTGAATAAATCTCTGGGTTTCCATTTAATTTAGAGAGGGTATTCTCTTAATTGCAAGAGCCTTTTCATGCTTTGCATGAAAAAGAAACAATTAGAGCAATCTGAAACAAAATGAGTGTGAATTTTCTCCGCCACCTCACACGGCATTGCGGCAAGTGCAGAGACATGTAGCAGATGGTCAATTTAACTTACATTCTCAGTTATTAAACATTACCTGCAGATCCATTAAACTGCTTTTCTACTGGAAACACTATATAAATTACACAGTATCCACAATGCAGAGGATTAACTTGACCTTTCTCTAGGGCGTGATATATTCCTGCTCAAAGCCATTCAAATACAAAACTAAAATGATATTAGCTGTTCTTCTAGCGTCAAATTTTACAGTTACATCTTTAATAGGTGAGCTGGTGAGTGTCAGTCATCCCCCTTATTGTTTCTTTATTATAATCACCATGAAGTTAATGGACACTGGAGGGAAAAAAAAAAAAAGCAGAGTGACAGATCAAGGTATTATAAAACAGTCGTGTGAACCCGGGAATTGAAAATCCTAGCCAGAAAAAGCCAGATGTACTGTTTTACACTGTTGCTGTAATGAACTGTTGCATGCAATTCACATGACATCTTTTGCCTGTTCTTCTAAATATGCCTCAATAGCTCCTGGAAATGACAATACACAATACTGTGCTGCTGTTTTTAATACTCTGCCTGAAAAACTTAAAACACTGAGAACGGGATCAAGTGCGGATTTTACCAAAAGTAATTGCTTGCCTTATGGCAAGCTACAATGTATTAGCTATGTATATTACAATAATTGTATGTAAATTAAAATGACTTCTGAAATCCATCATCACAACCAGACCAATTATTTGGTTTGATATATTCAGATCCCTATAAAGTATGGAGGATGAAAGACTGTTTGGGAGGTATGAATACAAATTGTCCTACGCTTCTATCAAATGGCCTTTAACACCTGAAATCTCAAGAAATTACTTAAACTTTTCATCAGCTAAGAGCCCCACTCTTGCCTGACTGAGCTCTAAGACAAAGAAAGTTAGGAGAAAAGGAATATTGTCATACAGCATAAAAAACAGATTCAGGGATATTTGGTTGTTATACCTCTATACATTTAGATATATGACCACATCAAAGCGAACAGAATTTTGATATATATGTTCTTTTTACATAATGGCTTCAAAATACAACAGCCCAAGGAAGCAATAAATATTCCTTGAAGCAACTCTGAATAATTAAGAATCTAATTAAGAATCCTTCTTAGCAAATACTTAGTTTGGAATAGCAGGGATATTTATTCAGGCCACTTGCCCATCCTCCTCCTCCCTGACAACCACGCTTCAAACACGTGCAATGGACACAAACTGAAGCTTAGGAAGCTCCCTCTGAACATCAGGAAACTTTTTCCACTGGGAGGGTGACTGAGCACCTGCACAGGTTAAGCCCAATGAGGTGGTGGAGCATCTCCATCCTTCGTGATACTCAAAAGCCATCTGGATGCGATCTGGACGCGATCTGGACATGGTCCTGGGCAACTAGCCCTAGGTGGCCCTGCTTGAGCAAGGAAGGAGGTTGGAACAGATGAGCCCCAAAGGTTTCTTCCAACCTCAAGCAGTCTGTGATTCTGTGAAATATGCAGTCTGACCAAGAACGAAGAATCATGGACCATCTCTTATTGTCAGCTTACAGAAGACAGGGATCTGTATGCCAACAGCTACACGTAAACATGATCTCTAAGAAATGGCTGCATTAGGGGAAGCTGTATCCCATCTGATGGCGATGACCTGGCCTCAACTACATTCAGTTTTGTCATACCCTGACAAAGCATACAGCATATACACAACCGTACAGCAACGCTGAAAGCAAAAACCCTCAGGGAACTACAAGTAGTGCTGAATGTGGCAGTTGTCATCATACCATGAATAGCACATGAAGAGTGTCCATACCTCTGTACTGGCTTCTCAGAGGAAGCTCAGGTGAGATCTCAGATCTTATCTTTGTGAAACGGAGTTATCTGTCAACGTGGCACTAGGAGGCATCTGAAGAGAACCCTGTGGTGAGCTGACCCGCCACAAACTGCCTAACGCAAGGGTGAGGCTCCTCACCTGCATGGCACGCACTCTATTCCCACAGGGATTTCAAATCTGCATAATGAATTCCTACAGAAACTAAAACCACTGCAAGTATTATCATCTTCTCCAAAGGCAAGGTATACTTTGGTGACCTGGCTGCCACTAACAAATATAGAGCAGAGCATAAAGTAATGTATTTGGTAACAGCCCTACTGGGTTTACCCTTGGGGAAAGGAAGAATGAACCACCCATAACATATGTTAATCACATTGCTTAATTAATTTTAGGCGTTATAATAAGGAGAACTCTATATGAAACAAACAAAAACCCATACCAAGGAGTTAAATCCATAAGAAAATGCATCTGAGCCAATGCAACCAGCAGTCCTGGATCTGGAATACTCTCAAAGACACCGCGTGATATTGTTTAATTTTTCTCATTACAAATCTTAACGTACTCTCCTTTGGTTTATGCTCTCCAGTTAAAACAACATTTTATGTATTTTTTGTTTGTTTCATATCCATTACACTGGAAATTAACTCTCATTTTTGTCCTGTAATATTGACGAACACTAGAAGTAGATGGAGTATAAGTGTTAGAATTGAAAGGCTTTCACAAAAGCAAATGATGTGCATGTTTATACTTCACACCCAAAGGCGTTCTATCTCATATGCTGCATTCAATACTAGGGTATGGCAACTGATAAACTAAAGCAAAAGTATGTTTAAGAGTCTCTGGTCTTAAAAACGGGCAAGAACATTTGTTTTTTTCTAGTCTTCCATTGTAGCACAGAAAGTATTTTATAGATATACTTAACATTAACCACACATTCATTTTGTTTAGCACATAGTTAGCAGCAAGACTCAACGTCATCATTACTCTTTGGAGCTACCATCTTGCTTTGGGATTTTCTCCATCCTTGGTCACAATGATTGGTGACATCATCTCCCATTACTACTCTCATCTTTCAGCTCAGGAAAATTCACTTTTGGAATGACATTTTAAAATCTGTGCGGTTTTAGTTAATTCTTAGCTTTTTAGCAGTTTTGATCTGTTAGCATTTTTGTATTGTTCAACCAGTAGAGCAAAGATAAGTGCTATGCACAAACTGAAAAAATAAAATAATAAGCGATTTGAATGAGAAATACACAGAGTAAAAGGAGGATGCAAAACCAAGTGGATACTGTATGTATGAGACTACTAAGCAATAAAATAGAATTAAATGCTATAAAAGTTGTATAAGATTGTTTTTTAGGTGTGCCATTCAAAAACAAAAAGTCAAATGCACAGTTCAAACTGTATCATCATCATCAATGGAAAAACAGCTTTGAACTGTGCATATTTGTATGTCTGCAGACTTTTGTAAAGGAGCATAAAAGTCCAACTTAATATTGTATGTTGAGGTTCTTACACAAATAAAATGGTATTGTTCTTGTCTTTACTATCTGACTAGACAATTCTGATGATACATTTTTTTAACGTGTTCCACATCTGAATCATGACTTCCAAAAGAGAAAAGCTGCTAGCAGCTAGCTATTTATATACAGCAGAATAAATACATGCAGCAGACAGCACCAAACAGAACTCACTGCAGAAATTTTTAGCTTGATTTGCCTAATGAAACTGAAATAGAGTTTTATTTCCAAGAACTTGAACTAAAACTCTGAATAAAGCATCTGATACAAATTAATTTCCTTACAGCAATTCAACAAAGGCAAAGGGAAAGGTCTGTGCCAGGTTAACAAATTAAATTTCTACTGAGAAACTTCCTAAATTGAGCAAAATGTGGTTAATGGAATCTGTGCAAGAGTCAATAGTTTCCTCTATGGCCCTGACACAGCACAGTACATCAACAGACCTAATATTCTTTTACAAATATCTCCACCATTACGATACTGTCATCTTCCTTTTGCTGTTTTCACCTTTCACTCACCCATTCATTCACTGTCACATTCAATGTAGCCGATCAGTTCTTATTTCACCAGCAGCAAGAGAGATTTTTCATTTAGAACCGTTGTCATAGCAGAGGACACGTATTTCAGGCCATGGCCAGCACATTTTCCCCTCCCTTTTTAAACAACTGCATGACACACTAACATTTTTGTGGAGTCTTTTGCCAAGGAGAAATATAAATATACATGTGTATTTTCCCATATGTATATAATATCTATAAATTAGAGACTGTCCTCTTGCAAAAGTCCATCCAGAACTCCAGTAAGAGCTGAACTACAAACCCATTTTATTGTCAAGTGTTTCATATATGTTGTTAGAAATAGGCTAGAAAGCAGATAAAAAGATATTTTATTGATAAAACACTCATTACTGCAAAGCACAATGACAGACAGGTAACAAAAAGAAAACCTTCCAGTACTTACTCCTAGAAAGACCATCTTCAAACAAGGAATGAGACTTGAAACAGAAATATTTGCTCTTTCTACTGAAATTGGGGTAGGTATCACTGATTTCTATGGAAACATAGCCAAACCAGATGGGAAAAAAGAAGAATGTCTAAGAAACGTCTCTATACACTTGAGGGAAATAAGTATCAATACATGCGTACACATACACACACACTTCATTTCTTCAAAGTCAGCAACGTCAGTCTAATATCATTTGAAAACCAGGAAGAAATCTATTACATCAAATCAGGCCAAATGAACAGTCTTTGGAAAGAAGCTGCTCTCACAGAATGAAAAAGCAGTACGTTATGACCTATGAAGAAAAAAGGGCAACAGTTCCACTGGTTTGTGTTCTTTAGTGTTTTCAGAAGCTATTACAACCTGCATGGTTTCACAGGACAAGCACGCCTTTCACAGCCTCAGGCAAAGCACCCTTTCCCACTGTCACCTGTACTGAGTCCAGCACTTCCATTTCTCTGACAATTCCTTGTTTCAGTCGATGCAAGAGAATTCAAACACTTAAAGTGTCTAACGTTCAGAAAGCAAGCATCAGAGCATTTCTTTTTAAAGCACCTTACTTCAATGAATCCAAAATACACTATACATGGTGCCCTTCGAGCAAGAAAGAAAGCACACTGACTGAAGCACATGCAAATTACAAAGCCAATAGCCAAAATAGTTAAATAAATAAAGAAATCCACAACAATATTCCATGAAGACTATTGCCATTGTGAAATTAAATTGCAATTAGCATGCAGCTGTTATAACTGTTTTTACTGGAAATCATCTAGAAGATTTATTATGGTGACTAAAGCATTAGGGAGTAAAGTAGCCATGAATTTCTTCAGGCTTGTGAACAACAACTTTTCATCACCAGTAGTATCACATGGTACAACCGTCATGCAGATTCAATTACTTTAAAATTTACTAATTACTGAATAGCTTTGATTCCTACACAGCTGACAACCCTACATGTGTGAGTGCAGCACTATTGTTTAGCGCTTTCAAGACACTTGACAGGAGTGGCCTCACATACGGACCTATTGAAAATAAACAGCAACGTGGATTTTTGTTAAGATGTTTAGGCTGAATCCTGAGGAGATTTAATATGAATTCTCACATCTACATCTCACACTACTGAACAAAAAGAAAAATTAAAAGTGAGCATAGTTTCCCTATGGAATCTCTTCCAGTTAGCTACCACACCTTCCACAATTTGTCTGTCAGTACAGACAAATCTGGAGTATCTTAACCTTACTCTGAATTTTTAATCACGGAAGAGTCCAATACCCCACAAATACAATGCTGCCAGGTTAGAGTTAAGATTTATTTTCCATTCATTGGTAAAGGTAATAAGCATACCTACAGAAAAATATTTACTCATAACCCAGTGCACTTCAAGCATGAACATATTTGAAAGCCTTGATCAGAAACTAAAACAGTTTTGAAACCTCATTATAAGAGTTAAAAGAAAAGGCCCGATCAATTTAAACACCAGACGGCACAGATGCAGAAAACTGCTTCAAAAATGTGGCTCACATTTACCATTTATACCTACATGGAAGAAGATGGCATAGGGAAGGGAGAAGCAACATCACAAATGACTTATGTTAACAAAGAATAAAAACTGTTAATGTTTCACTTATTTTCTCTCAGTGAAAGACACTAGGAGCATGCTGCTTAACATTTTAATACACATCTGCTTCTTAGAGAAGCTTCATAATATTGGTTTTACAATTCGTGAACACTGTGGGTGTGATTTCAAGAATGTAAAGAGTTTGCCCTGACTGGCAGAGAACACTTACTGCTGATAATACAAGACAGGCATCGCAGCACACCCTAGGGATTGAAACTGCTTCTCAAAAAGCTATCGGAGATGCAGTCACTTCCCTTTAACACACCTGTATTGCTTTCTGCAAGGCGCTATGACACACAGATGCATATCTCACTCTCATCTTCTGAGTCAAACCGATGGGGGGAAGGAAAAAAAGCCGAAGTACTCTCTAGTATCAGGAAGCCATTTCCAGCAGACACCTGTAGAGCTGGCGGGTGACAGCACGAACCAAGGCCACCTGGAACGCAGAGATCCCCCACTTGGTCCCTCCTTCAATCAAGTTCTTCTGTTCAAACAGGTGCTGAGGTAGGGAAGACGATTCCTACTATGCAGATAGCCTTGGCAATCAGTCAAAAATTGTACATGTATACTGAATTTTGCAGCATGATTTAAACCAAAGTCTAATTTTGTACAGTTCCTGGCTTTTACTGCTAAAGACAGCCCAAAGAAATGGTATAAAAAGTACAAAACATTGTTATGCTACAGATACTTTTTAAGCAACTGTACAAAAAAAATACTGTAAGAACTATGGCAATTTATAAGGTGAATTCAGATGATTCAGAGATCCTACGGTATTATCAAAACCCCAAACTTGCCGAGTTCAAATGTTGCCAGATGATCCCAACAAGCGTGTCACGCCACACACTGAAGAAGATGGCACGCGCTATTGTGACCAACTCCAAGCAAAGCAAGCATGCAGTTTCTGTTCACGAGAAGGATGGTGACAACCAAAGCACCCCCCACATTCTTCTCTGCATTTCTGCAGATCAAACCGTCATTGTTTTATAGGATTTGTGTAAAAGTTGAAAATAAGCAAACAAAACTACTACTAATCCATTCTGAGTTGGGACCAGTCATGGTCACACTCTGCCTAAGGCAGCAGCTGTGGCCCACAGGCTCAGACTGACAGCACTACCACAACACACGACGGAAGGCAGCTCCAAAGTAAGGAACGCCTACGAGATTCCTCACCTCTGCTGGGAGCCACACTACACCTGACATCCTGTGACGGTCTCATTTCTCAGAAGGAAGGAGGCAGATTAAAGGAAATCAGTGTTACCCTTACTTATTTTAACCCTAGGAGGCTCACACTCCTGCCTTGCACTTTTTTTTTTTGTAAGCTAACACGCAGAAAAACATTGTTATTACCTTACAAACTCCCTAGAAGTCTCTAGGACCAAATCTAGCTCAAGTGCAAAGATATCATGGCATTTGACATGCTGAGAAATAGAAGGAAAAAACGTTATTTTCTTGCTGAATGATGTTCATATTTTAAGTACATGTATTTCAATTCTCCTTGGTACCTCATTTGGTAGACATCTGGAAAATGAGCATTTTTGCTTTGTTCCTGGTAAAGATAAAGCAATTCTATTAGCTTATTTGCCTTTTATGCTGAAAGCAATTTCTGTAGCCCATGTCAGAAATCCTGTATCATCTGCAGATGGACTAGGTGATCAAACTGGTTTTACTTCACCAGTTTATTGCTTCTGACAAACCAAAGCTTTCCTCTTCATAAATGCCATTACAGGCAGAGTCAGTCTTACCAGATGAGACCTACAACTCACACTTTCAGCAGAAAAGTTTCCAATTATCCCTTTAGCGATCTAAATTTCAGCAACCTGAGTCGAAAGAAGTTAACTCTCTCATGTATCAACCCACTTCTGCTGGTGCATGACTCTAGTTAAACCAGCAGTTCGCACCAATTTGAGATGTTTTAGATTGGCACGAAATTACTGAAATCTGCTTTACGCCGTTTTCATTTTTGTCTGTGAGTCAGATGAACATAACTTGAAGACATTAACCTAATAGGTTAAAAACATATACCTTACGTGATTCTGCTACCACTCTATATTAGAGCAGGTGGAAGACAAGATACTAGAAAAAAACGGGCAGAACATGACTGTCCCCCAGAACAAACTGAAGATAATTTTCTTCCTCAACTATCATGTGTTACTGGCCATCCCACCAAGAATTATGTGTGTGTGTGTGTGTGTGTGTGAGAAAGTGTTGAGTCATCCCTCTTGGCAGAAGTCTGTGCTCCACCACTTCTGTCGAATACTCCGTTACCTACATTTGTGCCTCAGCTTTATCTGAGGGTCATAAGTCTCCAAGTAGGCTGCTGAAATTATCTCAAAAGCAAAACAAGGAATTTCTTTCTACTTCCCCACCCCCAGCTGACCACTATCTCTATGGATCTACCTCTTTCCCAAGGTTAAAAGCAAATGTTTCATCTGGAGTATTCTGAAACTTTGATAAAAGTGTTAAATATAAAATGGATTATAAAGCCAATTTGTTTTCCACAGGTAAAACTGCTATTCCTTATCAGTAACTTCTAGTAAGGGCTGACCCAAGTTGAATCAGAGTGAAAATCTGTAATTAAAGCACTTGTACAATGCCAGCTCCAAGCCTGCACCCAGTTTTGCAAAAAGGCTGCTTTCAAAACAAGCAAACAAAAAAACCAGCTGCAAACAGGACTGGCATTTAGACTCAAACATCCCTCCCATCTCTTAATGAGTCGCATAAAATTCACATCACCAAATAGCAAATACTCTCACAAGGCAGTTATTGAAAAGGCATTATAATGCTCATTAAAGGCAGAAGTCTCTGAAGGGTTACAATCCTTGCAAAAGTAGCATAGAGCAAATTGCAGAGGATACCCGCGTCCTTTCTCACCATGATTTTAACTCATCCTTACCTCCTGCATTCTCCTGATGCCCTGAATGATGTACTCCAAAAGCACTTTTTCATGTGTGAAAGCAAACGGAAAGTAGATTGATATTCATATTATAATCTTTCTAGGAGGATTCTACTTCAAGCAAGGTACTGCTTATCAAACAATTAATTTTAATATTGCAGCAATAAGATTTTTTCCTTTATCTTCTAATCTGAAGACAAGAACAAATCCAGTAATAGAATGCCAACGCTAATTTAAGAGTAGATGAAAAATGACTTAATAACACTGCAGCAGGATAATGTTCTGCAATAGGTCATGGAGGCACAGAATTCTCAACAAATTAATTCCTGTATCACTGTATATTCCTACTAACAGACAGGGCACAACTGAAAGCCCGTTAATGCCTTGCTGTACAAGCTGGTAGCAACTTACATAGCAGCATCTCAGTTCCCCTCAGCAGCAGCAAAACCGGGAAACGAGGCAGCAAGCCTCGTACTTGCTTTGCTTTAAGTAAAAGGCAGAAAATGAGTTGTAGTTAACGACGAAATTCATCTCCACATTAAGTTGCTATGTAATAAATGATACTTAACAGTACTATAGAAAGGTCTTGGCAAAGCAAATTTTAACTAGAGAGCCAGAACAGCATAGGCCAAAAAAAGCCATGACAGTAACTTGCTACCAGTTCACTCAAGCACTCTCCAACTGGAAGCTGTGGCACAGTCGAAACTCAGGAAACTTTCTCTTCATTAACCCAGTTATGCACAAAGTCAGTGCCCTGTGGAGGTGCCCATGTCCCTACTAGAGTACAACCTTTTGCTGTGCACAATATAAAGGGAAGAAGAGCTTTCTGATACATGTGGACACAGTAAATGCCATGCCACTGTAACTTCTCCCCCAGCCCAGTCCTTCCCATGCCAGAGAACAGGGAAGGAAAGGACAGAAGGTGCCCCAGATGGCACAAAGCCGCATGCTGAAGCAATTCCACCCCAAGTTTAAAAGCTGAAGGATGCCGAATTCCTTTCAGCTAAGCAAACAGGAAGATTGGGTAGAAAATAGCGAGCACCACAACCCCTGCAGTTTGATATTTACACAAATTGTATGGCTATTCAGCCTAAGACTTTGTAGGAGGCAGAGAGAACAGAACAGAGGATTTCTTCACCTGCTCAATAAGACAATCTCACAATAGCTTACGCTTTTCTTCAATTTTCAGGTCCTGAATTCCTTAGAATTTCACTGGGAAAGGAGAAATGGAATAAATTGCTTCTAACCTGGCAGCTCCAGCAAGAATTGCGAGATGTTAAACTTAGTGTGTGTTATTTTGTTTCACAAAAGACTGATTTAAACCAAAATGTTTTAAACATCGGTGGTCAGAGTTTAAAGGTTGATTCTTAGTCACTGTTTGCATTTAAACACACTAATTTACAATAAGAAATGGTTTTATATGCGGCTTAGTACTTCTGTTAACTAAGAAACTATGGATATCTACATGCATTTACATTATAATTTGGCTTAGTATTTGTCCTGATTTGTTGGACATTTCTTGTTTGCTAGCTTATTTGCCTTTTCATAGGTTAGGAACACATCTCAGTGCAAACTGGAACTCAGTAGAAAATTCACAAATAGAGGAAATTAAAATTGATTACTTGGTTAAATAAGAAACTCCAAAGCATTACACGTAACTTAAGACATGCTTTGTACTTATTTACAGGTACTGCCTCTGTTGGTAAAAATGACTGCTCCATACTGTCACATCCTCCAGGACATTGCTTCCCAACACCGCTGCTCACAGATGAAAGCAAGGAAGCCAGGATGCTAATTTTATTTTCGTTTTTACTGTTCCAGAGTTTCATGTTTGCCATTAAAATAATGACACAAACCAAAATCACTAAAATACTTTTTTTTCCTCTACCTCCAGAAGAGGTTACTATGACAAGAGATAGTTTAGTATTTCCACACAGGAGCTCAGCCAGTGACTTCTATAACTTCATGCCTCATTTGCTCCTTTGTAGCATCTAACAGGTAGAAGCCAGTTGATTCAAAGAACATTTGTGGAGTCAGGCACATCACTTAGGTATTTCAATTTCTGAAGTATTATTTTGATTAGGAATGTGATGAGTCAACATAAAATTCTAAAAAGTCAAGTAACTTCATAATGCGAGGTAGTCAACATAAGATTCAGGGAAAACAGTCACTCCAGAGTGCTTAGATTTAATGCAGAGCACATCTAGAGAAAATATATACGTATAAAAATAGAGAATGTGTATGTACATGTGTACATCTTTAAATAAATACTAATTTTAGTTTATTTCCCCACTAAACAGGTAGACACACACACCAAAAAACATGGTCCAGATTAACAGATCTTTACTTTATTCCTGACTCCTGTCGAACAACATTGTAGGGAAGAGAAATTAGCAAGCAACTTCCAAGTTTTTCTACTCATTGAAGAATAGTATTTTAAAGCTATATAGACAAGAGCATTTAATGTACTATTAATCAAGCGTAGTCTAAGGATGCAAGACTTCTGCTTGGTAAAATAAGCCTTGAGATGCCACCCTCATGCACACACATTTATTTGGGTAAATATGTTAAAATCTGTTTGAAATTTTTAAACCTCTAGAATGGTTTCAAAGTTTTCTTTGTAATTAAACCCTTACAAAACACATTCTGAAATGAATTCTAATCAATTTTACTGAAGTGCACAAAGGGTTACAAACTCTTCTTGTTCTTCACAGAAATCATCTTCAACTGGAATTTATATGAACTATGTGTCCTCACACCAGTAAGACTGTCTGCTTAACTTTTTCTCTTTTAAATAGCTGGACTCTTATTTGAATACCTTGCAAGCATAACTACAGAACAAGCCACCATAACATTACATACAGCTTAATACTTTGTCTTTTTCTGAAGCTCTCTAGAAAGAAATAGTCTCAAGTACAACTGACAGCATCTTCGCAAGTCAAAGGGAGTGAGGTGCAAGTCTTTCTTCCCTGTAGGTTAAGGCACAATTTAATTTCTCTGGCTCAGGTGCATGTATGGAGAGAATCACAAGTGACTATTCATTCTCTCTCTACGGGGAGTTAGTCATTGCAGCTTGCTGTTTGGAAGAGAAAATGGTTTCATGTTAAAAACAAAACTATTATTTCTGTTCTCCTGTAAATGGACACTCTGTACTTTGCTACGCTACCTACAGAAAAGGCCTCAATAAATATCTTAAAACCCCTTTCACCATTTGCTAGGGCACGGTCAGCAGAACACAGAGCTGCTCACAACATCAGATGTTTATGCAGTACTAACTCACAGTAAATATCTTATAAATCAAGAGCAAAATAGCTTTCATTCTGTCAAAAAGAGCTCAAGTGGGAACAAGTACATGAAATCTGACCTTTACATCAAAAATGTCTTTTGGTTACCACCAAGAAAAACAGGTTCTGTTACAAAAGCTTTCAGCAATTCTGCGTTTCTAAACCTACTTGATGAATATTCCTATGTATTTTGCCCTGTCTAAGACCCAACAAGAACCTTTTGCGGGGGTTGGGGGGGGAGGACTGAAATGCACCAGAGACCTACTGCTATCCACAGCCACCAGATGTATTGATTTGGAAAGTATTGCTAGCCATCTTGATTTTGGATTCAGAGACAACCTTTGCATCAGTTCAGTTGCTCATGGATTCAAGAGCCCAATTCAAAAGAAAAAAAAAGGTTGTTCATACTGGAACCCATCCAGTTACTTTTGACTATCAGTCATGCATCAGCTATGATTTTCACATGCTGATTACCCAAAAAAAACCCCAAAAGCCACCTACCACCATCTTAAATCTTTATAGTTAAAATAGTTTTCAGTTATACAATAAATTTTAACTATTTTAAAATAACTACACTAACAAAAATAATACTGAATAACAACTAACATTCGAGTATTTATAAACATTATCTTACCTTTGTCAACTGGGTAGATGTAAACACCCTTTATAAGCTTCTACATTTCTAGGATTATTTATATCGATTGTAGTTTTTCTCTAGATACTAGCAAGTCTCATTAAGAAAAAGGAGCCAGCGTTGTCAAAACGTAGCTTTTAAATCGCTGCTCAAAGCTCTTCAGCAGAAGGCAGTCCCACTGAGGACCTGAAGTGATGCACAGACTTTGCTGAGACACAGAAAACGTCATAGTGAAACAGTGCACTCACCTATACAGAGATCAACTTCCTATTTCTTCACATATTGCCGGGCAGACATTTCAACAAAGGTGAACGAAAGCTTGTCAATTAAAAGCAATAAAAGCAGTAAAACTACACTAAGCCTAGCTAAAACACAATTCCAATCTCTATATAATGAACAACAGTATCACCACCTTGACTCACAAAAGCATTAAGATGGTAAACTACTTGTTTTCCTGAAACACTAGAGTGTTAATGAGTCCTTCGAAGAAATTACTAATTCACCATTCAGGCCAACATGCAAATACCATAATAAGAAGAAAAAGGGTAAGACAGAATGTCTTATGTTGCTTCCTATTCAGTACACCTTACTGTACTAAGAATGAGAGTACAATTCTCTGGAAACATCCCAGTAGTGTTAAAATTAAAAATGTGCGTCATATTTCTTACTTAGTAGTGAGGGACATTATTCATTAGAACTACTAGTGCCTGTAGTGTATACAGAAACCCCAATGTCTTCGCATCGGGACAGGGTATCTGTTTAAAGGAGACATTTAGACATTTTCAGCAAACAGAGTTTACCTGGATGACATTTAATGACCTGCGATTTAAACCAGGAGATTAGGCCAATAATCTCATGCTTTCTTGTACTCTTCAATCCTTTTAGCATAACTAAAAAGCAGTCGTAATGCATACACACAGATTAGATTAATTATGAAGGCACTGTAACCTGTCTCATTATTTCCTAAATCTTAAGTGCCCAAATCTGGAACCTTTCAAGTTCATTGAAGATAAGCTTTTGGATGTTTAGAAGGTGTTTAATAACCAACTTGACATTAAATTTAACCCATGTACTAGGCCCACCGAGGCATTCAATATGAAAATAAATGAAGCTGCAAAATAAATTGTTTACCCTAGCACACGTGCATGTATACACACAAACACCTGTGTGCATATGTATTATGTGTTTGTAAATATATATAATGCGCATATAAAACACGTATCTGCACCTAGTCATATATAAAAATGCATAAACATGTAGCTATATACCAAATGAGTTATCAGCTGCACAATTAGACAAGGCTATACAGACAGTTTTCCCCAGAATTCAACTGGCAGACCACCCAGAAACAGCTGGTAAAGAGCAGAATGTAGGTTTTTTTAGATTATCAGTAAAACACTAGACAGGATGACAATGATAAATACAATTTCAAGAAGTTCCATTACAACTTGAGGGGAGTGAGCCTAATACTAAAGCTTAACACCCCCTGTAAACTATTCCTAAACTTGAAATTGATGAGATAGCTGGTATGCTGACTGGTCATCACGATATGCAGACAGTAATAAGAGCGATGGTACTCCTCTTATCGTTTCTGTATTTTCCTGTCATTTCCATATTTACAAATGCCCCACTATCCATGTTGGGTCAGGTTAGCTGACAGGATACAGCCATCTCCTGCTGAGAACACACAAGTTTCCTAAGCAGCACTTTGAAAGGGGGAGACAACTGTGAAATACAAGAATGGGAAAATTAACATATCCTCTGCTTCTCTTACTGGTCACAAAAGTCAAAGCTGTAAGATGGGAGCTCCTGCATCACAACGAACATTCAACAGCCATATCTAACCCACAGCTCTGCTGCTGTCTTTGAACTGTTAGCTCTTTAAGACAGGAAGAATGTTTCTGAAATTCCAGAATTTTGCCTAAGACTTAAGGGTTAAGACAAAATAATGAAGCAAAAGGTCCCACACAGCATCCATTCCTTAAGGGTATAAAAGCCAAGTCAAAATTAGCTTATCATAGTGAGGCCTGAAGAGCCAGAAATCCTTCCTCTCCGTGTCATGCATAGGTGATCTTGGCCAGACTACTTGCACATGCATCTTGGGGTGTGAAAGCATAAATGGGCAAAATCAACTTAATTACAGGTTTTGTGAAATCAAATTGCCTTCCTCCTCCGTAAGATCTGACACTGAGCTTTGTTACACTGATTTCCTGCATTATCACTAACACTCAGAGTTGGGGGCGGGGGATGGCGGAGCAGGGACCTGCCTTCTGTATAGCCAAAGGATCAAGCTTCTACTCCAGTTTGGGCAATTTAATCAGCCTGAGGGGCTTGACTGACTTTGAAGACAGTCAATTTGCATTTTAATCTAACATGTACTAATGGCATGCTTACTTCGAGCTGATTTGGAAGAGGAAAATACGGATGTTATTCCTCAAAATGACTTTTTGCTTCCCAAGATGGAACTCTAGATTCATCTAAGCTTCTTAGCTGACCACTGTTACCATACTGAACATCACATATATTTTATCTTCACAAACACTCCAGCGAAGCAGTGAAATATCATCATCATCTCTCAGTAACTAATGAGGAACAGAGGCACAGAAGTGGAAGACAAAGAAGAAAAATAAAACAACTTGCCTACTATCACAAAGAAATGCTCATTTACTGTGAAAAGGAAATGAAGTCTCAAGTTCCTAGCTAGCTGTCTAGCTGCTAGATCACATTCCTTTCATATGGAACAGACAGACAATTGAAAAGTCAGCAGTTACATATTGTTCTATGATCCAGATCACATTTGTCCTGTACCTCTGCTTACCTAACAGCTTAAATCACCTTAGCAAACAGCTGTACTTCCCTTACGCCTGGCTGCTGAGCTAGAAGGTTTTCACATGGGAGGTTTTTCTTGGTCTTGCCTTGCTTGTGTATGCAATGACTGTTGAAATGTTGTCTTAGTCAATCACCATGACTGCTCACCTAAATTCTTTTTCAGTGTCCTCAGCTGAAGGTTGTTGGTGGACAGTAATTTCTTCCCTTCCAAGGTGCACAGGCACACAGGATGTGCAAGTTCAAGTGAAGAGAGAGCAACAAAAATGTTTGGGTGGAATGCAAGAAAGAGTACAGAAAAATAAAATTAACTCATAAAATCTTTGTTGTGTCTTGCTTGAATTCACCAGGAACACAGCATAAAGAACAGCAGAATGCTGGATAATTTCTGCAGCAGTCACAAACATTAATATTTATGGTCATAGTGGTACCCTTTCCCAGCTACCTCGGAATGGCAGAACAGTGAGCCCTTCCTCATCGTCACCTCACACATAACCTTAGCACACTATTTAGCAAGTGTTGCTTCTGGATTCCTTCACTTGTAAAGCACATTTTGAAACTAGCTCTTTTCCCACCCGGCACTCTTCCTGCCCTACCGCAGCCTGTTGGGCAGCAGTACAAGGGGAAACAGAAAGGTTAGCTGTTAGTTCTGTACAATTTTCTTGTGGCATCAGTGATTAGAATCCTAGAAAACAGGCAATAAACCTGACAGCTGTCCTTGTGCATTTCTAAATACTCTGCAAGCAGTACTGCATAACATGTCTCCAGTGACAAACTAAATTTTATTTGTGAGATGAAACACGAATCTGGATCATACTTCTCAAAGGAATGAGCTGAACGCTTCTAAAATGTGCTCACTGATACTGACCTCTCCTCTCAGAGGGAAAGAGTTAAACAGCTTCTCTTATTCCCCAAAGACTGCTGGTCCCACGCAGAGGTGCCATGTTTTATTTAAAACATGCTCTCTCTCAGTAACCACTTGTTCTAATTGGCAAGGCAAGGCTGGGTCCCCAAAGCACATAGCTCGTTACACTCAGTTTGGATTACAAAAACACGATGAAACAAACTGCATCGAAATGTACAAATTAACAGCTCAGGAGTGCACGACACGGACATGGAATTAGATTGTAATATGGAACAAACTCCACAGGGAGGCTAGGGAACAAATCACTAGTGTCTCTATAAACTACAGAAGGTTTCCAAACGAGCAAATACACAAAACAGAGCACAGACTTTTCTATAACTCAAGCAAATTGCTAAATGCGAAAAAAAGAAAAAAACATTCTCTCTCGTATCTTATGCATGCATTTATAGCAAAATGTGCAACCCACAGGTTTCATTTATTCAACTTCTGTGTAACACCATTCTGAATAGGCAACTCCGCTTTCATGCTGGCAATGTGCAAACATCATGGCAATTAAAGTCATATCTCTGAACTTTTTTTATTTTTTTTTGAACATCATCAGGGAACCTATGCACAAGAGACTAAATTACAGCTGGTGTTTCAACAAGTCATTTGGAAAGGTTAGGAGTTGGAAGGTGAACAAGATATTAAAGAAAGAGAAAGAAAACAGCTTTAACATGAAGAGGAAAATATACTAGAGAACAGAACCACGAAGCAAACTAAAAATAATGCAAATCTGAGACAAAAAGGGGCTGAGCTCTTTTGTTTACTCGTAGATCAACAATCTGTACAATGGGCCTGGCAATCCCTTGAGATAAGAAAAAGAGAAGACAAAAAAAACAGTAATATCTAGTCAAGATAGAGGAAAAATTTAAATTAAGGATATTTGGCAGTCTTTTCAGGAAGCCAGCACTGGGATAATGTCCTATTTTAAGTCTAATCTATAGTTTTTTAAACAAATGAGCCCCAGATTAATAGGCACAGCAAGTCCAGAAGGTTTTAGGTACCCTTCTCTCCCACATTTCCAGTTTATACATAGGGTACTAAGAACATGTAGCATAAATATGCTAGATGATTTGGCTGATGGGACTATTTTTGACAGAACCAGAACAATTAGTCCTAAGCTTAGATAAGACAAATATACTTGAACAAACCCATTTTGTCCTATTAACTTATATTTCTCTGACAAAACTTTAAGAAAGGATAGGGAAAAAGGAGTAAATTAAAAGCACAGAAGTCCTTTCCCATTCCTTTCTCAAAATATTGCCCTAACAACTCACAACAGAGCTATTACTCAGATCTTTGCACTTTTTAAAGCTGCAGAATAATGCTTACTTACAGAGTAAAAAGAATCTTTGGGGTCAGCAGTGCAAATCAAGCTTATAAATAAGTGAAGCCCAAGTAAAGTCATTCATACAATTCTGTGCTTAATTCCATTTCATGATTACTATCTTTCTCAAGCTTAGTATACATCTGAGTTTTTCAAGCTTACTAATTATGTTAAGACATCTTTTCCCTACCAGTTTTCTCCCTTTAAAAATTCTTTGGGCACAGAGTAAGAGAAATTAAATGCATGCCAAACAAAATCTACGTTTATATCTGGAGTGCTACAGATCTTTATTAGCAGGCGCTCCAGTAATTAGCAGCATCTCTATTGCCACTGTAAACAACTAACCAGTTTTTACAAAGAATTGTTTAGCTTCAAGCCTGAGTGTGCAATAAAAATGGAAAATGAAACTTTACTAGTCTCAAGTGCTAGCCAGTGAGTGCTGCTTTCTGTAGCAAGCAGTCCGTGTGCTTCAAAATACAAAGCCAGACATGACTACAGCAACAATTCTAGCCTAACGAAGCAACAAATTGAAGCACTAGTTTCCATTAGGAACCAACAAAGGTAACACCATGCTGCAGCCTTCCTGAGAAAGATGCATTTTGTGCACACAAAGAAAACTAGTACTTGGTGTTTGTTTTTTTTAAGCTGTTGAAAATGCTTGCTCTTTTCTAGCAATCAAAGTACTACAATATGTGGATTCGCATCAGATATTACAAAGGTATGGAAAAATGCAAGCATGACTGATTAATTGTTCATTTAGGAACAAAAAATTTATGAAGGGCTAAGTATAGTTTATCATTTATCATGCAACAGGATACAGCAAGGATTACAGAATATGAACTACCAAAATGCAAGATGCAATTTTTCACAATGTTTCCAGTAACCTGACAGTTTGACTGACGGTCAAATTAGCACCTGATTAACAGCAAAATCTCTTTAGGCAGGAATGCTGGGTTTTGCCAGATCATCCTTAGAGTAGGTGATATTACTACCATGCAAGACAGCATTCTAAACAGTTCCCAGGATTTACAAAGACAGTGAAAAGGGGAAACTGCGTTATTCAGTGACTGAGTCACATAAAAACCCCACAGTTCTGTAAGCTCTGAACATTGTGTATGACTTGGGCATGACAAAATCAAGGTCTGCTCAACAAAACAGAAGAGTTAAGATACACAAAAATATGCAGTAACTCCACAGTCAGACATCTGAGTGAGTTTTGAAAATAGAAAGAATAGCAAATAATCTGGCATTTCTAGAATCAGATGATATATAGAAGATATAAATGTCCATTTTTGTTCTTTTTTCTCCTTATCGGATCTCTCAAACTCAAGAGAAAATAAAATACACTGTTGAAGTTAGAAAACTTTATAATCCGGCATAGAGCCAAACATACATACTGAAAATACTTCTGTGATTACCAGCAAGGCTGATTTCCTACTTGATGGAAGGGGATTAAAATTCTTAAATTTCTTTTTTACTCAACAAGTGCTTCACAGAACATAAACACCGCGCAGCTGGATTAAGAAAAGATACGGACATCCACCTCCAGAAAGTTTGAATTACACCATCAAACAAATGCTATGAAACTGATTCACAAAACCATGAATACCCTCATTATCATTTCATCTTCTTCCAGTTTTCCAAGCACATCTCCCCACCAAACCATCCAGTGCTGCACTTACCTTTAGCTTCACACATTATTGAACAACCTGAAATCCACTTCCTGCATCCCTCTGGCCAAGGCTGACTGCACCATCACAAAAATTAAACTTTCCAGACTCCCAATCAAATGGATTAAAGGCAGAGTGCAGGTTTTTTGAGCTATTTAAGTAGAAAGTCTAGTTTTACAGTTTTCTGTATTTAAATATTTATTCTTACCCTTAACAGTTTGTTCTGCGACTGTTCCCACAGGCTCCAATTAAAATGGAGTTCTTGTGGTACCAGGTGTTGTTTTTGTGAATGTTTGTAGAATTCCTACCTGAAAGAGCCTACTTTTACAAAGTGGCTTTTCAAAAGCACTCAAACAATGTCCCTACCTGAAGTTGATAGTAAAACTTCTCTAAACCTAATGGGAGCAAAAGTAGATTAATAAAGAGCACTTTTGAAAAAATTCACTCATCACCCTCCTGTATTTTAACCAGATTTAGCAGTTTACTGTATTGAAAGAAGAGAGGCTGCAGTATTAGCAAAAGATATGGTGTCACTAAGGGAGATGCTCTGGCTGTAATTTGCATTTTTTCCACTTACCAGCCTACATTCTGATTAAAGAAAACCTACACTTTATTGAATTTGTATTCAGAACGTGCAAGAAGTCTGAAGCAACTATGCCTTAACCATCTCAAGAGCAAATTTATGTAAAGCAATTTAATATGCAGGATTACACTTGTACTGTATCTGGAGACTCTGAGGCATCGATTGCACATGGTCAGCACTGAATTGGAGACAGAATGTTGAGAAGTGCTTTGCAGGAGTACAATTAACTTCAGACGATTTCAGAGGCTCTTGAACGTTTCAGTCTGCTACTTCTACTGGGCTTAAACAAAACAAATCAGGAATTCCTTCTTGGAACAGGCAGATGGGGTGAAGGAGGCAAAGAGGGCTGAAAAGGACAGCTAACTTCAAGTTCCTCTCCACTATTCATCAACCTTTATGCACAAGCCAATACAGCACATGAGGAACAGCAGACTTGTCCTTGTGCAGAAGAGCTCAGTGAACCCTGCAGTCAACACATTGGGCTCTTCCAGGCAAAGGGTTGCGTGTATCTGGAGTATCCAGCTCACTCTTCCACAGAGAGCTGAACAACCTGATCTCTAAAATAACCTGTGAAAAATATTTTCCCGTTTCATATAAGAAAACGTACAAAGCCAAAACCAGGAGTTCCAGTCCCCTTGCTACTTTTAGTGAAAGTATCTTGATAACTATTTAGAAATCGCTAGTATTTGGTCAAACAAGGAGGCAAACAGAGCCCATGACCACTGCTTTTTGCTCCATTTCTGTGCTTATTAAACCATACTTCCTATCACCATCACAGACATCTAACAATGACCACTTTTCCCCATTCATGGGGAGGAGAGGAAGGGTAGAAGCAAAGAACAGCTCACGATCACGTATACCCAAATGGGTATATAGTTCAGAAGGTCTGAGAAACCAGTAAAGATAGGAAGGTTCCACGTAATACCTTATATTGCAATGTAAACGCAACAACGTTTTAATCTCTTGCTGAACTGTTGTCCTTCTCCTATAACTTATATAAAAATATAAGGTTTATGCAAATACAAGGAGCTTTGCTGCTGTGTACGTCCAGAATTATTAAAGAAAAAAAAAAGACTGGATTCTAACCCTTCCATCTGAAAAAGGAAAGAAAAAAGTCATTTAATGAAGTTACTAACCTTTTTCGTTGTGTGGATTTCTTTTTTCTAAAATAAAAGAGAAAGGAAACGATGGTCAAGAAAAATAATAATTCCCAATTTTCCCCTGCATACAAATCTCCTTTAATACATTTGAATGAATAACCTGCCATACTAAAAGAAAAAAGCTGATTTTTTTTTCCACATCTCATCTTTGGAGTGCTTGGAATGGTTAAAAGCATATTTCAACAGTTCTCTTGTCTAAATTCTTGCTGTCTGCAGTGGTTCAATTCACAGAAACAAGTTATGTGTCTTTATTTCAACATTGTGACTGGAAACCCAGTAAAAATATACTCAAAATATTTCAGTAACATCTGAAAAAAAATAAAAAAGACTTGTGGGGCTGATGATACTGAGAGTTTTTGAGTTATTGCTCAAACGGGACTGGAAGACTGATTATTTCAATATTAGTTGTTGAAGGAACCATAGTTAAGATCTGAGACGATAGAGTAAAATTGCCTTTTTCCAAAATATTACGTTTTGTTCCAATTAGCAGTAGCTTTTTAAGTTTCTCAAACTTTTCAAAATTCCCATTCCATTAAAATAAACAAGCTACAATAACTGTAAAGAAAATCTTGAAAAATTTAAGAGGGAAGCTACTTTTTTTTCCCCTAAATCACACATGTTTAGATACCATCTTACATTTTTACAGCAGAAAATGAATGTGATCAGAGGGAACGGCTCTTCAGGAGAATTACAGAGCAGAAGCCAAGAAAGGATCATAGAAAATTCTTCATTAAAAAAACAGACAAAGAAAAAGACAACAATAAAACCAAAAAGAAAGATGTTTTATTTAATGCCTGGCCTGCTGGTTGTCAAGCTTTGGGTACTCTGGTAAACCCAGAATATGAAGAATGGGCCATTTTGGTATCTCAGAATCAGAAAATCCGCATTTCTGAAGTATGCAAACAAAAGCTAGTTTACAATGCTAATAAGAACACAACAGTACTGAGTCAAATCAAACACCTAGTAGCTTATTTCTGACCATGGTCTGTAGGGAAAGAGTACACGAAAGGACTTGCACTTTCTTCAGTATACCCTTCCAGTGATCCATGGCTTTGGAAAATAGCTAGAGGAATATACACACCATTTTGCTGAAAAGCCTTTAACAATCTTTATTTTCCATGTGCTTAATAAAGTGATGCTGAACCCAAGATTTAAAATCTACAAGTCAAAATATATTTTTTGTACAAACCTCAGTAAAAGCGTTTGTTTGTTTGTTTTAGGGGTGGGGGGATACACTTTGCCTTAAATTTCCAAGATTCTATCGCTTTTGCACTGGAAACCAATGACCTTTGAAAAAATAAAAAAAACGTGCAAGCCCAATATTATGGCCAGCTTCTGTTCTAAAAGGGAATATTTCACAGACAAGCCAATGACTGAAAGCTTCAATTTTTTTTTTCCAACTTTTTAATACTGTACCTGTTCCCCAAGAGAAATTAAAATCATGAACTATGACAGCACTTTAATTACAATTAAAAATAAGCTTACAATACTAAACAATACCACAAAAATTTCAGAAAGGCAAAGCCACAAGATGCTAACAGGAAAAGGTCAATAGCAATTCCTAACATCTTACACTGTAGCAATGACCTTGCATAAGAAAATAATACGTAGCAATTATAAGTAGCCTACTAATGAGCTACTGATGATTTAGTTTCCAAGGGCTGCAAATTAAAAAGAAATGAAACTAGGGGGTTTTTATAGCAACTTTTCCCTTTTTCATCCATACCTTATTTCAGAGGATATTACAAAACAAATCCTACAATATTCCAAATTCAGACTTTTGCCTTTTTGAAAGCTACATCATCCATACAGGTGCTGTGCTACCAGCGGAGCTTTTTAGCTCAAGGGCATTCCTGACTTCCATAAACTTCAAGAGCAAGGCTTCATTGGTACATTTACACAAGAGGTTCTTGATTAGCAAATAAATCAAGTACCAAAGTGAGGAAAATCTGATTACACATACACACTGAAGGAAGAGAAACCCATGCAAAAACCCTGAAGGAGATGCCAACAATGTGCTTTCAATAATCTAACAAAACAAAACAAACAAAAAAAAAAAACACAAAACCTTTTACTGCACTTACCAGCAAAGCATTTGGAACAGAGATTCATAGTCTTGCTGGACCTGGGGCAAAATAAAAAAAAATAGAGCTAAAAAATTCATTGTAATTCTAATCAACACGGGGCAGTTTTTCAGGAATGAAGCAAGGGTACAGGCAGGGTAAGAATTTAAATGGCCGGGAATCAAAGATAACAACAGGCTACAAGTGGCCGACCCAGGAACAGGGACGGGGACGAGACTTCATCTGACAGTCTCTTTGCAATTTACAGAGCTTTTAAAACACAACTTTCCCTTATTTAACTCATACTCGAGAATAAGCTTGCTTTACCATTCAAGGTATTTTTGCCCACCCATCAATCAGATTGTTCTGTTGCAATACGACAACAATGACAGGCAGGAAGGGCCAATACATTCCACTTGAATATTCAAGCTCCCTTTGGCAGCAGCCTTGCAGGCCTGACGAATCCTGACTGCAGCACAGCAACAGAGAGATTAAAGTATTGCACTTATAAGGACATAGACAGATGTGCTCTTGGAAGTGGAGCTGGAATGGTTTAAGGAGTTATTACCTCAAGCTGTTCATTACTACCCTCAGCTGCATCCAGCAGTAATTTAAAATAACCTGGCTGACTTTGCACTGACATGGACTAGGACAGTTCAGATGATCCATTAGTGTGGCTCAACTTTCGGGGCAGTAACCTTCAGCTGAGAGAAAAACAGCTGGAGAATGACAGCAAGATCTTAAGCCTCCCAGATGTCTCCAAAGCGTTCGTGCAATTATGCCACGAGTGTTCACCCTCAGAGGAAGTCAGTAGGCCCACAACCTTCCACCACCACCAACGTTAAGGCTACAGACCTCTCCAGGGCTACCATGAAACTACTGAAAGCAACATACTATGGGAGCACCAGTTTCTCCCAGCTTACTAAAAGTTCCCTTCCAATATCACGACTTCCCTTTCAGAAAGTGAGCTGGAGAATATTCTCAAAATGTCTCAAAGTGTTGAAATGTCTTTAGGTAAGAGCAACCCAGTTTCTGTGCACACTGCCCAATGTTTCATTCGTTCAATCGTCCCGAATCAGCTCTCCCATTATATATAAGCATTAACACTGCCCTGAGCAGGCCTGAAAGTACATATTGCTAGGCAAGGTTGTACCAAAATTGTCCATGCCCAGAAGACCTTTTTTGCCCTCCTTGGGGCAGCCTCTTAGCTGGAAGATCTCATTTAGCCAAATAAATTGCATCTTTATCTTTGGAAGTATGCGTAACTTGAAAACAATTGAGACTACCAAACCAGCTGTTTCCTAATGCCAGCCAAACATGGCTAGAATTTTGAGATGAGATCTGCACCTTACCATATACAAATTACAAAAATCAAGACTCTAGACGAAAATTTTGAATTTTTTTTCCAAAGCAATTAGATCACAAACGATGACACCTATTAGAATTATAATTTTTTCCCCCTCAGAGTTTGCAAATGGATATTTTGAATGACTTTCCAGTCACAAAGCGGATCCAGGCTTGATCAATCATATCTTAGTATTAGTCACATCAAAACATTACAGATGCTTTTCAGTTCATGCACATTTGAAAGCTGGTTTACATCAGGCTCAAGAATTCTAGAAGAACACAGTTCACTGCAGATATGAGACATAAGCGTTTGCCAGCTATAGCAAGAGCCACAGACACATGAAAGCTAGTTTTAAATGCAAACAGTATGTGCACAGGATAAAAGTTAATTCCCAGGAAAGGAAAAGCAGAACAGCATTTGTAGCCACACAAATACATCATCGTATTGGTATATACCCAGAGATTCAATATCTATGTTGACAGTCTGCACAGATTATCTACCTTCAAAAGAACTGCAATTAAAAACAGCATGGTGAGTCAACACCTACAGCATTAGTGTGCTGCAGTTCAGTACTCACTGCTTATGGGTTAGACCTTCTGGAGCAGCTCAATATGCCAGGCAGGAGCTTCTCTGCAAAGCCATTAAACCCCAGGGGCAGCAAAGAAAAAGAAAGGTAGAGTTCAGATGGTTCATATTGATGACATCGGAACGGGCAATGACAAATGTTTTCAGTGGCATCATCAACCATCTCAGCTGTTAAATATCAATCCAAATCCTCATACAATATTTACTTTTCAAAGCACCAACAACGAGAAACACACACGCGCACACACAACATCCAGCCACGTGAAAAAAGAAAAAAGGCTGCCATTTACTCATAACACAAAAACTGTTTTCCGAAAGGACAGTGCTATTGGACAAGCAACTTTGCGAGCTAAACATCTTCAGTTCACTGTTATTCTCTCAAGTTTCACTTTCCGATCCCTTTATACACTTTAAGGTATCCAAGTTAGTCTGAGGCTGCAGCATTGGATGAGAATCTAGGCTTTGAGTGGTTTTTTGTTCCCATTTTTTTGGTTTCTTTTACACAGTCACTTAGGTCACTGCAGATGCATCGACATTAAACCAATACTAAGATAATGCCATTTATTTATTTTTTTTAATCAGAGACGGTAGCAGTGCTGATCAACCATCACCCCTTTTGGAAAGTGCAATATTTAATTAGAGCAAATGTTTCTACAAAAGAAAACATATCAAGCAGTTTACATCTGTAAAGCTTAGCAGGTATTATCTGAGAGACGTGTCCGTGTCTGTCAAGTAAAATATATGTTTGATGGCTCTTTGTTACACTGCAAATCCCTCCTCTCAGAGCTAGGATTTCCTCTTTCCTCTCACCAGCCCCTTAAAATTAAGCACACCTCCATATGCTATTTTTCCTCATGTAAATCTTGTTAGCCACATTGCTATTTTACATTAATTACTTCCCAGTGACTCCAGCATTCACCAGAAGCTCATGCTGCCAGCCAGGAACACCAAAATAATTTTTTTCTACGTTCCTGACAGTCTTTTCAAATATACATCTGTAATATCTGTTATTTCTCAAGGTAATTTTATTTGAAATGCTCAAAGCTCTAAAGCATCAAATGGTCATGACCCGTGATCCCGGTACAGCCCCCTTTGTTTCCACTTCATGGTCGCACTGGGCAACTCTGCTTAAAGTACATTTCTAGGAAAAGCAATACATTTCAGGCTTCTAGGAACATTCATTAAAATCATGAGAGTAAAGGTGAATAAGGCATAGGCAGCTGAAAGTCCAAGTGAACCCTGGCAAGGAGAACTGGATGTTTTAGACTGCAGTTCCTCAGGCTGACGCCCAGCACTCCCACACCTTTCTCTCACAGTTAGGTTGGGGATATTCGACATGCTGCCGCATCAGATATCAAATCTCTGTTTTTAACAGGACATATTAAAGTAATTCCCAGATCTCCCTCATAAAAGTCAGCTTTGTGCTTAACAGCATCTAATCCACACATTTTATATGTACGATATCCCTACAAAGCCAGTTTTGTATTAGTAATTTACAATCTCCACTTGTACATAATTTAAGCCAGTATTCAGAAAGACATTCATATTTATGGATAAATCAAGTCAAATAGAATGGTATTATCTTAGAGGCAGAATATAAAGTTAAACCCTACTCGAAGGTACTTCCATCTGTCAAAAAGAAACCGTTTAACTAAAGGGTGATACGAAATTATTATGCAGATTTGGAAACCACAAGGTGAAGCATGCTCGGAAGGTCAAGTGGCAGAGCAAATTACAGGCAGAGGATCTTCAAGTCAAGTTGGAAAAATCCCAGAGGCTACAGAATGATTGCATGCAACTATTCCACAGGACGTGGTCTGAAGTAACTTTAGGGATCAAAAGTGCTTCTCCTTCCAAGAAAAAAAAAAAAAAAAACACAAACGCCCTTAAAACATGGCCTTGAAAGTAGTAACAATGACACAGGGACTTGGAAAAAGGAAGAAACTTAGGGAAACAGGACATCCCAGAAAATGTAGTATATTTATACTTCAAGCAATAAATAAATCATATGTAAGGGTAAAAATCAAAAAAAAAAAAAAAACACCTCATTTCAGGATATTCAAACCATCAACCCTTACTTGGATTGTTGTGCCTACAAATTTCCATAGCTATTCGAACCTACAGACAGAAGCACACACAGACCACTGTAAGGTCCTAACTTCAGTGAGATCAACATCTGCATCTCAGACTAAATGTGCGTAAAGGAAAGTGAGAGGCACTAAATGCCAAAAATAACATTCTTCCACTCCTACATATCGATATACTGTAACTAGTTAATAAAATTGAAAACTAAGATTCTTATTCAGACACCCTGCTTCCCTTTTCATATATTACTTTCAGTACGTTCATATGAAGGTGTGGCCTTATCTACCTCACTAAAAGCAGTGAAAATATTTTCTCAAATATATCCCCTGCTCTACTAATTATTCCTTTCATTTCTTGCCATTTGGCAGCGTACCATTGCAAGGTACCATCCAAATCAATGTGCACTCTGCTCTTACGTCTTCACTGGAAGTCTGCTTTTCCTTTCCCCTCTCCCAGTAAATAACTTTTATCAATATGAAACCACAGCTAGAGAATGATTCTAGCCATAGATCTCAAAAGATTGTTAGATGTATCACAGTTGATTTGAATAGCCAGAACCTAAAAGAGAATCTCAGTCTGAAGATTTACGAGTAAATTGCGTGCAGAAACTTGGAGCATTGGAAGAGAGTTTAAAAGAATTATCCAGAAATCCACTTCATCTCAGCATCCTCAGACTTCCTAATGACAACAATTTTCTGCCAAGAAACTTGGGTAGGCATACCTAATAAATACTGAAGGTTTTGTAACAAAACCTTACATCTTCCAGCAAACTGTCAGGCACTTCCTAGCTTCCCCATTCCCGTCTTTAAGAAGAAAGATGAAAAAGCTAACCAGAAATGCTAAAAACTAATACTAGCTAAACTTCACACTGACGTGCCAAATGGCAATACAAAATGCTCAATTAGGTCTATATTACAATATCTCCCACACATTTTAAGGTAATAGTGAAATAGCATTATTAATGCAAATGCTCACCAATGGCAGTCCTGGTGCAGCTGCACGAGAGTAAAAATAAGTAATGATTCCAGCACGGGTGTATATTCTCAATGCTTACAAACCCCACAGAGCAACAGTAATTTTTGGAAATAATTTTTCTTCAGTTATCTTTCAGGAATAGAACAAGGAATTTGGAGAAAGCAGCTTTCATATAGGATGCATGCATTAAATATTTGATTTTAAATCTATTTAAGCCACAGGTGCAAATTAAGTATGATTTTGCTTTTTTATTGGAAACGAGAGTTTCCAGCATATCTAGTAATGATTCTTTATGACTTACAAGTTCCTATGACTTGGTAGCAGGAAAACATATCTGCTTCAGTGGCCCTATAATTGCATTGGTGATTAAACACATCGTGTTAAACGCTTCTTGGGCCTCTTCCAGTCTACCAATTAGAGTGGGATCTCAGCGTCACTGCAGTCAGATACATCCTAGCCCCTGAATGATACCTGTCCAGTATGTCAGGGGCCGTATGTTTGAGAAACATTAACATGTCATGAGTCTTGTCATTAATTAGTTAAAACTACACAGAAGCCTCCACCCCATACATTCTGCACACACTGTTTCATGTATTTGGCAACTTAGCCCAACTATAACATATGTTAAAGCAATGCATTTATACTACTGTAGTTAATGGTCTGTCACCATTTCCATTATAAAGCAATTTTCAAAGGTTTATAACTCTGCTGAAGAATTCACTCCGAGCTGAATCCTGGCACACAGTAAAAGCAAACCCATAGCCCACACATGTTTACTTTCATCCAACCAGACTGGGAGGATTATTTATCATTAGAAGAAAATTGATCCAGTTCTGTATTTCCCTTACACTTTTCATCATTTGCTCAGAGCATATAACACTTCACCTTGTACAGAAAGGAGGTTAATTAGACTGTATTAATAAGACTCTCAATCATCCCTTTGAAAGTTCTGTATATCCTGCACACTGGCTTCCCAAGAAAGCCATTTTACTATTCTAAATCCAATGTCACCTCAGATTTCCTATATGCTGCATATCTGATATTTCAGCTCCTCCTTAATTTATAATCTTGCTAATGGGATACAGACAAGGGTTTTTTGGACAGTTTAAACAATTATTTATATTTTTAGACGGAGGTGACTCAGTAATTCTGCAAGAATGATGTATGCCAAATTCTGTTCGCACAGAAGAGCAGAAGTGGAGCATGTCAAGTGCAGGTGGAGTCGCAGAGAGCCTGGCAAACAGAAACAGATTCTTCAGTGAACTAAAATCTGAAATTAAATATCCCACAAACGCAGTCAATGTCCTCTACTTCATCAGCTGTTCTATACTCACATGCTTGGGGTATTTACCCATTATAAGAAGCCTAATTCAATTAGAAGGTGTTATCAGCAAGATTTTATTATTATTATTATTATTACTACTACAGCTTTTCTTGCTTGGAAAACACAACCCTTTTGCTTTTGCTTTTTATTTTTGGACTCCTCATTTTCACAACGAACAATTTCGCGTTCCTTACCATTGCAAGATTTCTGGAAAGCTGCAGAAAGTGATGCGTCAGTCAGTCACGTGCCAGAAGGGACCGCACCATCCTGACTCCAATTTGAGATGAAATGGAGAGTAAACTTTAAGCCCAGCGCAGCGTACTGGTGCGATGCCCTTTTGGCAACTTCCCACAGTCAAAAGATATGCCAATGCATCCCAATGAAGTAGCTAAACTCCGATTTATTATTTTTCCAATGGCTACACTAAAGCGTTCTTCTATAACTCTACGGCTGAAGCACTTTTTCAATTTTAAATATACAGACACTGAAATGCTTTGTTTACAGTAAGGCCAGAGAACAGCACAAATACACAAGAGGGGAAAACCTGGAAAACGCAGCAACAAAGTAGCTCCTTACTCTTACAAAACTTATCTTGGGCTCTGACACAAAAGCACTGATGGAATTTCAATCTAAAGCCTTATCCAAACAATTCATACAATAAACTGCAAAGAATCCAATGCATCTCAACTAGGTAAGACAGGTTGTAACAACTTAGATAAGATTCATTGGGGTTTCTAAGCTGAGCGCACAAAGTTGTTGCCCTCCGGTCAAAGCTAAATGCTCCATAAATACAGGTCTCTACACTGTCTGAAAAAAATAAAGAATAATCTCAGCAGCAAAATCCTATACCAAAAACATTCCTCTGCAAATCATTTGAATCTTTTTCACAACGACATGTAGCCTATTGTTTAAAGGACAGTAAAAAGGTTGAAATACTAACTATTAGTAGACTCTAAAGGGCCTTTAGTAGAAAAGTAGGAATACAATTTTGAGAGTTCTGATCCACCCACCTTCCGGCAGTTCCTTAAGGACACAGGTAATAAATAATTTTGCCCTATGACAACTCAAGCACCTTCTTCAGATTTTACAATATTAAATAGTATTATATTTATCTTTTTCTTCAGATCAGACACTGCAATACTCCGCTGATAAGCAGCACTCAAAAACCTAAATCACGGGGTCGGTAATAGACAATAAATACCAAAACTTTCTTAGAAAAAAGAAGTTGGACGAGACATCAAGAAAGTGTCCGTTTTGTCAGCTGACTTGAAGGCATGACTACCTATGACTACCCAGGAAACCTTTTTCAACACTTTATGACCCAAACAACTGGATTTAGATTAGAAAAAAATACTAAAACTTTCCTTTCTTTAAGCCCAGTATGTCTCTTCTTTATGCAAAAGCATTTAACAGACTTGAAGAGTCATGTCACCCTACTCATGTAAGGACAAAACAACTGAAGTTGTCTCAACTGCCCTTTACAGATCCCATTTTTCTAACACCCTCATCATTCTTGAGCTTTTCTGCTTTCTTCCCATTCATCCATACCCTGGCCAACTACAGCAGGCAAACCAGACCAGGACTACAAGGGCAGCTTTAACGAAGCTGAGGATAACAGAGAACTTAACATTAATGTGTCCAGCAGTGTTCTTGATTTATAAATCAAGACTATACCCACACGATCAAGATTATACCTGTCTATAATACTGGAAAAATAAATTCCCACATCATCAGGATTTAGCCTGAGAATTCTTCTGGAATACACAGCAGCCTGCAGCACAACTGTGGAACTAAAACTGGGAAAGATAAAAGATGAAAATAAGTGCATGAGAAGAAACAAATCTTTATGTGCAAGAGGATTTTGGGTTGTGTGTGTGTTTTTTTAAATCAAAATTATTTTTCTTACTAAAACGTGCTTGAAAATGCTAATTGGTATTATAATGGCCTAGAATGGGAAGAACTATTGAATGACAAAAAATGCCTCACAAAGTATTTCAAAGACTTGCCTGTTTGTATGTGTGTGACATTTACAAAGACAACTTATTCAAACCAGTTACAACATGCTGTTGCACAGCATTAAACCAGACTTCGTAAGTGTATTTTGTTAAGTACTGTGCCATAACTGCACTCCGGAAAGCTAGCAGAATACCAAAAGTAGAAGCTCCTTTGTTGCAGAGAGATTTTTAACACATAGCAGGTCAAATGTTAGGCAAAAAGAAGTTGAAAATGTTGACCGTGCCAAGTACAGAGAGAGAAAAGACTTACAGGTGTACTATCCACAAAAGATGCGACAAGAAGAGTCGGAACCCCAAGAATTATTTTGAAGATTCATTTCTACAAGTTAAAAAGGCACATGAAGCCAGGTGTAGAAATAAAGCAGACAGAAAGAGGAAAGAGCATCCCCTGGACAAAGCAAGAAAGCATTCCTGCTCCAGGACTGGTAGGAGCTGCATCGCATTCAGCATCGAGCACGTTGTCCAGCAGGACACCTCACTTGCTGGACCTCCCTAACACATCTCAATTAGCAGCAAGGTAACAGGGTATTTGCATCCCGGAGTGCCAGTCTCAAGGCTTACAGTTCCTTGCACTCCTTGCTTATTGAACCCTGCTGGATTTGCATACTACTGCAGAACTGGGGCACTTCTTGAAAAGCACACGAAGAATTTTGATAAGGTGCTTGCAACCTATCTTACTACACTGTTCATAAACACACATCTAAAAGAAGCCACCAGTGCACAAATCCGCAGGTGTTTTTCCTCCTCCTTATCTAAAGCAGGTTTTAGCGAAGTCTTCAGGCTGAAGTCAGCTGAGGGAAATTCGCATCCTTCCATCCTTGTACCCAGTCAGGAAGCAACACGGCTCTTATTTCGATCAGGGCTGCCTCTGTGCCTGATTAGAGGCAGGCATTTTTGGTTCTCACCTGGGAAATTGCAGCCAGGTCTCGTGATACTGGTCTGGAGAATAAGAGTACCTCCTTTCTTTCTGCAGAAATTTTAAATGAACTGTACCAAGGATATGTCTATACTAGGGGCAATCTTCCAGTTAATTGTTTAAACAAAACATTCCTAAGAGTAGATCCACCTATTCTGTCAGAAAGCTATTCTGCCCAGCTGGTACATTCAAAGCAAAGTAAAAGAGAAAAGGAAAAAAAATCTGGAAAAAGTCACTTTCAGAACTGAAATAAACTGCCAGTAACCCAACAACCAAAGGTCCTTTCTAGCACTCTTCCACCGGTTGCATTTCAACCATCCGGAACCATCTCACTGGTAGCACAAACAGGTCTGAATGCTCGTCCTAGTCACCCAGAAGTTGTGGTTAAATTTCTAATAGCTCACAGATAGACGTTTGTAGCTAATTTTTCATCTCTCAGGCAGTGGACAAAGACTCCCACCATCCCAGAGGAAAGAAACTTTACTTTTGGAGTTCCACTTGCTTGCTATAGTGCAGCAATGCTATGAAATAATATCTGCACTAAACACCTTATGCAAAGTCTTGGCCCAGAAAAACACTTTGGATATTTTATCTTGAGAAGAGGTCAAACAGTTCTTCTCTCATATGTAACTTCTGGCCTTTTTGTGTGTGTGTTTTTTTTTTTTTAACCACACAGCCAGAGTTCAGTGTAATTCAAAGGAACACAGCATTTCTAACCAGCACAAAACTGCTTATAAACATTTACCTCAAGATGTTTGTGTTAAACATTCAACTTCTGAAGTTTTTGAAAAACAAAATAAATCAGGTAAAATTCATAATAACAAAGAGTTCAAGGAACAAACCAGTATAAACATAAATCTTTTGCAACACCACTTAAAAAAGCAAACAAGCCCTCAAAAAAAAAAAAAAAATAAAAGTAACAGCATAAGCAAGAGTTAGGCTTATAGGGACAAACAAAGCCGTATACAAAGCAAGATATTAATCTGCTCCTACAATAAGTTGGGATTTTTTTTTTTCCCATAAATGTGCACCCAGGCACAATCACAAGTAAAAGAAATATAGAAAAGAAGCCATACACTAAGCATCATTAGCTCAAAGTTGTCACCTCCAGCTCAACCAATAGTTTATATCAGAGCAGCATCTTCTCGTTAAGAGAAGTGTGCTGGGTGATGTTGCCTCCTCTGGTTCTTCTAAGAGGTGGATGCTGGTCATGAAAACTCCTGCAGCCTCTCAGACCCTTCACTTGTGGGAATGATGTATGGCTCTATAAACCTTCCCAAACCATCCCATTAAAGACAAATGCCGAAGTTAAAAGCAAAAA